>JAMPIV010014694.1:0-525458 GCA_024509875.1 Oreohelix idahoensis | reverse complement strand
TGTTTACAAGTAAGTAAGAAATAATTGTTAATTTCTTAAAAAGATAACTGGCTTGGTGAGGTGAAAGTTTAATTAATACATATTATATAGTTGTCTAAGTAAGTAAGTCACTATGGACTATTATATAGATCCTGACGAAAAAAAAAAAAAAACATACCGTGAACTATTAGGATTTGGAGACCGTGAGCTGACTGAGTCTGAAATAAATAGATTGATATATGAAAAGCTAATTCATGAGGCTGATGAGAGGTATGAGAAAAGGATGCTAGAAGAGAAGAAGCAATTGGACATAAAACAGAGTACCTAGAGCAAAGGGAAAGTGTCATAGAATGTACTGCTGAAGTAAGTGAGTTACATGAAAAAGTCTCTAAACTTACAGATGATTTAGTCAAATCAAACTCAGAACTTGCTAGTACTCAAACAGCATTGAGTGTAGCATTGCGTAAAATCAAAGAGTTAGAAACTCAGATTAAGGATAACAATAGTGAAGTTAGAAATCTAACTCAGGAACTTCAAGAAAGGAGAGAGATGTATGAGAAATTGAAAATTGAGAGTAATGAACATGAGCAAACTTATATAGAAATGCTTCATGAGGTGATGAATGATAAGATGATTCTCAGTGATCAAATTAAGGACATGAATATTGTACCCCTTAAGAAGAATGATGAGATTGTGTATAATAACAATGATGATATTAAAATTCAGTCTCTACAGCTGGAGTTGACTCAGTTGAGGTCAAATAAAGAGCAGTATGAGACAGAGACATTGTTAGAATTAACGGCTGAGAGAGAGAAGATCGCTAAGATTAAAAATTTGCTAGCAGAGGAAAGCTGTAAAGTTTTAAGAGTTGAGAGGTTAAACAATAAATTAAGTGCAGATATTTCACTTAGAGATATTCAAATTTCAGAAGCCAGAGTGAGATTGGATGGTCTACTTGACATTCTCTTAAAGAAAAAAAGGTGGTCTTCTGTCAGTGTTGACAGTGAAAGACATAAAGCGGACTCTAAAGTGAAGATTGGTGGACAGAAATCTTTCCGAGGGAAATATAACTTTCAACGCAATGCCGATAATTCTTGCGATATTGGTTCCTGGCGGCAAGCTAGCAAAGGAAAATCTACAGTGTTACCACAAACAAGGCAAAAAAGACTTTTGATAGGAGATATAACCCTGAGGTTAAAATGTACCAAGGGAGTTCTTCATAGAGTAATGTTTCTTTGCCTAAAAACAAGAAACAATTTGACAGATCACAACATCGTGATTCTGAGAGTATTAGAAATTGTAATGGAAATAAATATGTGAAAGTTTGTCAATCTGGTAATGAATTTGTTGATAAAAAGCCATTTCCATCTGGTAGATATTTTTATGCAAGAGGAAATGCTAATCGTAATCATGCTAACTGGGATGTAAAACAGTACAACTGTGTCAATAGAACAAATAACAATGTTCTTAACAGTAATTATAGATATCGTAACCAGGTTAGCTGTACTCCACATGAGAGCAAGGTTGTTAACAAGCAAAGTAATAACACTGTTGATTGTCACTAGTGGTGTCGAAAGGTCATCTCGTTCTTGTGAATGTAGTAAATTTTTTTTCAGGCTACAACAGGGATGAACTTTCGTTACGGTCAAGTGATCGTTAAGCCTTCTGTGATGCAAGGAGGACTTGTTGAGGTGTGTGAAAAGGGGCCAAGACTCTACTCCACCCCAAGAAATAGGTAAATGTGGAAGTTGATTTTCCGTTTTTCCTTATTAGATCTAACAGATGATTAATAGAAATTTTCATTTGTATTGTCTCGTAGCGTGCGACGTTGTGATGAGCTGGCGCACTTGTTGACATTATTCGTAAAGAATGTGGATTATTTATCAAGCAGGACCTATTAGCGTCTCGCTATACATCTGACGAGTCACTTTTTGAAGGATCAAGAATTAATGACGGATTGACGGGAATATTTTTTTTTACAGCTGATTTATTTGTTAGAATAGTACATGTTATTGTATTCTGTGTATAATATATCATATGATGTTCTATTAAAATATGTGTAATTTCTTTGAAACATTATGATGTTTATTTCGATGAATCATTTGATTGCTAAATATATATTTTTTGTGGAACATATATGACTGTTTCGAATGTACCAGTCCAATTTTTTATGCAATTGTATACTATTCTGTTTTGATTGTGTGTAACATATGTGTTGGTAATAATTTGTGTGTAATTTTTGATAAATGCAGTGAGCGGTGTCAAACCTGTGCTCATTTTTCTGTATATTTTTCGGGTTGTAGCTGTAATTGTTAGGATAATTATATAAATTTATTGTTATGTTGTGTAATATGATTTTGTAGAATTATCTTGCAGTATCAGAAATAATTGTGTATTTGAATTGTTAGAAACATTGACCTTTTAGAACATAATACTTAGAATTTAAATAATAAGATTTTTCAACATTTTTGCAACAAATTAATTTGATAAATATTTTTTATAAAAACTTTGAAGATAATTTTTATAGGACTACTTTTTCATATCCTATTATACCATTAAATTTTAGATTTATTTATACTATATATATAGGATGAGTAAAATATAAATTTACAGTTAAATAACACTGAAGCTCAACGCTATTGTTAATCAGAATTAACGTATAAATTAAATTCAACTTTTTTGTAAAATTGATAAACACATCTGATACTTTCGTTTGTTAAAAGATGGACAGATTGTTGTAACATTATGTTATGTTTGTATGTTGGGAAGTTGATATACAGATGACATTGTATTTTTTCTTAGGTGTTTTTTGGTGCTGTATTTTTTGAAAAAAAAAAACTTACATGTTTTGATTTAAGTGTTTGTCTAGAGATAAGATATTTTATGCTTCTCTCATGTTGTTAAAAGTTAATTTCATTGTTAATTTATTAGTTATGACTTATAATTACTTAAATAATAATTTTATTTTTTGATAACTAAACATTCTAAAATACTTTGTATGGTAATTTTTGGGAAAAAAATTGTTTTTTGGCATTGTAAATTATTTTTGTGTGCCCTGTGATTGAAAGGGATATGACTTCTTTGGAAGTTTGTCTTATTTGATATTATGATGTATTTTTATTATTTAGCGGTTGATTGTGCGTTAGGTCAAAACTTAGTTATAGCAAATGCTATTATTTGTTTGTGTAAGGTTTATAATTTATTTTCAGTTAAGTATAACTTTTGTAACTTAGTTAAATTACTTATTAGACTTTGTTTAGTTATGAATTATTCGTTTTGTGCTGTTAGTATAGATATACTTTGACATTTTGTTTTGTGCCTTGTAATTATATTTGCATTTAATTTGTGAAAGATATTGTCTGATCTAAACATTTATTAGTATGTATTGTCATTGACTTTCTATGCGTTCATACCTTTGCTTTCCATTCGTCTTTGTTGACTATCCTTCATTTCATTCTATCTTTTTGTTGTCTTTCCGATATGTGTTCATATCTTGTTTATATTTTTGTATCACATTTTCGTTTCTCTTCGTTGTATTTGTATACTTCATCTTCTTTCGATACTTATACTTTCATTCGTTGTATTCTTGAGTTAATTATATAACTTAATATAATGTAACTAGTATTTTGGTAAATTTGTATTTATTGTACATGAAATTGTTGTTCTTATTGGTTATCTTGTGGTATTGTTAATTGTTTCTCATTTTCCGATTTCTTACTTTTCTTTACTACAGATCATTCTTCTGTTGTTTGATCTTGTTCTTTCACTTTCTATTGGTTGTTACTTGTACTAAATGTACTTAGCTTAGTGTTCTATTAAGATTAATTTTGGTATGCTTGTATTATGATTGATGCTTTTGTTGTAATTTACATCAGTAACATTCATTGGGATATTTGATTGATTATGTTTGATGTTTTAGTTGTAATTTTACATTTATTGCTGAAATTGTGTATAGATGTACTATTGTAATAGGTATATTTTTTGTTAGGTATATTTTTTTGGTAGCCATATAATATAATTTCATTTATCTCTAAATTTTTGGGACTTAAATTTTTCAACAAAAAATGATAAATCATTTTTTTTCCCGGGCGGTGTGGCAACTGTTACAGAGTAAATATTATCAAGGGGAGGTGATCTTGAAAATGTTAAGCAAATAGATTCGATTACGGGTTACGGTGCTTGATTAAGCTGATGTTAAGTTAAAATTGTATTAGGGGAATTCCCTCGTGTGATCGAGAAGTTTCCAAGTGGCGAACACTGGTCAGTTCAAATCGCGGAGATGTTTTTTTTTCTCTGAACTGTCTTGAGCTGTGAGTAAGCTCGTGTGACTAGCCCATGCAATTATCGAGACTGAGTTGTGTTTTTTAAACAACCGAGTCTCGTGTCTTTTTGGCGGGTCTAGTGTGTGAACTAATTGCATTCTGTTTTTGGGTACCGACGGGAGAGGTCGATCCTACAGTGTGTGTTTCGAGTATGCCTGCGCAGTGCAAAAGTTATAAAGGCCATATTATTTGTGTAGGCCTATAATTTCTGAATTTATTGGAGAATTGTGTTTGTGAGTATTTTTGAAGAGGTAAGGATCCAGGACGTATGTTTGAATATATAAATGTCAAGATGAGTGAAGGCGAGATTACTGCAGATTGCCAGGGAGTGCAGTCTTGCGAGAAATTGCCGAAAGTATTCACCATTGATGTAGTTAGCACGGCGAGGATGATGTCCGTTGGCTAACCGGATCTATATGATATTTGAGGAGGCAATTGTTATTATTGAAAGGATCCACAGTTATATTAAAGCGCCAAGGTTGAGAGCGTCTTTGATGAAGCATATTTGAGAGGCCATCGTTATCATTGAGAGGATCCACACATACATTAAAGCGCCAAGGTTGAGAGCGTCTTTGATGAAGCATATTTGAGAGGCCATCGTTATCATTGAGAGGATCCACACATACATTAAAGCGCCAAGGTTGAGAGCGTCTTTGATGAGGCATATTTGAGGAATTTATTATTGTCAGCACGGCGAGGATAAACCGTTGCTGGGAAAAGGGATCCATTGTCCGTTTATTGTGATGCTGATGTTGGAAGCATCGTTGGAGAGGCCATTTATTATTTACATTAGAGCGGCAATGTTGAGAGCGTCTTTGATGAGGCATATTTGAGGAATTCATTATATTAGCACGGGGATGCCGACCGTTGCTAGGCATATTTGAGGAATTCATTATATTAGCACGGGGATGCCGACCGTTGCTGAGAGGATCCAGTAGTAATATTATATAGCGCTAATGATTATGAGAAGTGGAGATATATAGCGCTAATGATTATGAGAAGTGGAGATGTGACTGGAGTACTGTATTATTGTATTGCTATGACTTGTACTTAATTGTGACTGTGTATTCTGTGTATTTCATGAACGTGTTGTGGTGTAATAAACGTTATTAACAGTACACCTGCCGTTACACCATTCCATGCCTCTGATGTGTGTATCTGTGGCGTTTGAATGTACCCACGCACACTCACTACAACATTTAACACGGTAGGAGAACAGTAGGCGTGACGGTAGTCACGCATGACCATAAATAGCCTGGGTGGCGGAAATTTAGGTCAACAGATTGAATTCAATAGCAGGATCTCATGTGTAGCAGTGGTATGTTAGTCTTACAGAATTTGATATTTTGACATTCGCGTGATATAAGAATTATGTTCTGCTCTGTGTGGGCGTATGAACAGTGTAACCATTAAGGTAATACCCATCACCATTTATTCAATCTCCAAGACCAGTCAGTCAGTGCTAATATTATAATGATAAAGAGTCAGTCATCAGTTCTTTACAAATGTGTGTCCTTTTTCCTAAACCACAGGCGTACGGCGCGTTTAAGGGTCTCGGTGTCCTCAAAGTGATGTCCGCGAAGATCTTCTTTCAGTGG
This sequence comes from Oreohelix idahoensis, assembly GCA_024509875.1. Taxonomy (NCBI): domain Eukaryota; kingdom Metazoa; phylum Mollusca; class Gastropoda; order Stylommatophora; family Oreohelicidae; genus Oreohelix; species Oreohelix idahoensis. The sequence goes on along the minus strand of JAMPIV010014694.1, from coordinate 519,559 downwards.
TCCAAACAGATGGAAGTCAGAAGGTGCAAGATCGTTACTATAAGGGGGATGTGGTAATAATGTCCAGCTAAATTCTGCAATCGTATCAATGTTGCATTTAGCGGTGTGTGGTGTGGCATTATCGTGCAACAGTAGTGCAGTTCTCTGATCTTTTAATGGGTAAAGTCGCCGAAGACGACCTCAAAGCTTCTTCAAAGTTTCAATGTAACGGTCTGCATTCACCGTGTTTCCCTGTTCCAAGAAGTCGAGAAGAATCACACCCTTCTCATCCCAAAACACGGAGGCCACAACTTTCCCTACAGATGGTGAACTTTTGAACTTCTTTCTTGTCGTCGATGTTGTGTGATGCCATTCCATTGACTGCCTCTTGGATTCTGGTTCAAAAAAATGAACCCAAGTCTTATCCCCTGTCACAATATTCGATAAAAACTCTTCTCCTTCAGTTTCGTAACGGTGCAGGAGGTTGATGACTATGGTTTTCCTTGTTTCTTTATGTCTGTCTGTCAACATTCTATGACATAACGTTGTTTTAACCGAACGTCTTTGGCAGCCATTTTTAAACTGTTACAGTGGTGCCACCTGTTACTGAAACAGGTTGGTAATGCTATACAATGCAGAAGAGTGTTTGAGGAATACTTCTAAATTTACAAATTGCACACCGATGCACACTGTGACACTCACATACATATAACACTCTATGAGAATATCTTAAGGAGTCACTGATAACTTTTCAAATAACAATATGTATTCATTGTTGTTATAAAGGTATAAGTGTCCTGATTCAAATACAAAGGAACCAGGGATCACAATCAATTTTAATTACAAGTATATGTACAGACTTTATCAATATGAATATTGTAGTGACATATATTATTAAAAATATCCTATGTGTGTCAGTTGTGTAGTAGTAATATGAGGTAATACTGGTTTTGTTTTGTTCAAGCTCTGTTGGTATTTGTCATCATGACTTCAATAGTTTGTCTTTTGGGACTAGTATTGGAGATGTTCTCAGTTCCTGATATTAAGACAATTAAATTCCCCTCTGAATGTTATTTTTACAAAGTCATTTCAAGATGAGGGGACATAATGTTGAGCTCAGCTGGCCAAATCAGCTTATCTTGCGTGATGGCGGCAGGAAAGGACTCCTCTGCTCGAATTCTCCACGGGCTCTGGAGACACCTCACTGATAGCTAAAAAGACCAAGGAGTATGCTGTCCGACTCTGGATTCAGCAAAGCTCTGACCAGGTGCTGCTCAGTACCATCAAGACCACGGTCCCTGTAAACAAGAAGGATGTACCTTCTACTTCATAACTAACTTATACTCTCTTTTTACACTGATCACAATACATCACAAACATTGAGTTCAGAGCGTTAGGCCAACTGTCAGCTTCATCTGAAATACTTTATACCAGTATTTACCTCCTTAATGGTTACCACGCCTCTGCACTTCCAGCATTATTTCTTTCTAGTCAATCATCCAGGTGTCAGTGTACTATTTGGCCATTCCATGCCGTTTTACTTTCCTCCGACACCTTCTGTTCAGGCGGGAGCATTATAGGTTTTACATCATGTTTGCTACTGAACTACACATATATACAGGCATAAATTAACAATTCACATTCAATTTTCATTACAAGATACTGAATGGTTCAAGCTTACCACAATTCATAGAATAAACACAGATACGTTGATTAGCAATGAATTCTGGCACATTTACTGGCACAAATTCCCATCTGCTTATGTTCCAGGCTTTTATTTAGCAAAAATATGAGCTGGCTTCAACGCACTGATGCTTTATCAAGCTTATTTAAACAAGTGGTTTCGAACTAACGCTCCTAAGTGAGTATATCAGCGAGTCTAGCCAATGGAGCCACGTTTCGACAAGTGTTTGAAAAAATGTTACCTTTTCACGTCTCCCCTAACAACGAAAGATAGTATTTATAGCCCGACCAATCGTGGTTAGTCTTTCATTTGTTGCGCTCCAATCAATTTGGAGTTTACATGGTAGGCTATTTCTGTAACGTAAGGTTTTGTTCAAACACGTTATAAAAAAATTTTATGAGCAGAAATGATTTTATGTTGTCAGGCATCCCCACTATTTTATTTTGGTTATAATTTATTAATTCCTGGACTATTTGCGTAACGTTTTACATATTCTTTGTCAGCAAGCCCTAAGGAACCCAAATATCCAAATTTAAAGGAGCTACGTGGCTGCGTTCAAAATATGCAATTCCTTCTACCTTCTGTTTCGAAGATGTGCTGTCTGGGTACTGTAATGTTTTCAAACGTAAACCCATCTATTGTTATCTTTCCTAATAAGCGTTTTTTTGTGATTTTAAAACCTAACTCTGGGAAGGGTAGTGAATTTATCACTGTCCGTCCAAAAAAAGTTAGTGCATGTAGTCTTACACGCGTGATGGCAGCATTTGTGTATCGCGCGACGCGTGTTGCATGCGTTCCTGATTTTCAGCCCTCCCTCTCTCTTTTATCCTTTAGTCCATCTGTTCGTTCGTTTTGGTAACGCAGTATAATTAATGTTAGGATTAATTTAGGTCATTACGCAGTCTGCCTCTCAATGTTTTTCCAAGAAATACAGCACACGTTTCATTGAAGAAAGCGGGTATAATACAGTAAGCTTTTACTATCAACGTGAAAGCGTTACAATTTGCAGACGAAGCAGAAAACAAGGGGGATCTCGAGTACATTCTTTGTGACAGCACTGTTATTTTACCATTGCTCTTTTCTTTATTAATTTTATTTGTTAGGCTTCATATTTACCTAATAATTTATATATGTGGATTAGAATATTCCACGACATATATATATATATATATATATATATATATATATATATATATATATATATATATATATATATATATATATATATATATATATATATATATATATATATATATATATATATATATAAAGACTGGCTCATACGTTTGCTTTTGTACATAAAAACTGAATCAATTATTATTGTTTAGTTTAAAACAACAAATTTAATAGTCAATTAGTCTTTAACATGGGAAAATAAATATGGAAAATTTGGTGAAAATTGAAATTAAAGTTTCCTCACTGAGGTTTAGAATGGGGTTTAGAATGTCTTTGATTTTTGCGGTAGCCTGTTACACAAAACGTAGCTCCAGATGAGTCCTGCAGCTGTGGTTTCCGTCACTTCTTTTAGGTGATGAGTACACTTCTCCACATAACTCGTCCACTGTAGGCGGTTTAGTGTTGATACTCTTCTCTCACCCTAGTGGCGTAGGAACTTCAGTCCTTAAGTCTGATGGCTTGTAAGCACGAACTGTGACAAATAGAAAGAAACAAATGCCTTCTGCTAAGTACATTTGTTCACCGCAAACTAACAGGCCCATTTTCATGCGCTCCACCCACCAATGTTAACCTCTCAGAAGAATTAAAATCCCGAGCACACAATGTAACTTAGGGAATATGATGAAAATTCACCAATATCCTTCTGGGTGTCAACTAAGGACATTGCGTCTGGAGTGCGTGAATAATGATCTGCCTGAATTACAATTAAAAAAAGGTATATAAATCTCACAAAATGATTCTATACACTTTAGACGCATGTGACGTAATCATCACTCATTACTCATCCTTACACCCGTCTGAGTTCTGGGATAATCTCTGCTGTCGGGTTTCCTCGCACAACTAGTCAGAAACAATCACCAACTCTTGCAGTAGTGGTTCATGCATATACTATTTTCATATGTTGAGGCTGCCAGCCTCGTATATAACCACTTAGCAAGAAACCTGTAAGATTTACATTAGTAAATAATTTGTTTACACTTACCCCAAAATTTTGGGAATACACGCTTCTCCTGGCACAGATTTAGAAGGGACACAGCTCTGTATTAGAGCATCAAGATCACTTAGGTCTGGAAATATGAGTTAATTCCTCTGACGGCTGGTGTTCTCCAAATTCCTGGCCTGGGAAAACTGTGGTTAGAATTCCTCTCTGACTTATGATAACATTCTCAAGTTTCCAGTCTTGTATTAAAATTGCGGGTTCACTTGTAAATTCCAAAGTTTTCCAATACTCGTTCTGGTACTTATAGTTGTGTGATGATAAGTCTTATCCTCTTTCCTCTGGCTTGTAGGAGGTGTTTAGTTGACAATGCAATGCAGTCTGTGCTGTTCTGTGTCTGATTTCTACAGTATATCTCACACTCCTTAGTTTAAAATCCCAGCTGTGTTTCCGCCGAATGTTCCAATCAATTCATTGTAGATTCTGACGAACCAATCAAATCTATCTGGCACTGTTTGGGTGGGGAAGTTTGTCATTACTCATCCCACGCGAATTTGAAAATATTAAATGTAATATACACGCGTGGCCTCTTACAACAGTGATGTCCTATCGTGTCATAAGACTTCCGGCGCACCTCTGTCTATCACAATATTGTGACCGTGTTTTCCTGGCGTAATGTCTTCCGCCCAGATGTCTACCCCCACAGATTATCTAATGATCCCCTTTATCTGCGTGCCTCCGCCAGATAGATGTCTGGTCAGACAGTGTTGCCTTCTTTCATCGTACGCACAATACAAGCTTGTGTCAACACGATCAACAGCTTTCCAATGGGTCAAATGTTTGACCGACACGTTTCCACAGGTGGTCAGACGGATTTTGCGATAAAATATTATCGCCGGCTGGGTCACCAAACCTGGCAGAGCGTAACAACAGTCTGGGAGTGAAGTGTGAAACAATAAGATACGCATTACTCCCGTAGCAAATACTGCCGTAGGGAGTTTCGTGTTAGAGACATCACCATGCTATGTCCAGCATAGAGCAAAATAGTGAAAATAACGAATGAAAAAGCATGATTTATGCCACATAAAAGCGATGAGAAAAATGAAGAAAAATAAAGGATAATGCCGGAGGGCTTAAGGTGTGAGAGATCACACAAAACAGCATGTTCAGACGTTTTGTCACGTTACTCTTAGTTCGCTGACATAAATGATAACTACACTAAGTTAATTATTGTATGAAAATACGCACTGGGTTGTTGCTGTTATTAACTAGTGCTACTGAGTTTCTCGCTCTTTTGCAGCCAATACCAAGTTAAAGACTCCTTGGTATTATCTACACTGCAGATCTAGGCTTTTCCTTTGGCTTTTCTGCCACTCCGAAACGTGTCGAGTTGAAGTCATGAGCTTCAGTTTCTCCAGCTTGGTTTGCATGTAAAGGATAATCACATCTGGTCCCAAGCTAGGAGGAAGAAGCGCGTGGCATACTGTGCTTTACCCGCCATCCAAGGGGGCGCTTAAAATACGCAGAACTAAAGTACTGTGCTCTTGTTCTGGGCTATCCCAAGGAATTGCCACATCCTCTCCAGAGCTACTTCTCAGCTCCCCCTGGCTATCATGAGTCCATAGTGAAATCTTCCTGCAAGCAGCCAACCAGGTAAAAGTACGGCGTGGGCTCATGTGAATCCTCCATGTTTAGAGTGTAATGCTGGGTTTTCAAAATGTTTCACCACAAGGGTAATCCCTGGAAGTGTGTGGACGATTTCAAAAGTCACTGAGGGTGTGATTAGCCTCACATACCGAGGTTCACTTCCACATCTGTATACTATAGCATTGTGCTTAACTGATGGTCATATGAGGATGACTGCAGATACGCATCCATGCATACGTACTGGGCAAAGAGACATATATGCCTAAATAGAACCATGTACATACATCCTCATATTTCTAACCGTGTAACCAAGAATGAAAACAATCTTGCCAGCTTTTCGAAAAAAAAATACAAATGCGCGGATTTCACTAAAATGCACAGCCATTAACAGAACGCGTAATCCTTTGAATCATTAAAAGTTGTAGTCAATGTTTTAGCGTTAGAAATGATAACAAGGGGGCATAAACACAAAGAAATAGACCAAAAAGGTTATTTTTGATTTGCATATAATAATTGTGTTTTAAATATTTATAAGCCTTTTTACTTCGATATTCTTTTTGAAATATGTGTTTATCTGTAATAGTTTATGAGTTATCAATGTTCAAAGAGAATGAGTGTGTTCCAAAAACATTTTAAAAACTAAACTTTAACGAAAACAGGGCCTGCGATTCACAGTTCCGGTGATAATTTCTACAATTTTAAAGCTATAGCCTTCAAATTTTGCACACTTATAGCCCATGTTATCCTTTATGGCATGAACCTCCACTTTTTTCTTACATGGTATAGAAACAGAGATATTGCTATACAAAGTTCTAAATTTGTGCTATTTAAAAGGGGGTCATATTGCAAGAGTCATATCTATAAAGCTCATTGGGGTAGACATTTTTGGGTGGTTCACGCCATAGATAGGGATGTTATGCACATCATCTGCTGGTTTGGCATTCTTTGCACTTTTTAAGTGAGTGAAATTCATTCCCAGGTGCACTGGGGGTTTTCCTTTCATTTTTTTCATCACTTCATGTTAATTAATTATTTTCACATAAAACATTACAATTTATAAAGTAAACTTTGTTCATCATAAAACATAATATCTCTTGTAACATGTGGCCAAATTTTATGTCAACAAGTTCGTTAGTTATTTTTCTGTTAATTTTTAAAAAAGATAACCCATTTTTGGCTGGGTAAGAGGTTGAAAGGAATTAATAAATGAATGATTAATGAATGTTTATTGTTACTTTTGCGGATTTTGCCCAAGTTGACTTACTTAGTTGTTCCTTTTCTACCGTGAGGTGTAGAGGTTTGGAAGAGAGAGCGCCAGACTATCCTATCGGCTGTCTTCTTCCTGGCCTGGTTCCATTCTAGTCCTCGGTCCTTCAAAGATTGTCTAATGTTGTCCTCCCAGCGGACTCTGGGTCGTCCTGGAGGTCTGGATCCCTGGCACTTAGCCTCCCATACCTGCCGTGACAGCAGATCTTCTCCCATTCTGCAGACATGGCCAAACCATCTTAGTTGGGACTGTTCTACTTGGGTCTGCAGGAGTTGGGTTTTTAGACCTTGACGTACCGTCTGGTTGCGGACCATGTCTCTTCTTGTTACTTCAACTACCTGTCTCAGATACCTCATTTCTAAGGTCTGGATCTGACTTTTGTGGGTTGTAGTCATTGCCCATGACTCGCATCCATACGTCAAGACTGGGACATAGGTAGAGCGGTATACAGCCATCATCGTCGGCCACGCAGTAATAAAAAGTTTATTTGGAATTGTTGTTGCTGTTGTTGTTGTATGTGTTCTTGTCCTTTTTTTAATATGTGCCAAAGTAAGATTTTGAAAGGTGTTCGTACGTTTACAAAAAATAATTTGATAAAAGAGCTGTTTATTAATTAGTCAAGTTTCATTATAATTTTGTAGCTAGCTTATGAGTGAAGAGATAGCTTATGAACGAAGAGATAGTTCATGATCAAAATAACCAGATTTATAGTACGTAAGAGATTAGCAGTATACGAATGATCGTACATGAAAAAGCAAAGTTTCTTTGAATAATTAAGAGAGACACCATTAGTAGTCATACGGTTCAGGTTCCGGTAGGTTCGAGGGGTCTCTCTATAGAGAGATATGTTCTTTCATATCTGTCTCTTATGCTCCATGTAATTCAATGAGGTAACAGCTTAGAAGTGCTTGTGCAAGTTTCCACGACTTTTTCATAGTTGGGTCTGCGGTTAGCAAGACATGCAAGACACTTGTGTGAGACGGAAGATGCTTGACGAGATGGGCATCGAATATGTGATCAGCGTTTGTGATCAGCATTCAGAACTCTGGTATGTACAGTGTTGTAGCAAAACATGCAACTACGCAGAGAAGTGTAACTTAAGTCGTGTGGGTAGATAAGGGCACACGCAGTGGGTCAGTGACATTCTATAGCAAGCCATTTTTCAAGTAACGCTAGGGAAACAGAGCACTCAGGTCAAAAAAGTTTTTTTTTCAGAACAAGTGGTCCTAACGATGTCATACTCCCCAATGGTTTCCTGGGTAGTTGTCACGGATTGCCTCCCCTGCTTTGCAGTAGTGGTCCAACAGTGACCAAAACTCAAGAGTATCTAATATTGGCTTCCAATGTATCTATCTGCGCGCAAGATTACTCTTGGCAGAGATGTAGATAGAAGATTAATACCACTTCTACCTTAAGGGAGCTTTCACAAGATATTCCCAGAAGTCAAGAACAAAAGCTGCTTAGGGCTGAGCAATTTGTTAACTTATTATCTGGTCCGTCGCCTTTTGTGAAGGGTTTAAGCAATGGCTTAGCCCGTTCAAGCCCACAGTTGGTGTAATCCAACGAAAACCCTCTTATAAGGTATAGCTCTGTTTAATGTAAATATATGTCTAAGTATTTATATACAGATTAACTATTCTGGCTCATAGGTTTGCTTTCATGCACATAACTGAATCAACTATTATTGTTTAGTTTTAAAACAGTCGGCGTCTGTGGCCTAATGGATATGAACGCAGTTTCATAATCCAGATATACCAGGTTTGAAACCTGCTGCAGGCGGTTTGGTAGCAGATCGCTTTGTGTAGATTTTTAACAATGGTATAAGCGCCGTACCGTTCAGAAAGCAATGGCAAACTACTGAATGAAAAAATTGCCTAGAAAAATCACAAAACAGCCAATAAAAGCTGGGGTTTATTGCCACGTCCTGTAAAGGATAAGCAACTAACTTTTAAAACAACAGGTAATAATTTTAATATTGAAATAGTCTTTAACAGGTTAAAATAAATATTGAAAGATTAGTGGAATTTTGATAGTTATAAAGTTCTCCTCATTGAGACGTAGGTGGAAAATTAACTTTATACTTAAAGTTTAACTGGAATGTCCTTGTTTGCTGGTGCCTTTTAGTTAGCACTTAGCTTGTATGAGTGAGTAATGTGGTTCATCAATTCTGTGATGACGAAAGCCTTCTCCACACTCTCTTCCACTGTAGGCGGATGCTTTTCTTTCACACTAGCTGCGTTAGTACCACAAATCGTCTGATGGCTTGTAACCACGAACCTAAATTGGGTTATACACATTCTCCCTGCGCAGATTTAGAATGAACCCGAGCAATGTCGGTGCATATGTTCTCGAATCAATTTCGTCTGAGAAATTCCTCTTATGACTGGTGAAACACTTGTTCTGGAAATATAAAATTCCTCTTATGACGGGTGAAACACACGGAAATCGTAAAGAGTAGGCCGTAAGGCCGCTGCCCTGGCAAAATTTAAAAATTAGAAACCTACCCTCCACAATAATATTTATAGAATGTGTGATTCCTATATACACACATTGGGATTCTTACCGGTGCTACAGAGTTCGTGCACTGTGCTGAGATCCTTCTTGTGTGATCTAAGGGAGTAGATCGGAGCACTGATGGAGTTTTCCATGTGCAATGAAGATAGTCCTTAAAACCAAACCAAACAAAATCAGGTCAAAATAACACAACCAGGAGGTGTACAGTAGTAATGATCAAAATCTGAGATAGCTGTGTAGATCAAGAACTGAATAGAAAAGGTTAATACATTGAGGAGCTAGCAGAGACTAGGAAGAAGAACAGACAGAGAGATTTGAAGAGCTTCCATGACTAACGTAGCATCATTCTGTTGTATGAGAACGGATGTTATTGGCAGGATGAGCTGTGCACTGCAGAAGTGTATGCTGTTGCTTCTTCATGTCAACCTCCTGTACATAGTGTAATAAAGTTTGAGAACCACTACACGCCTTGGGGTCAGTCGTCAAACTATTGCTAGCTCATTAGTGAATGTGTTCACGTGTATTCATCATCACCATCAAGTCAAGGATAAGAGTCTGTGCTTTATCGATCACGTAAGCAAGTATGCTTATCTGTGGTCAACCTGCCACACTATTGGCCTTTTTTCAATCTCTTCCCCCCCCCCCCCCACGTCCTTTTTTAACGGGTTGCTCCTTGGCTTCATGGTCAATCCATCCAGGTAAGTTTTACTACAAAGATCCAATGAAGGTGAAATGAAACTTAAAGGAATGACATGACCACAGAATAAACAGTACCGTCATCAGGATAAGTAGCGGACAGAGCACATCATAATTAATTTTCGTCATTTTGGCGGGTTACCTGCTCATATGTATGTATGTATATATATATATATATATATATATATATATATATATATATATATATATATATATATATATATATATATATATATATATATATATATATATATAATTGCATACATATAAATACTTGAAATACTTGGTGCAAGCTACTCGCAAGGGAACCAGCATCTGCGGTAACTCCATGCTCCATACGGAACGAAAAGGAAAATGGATGAATGATTGCTCTCAATCTGAAAACTGCGTTCATACTTCCTTCTCCATCAAAAAATCCAGAAATCCTCTAAAGTTTGGGTCTTGACGCTAATTCTCATCTTAGACATGATGAAGACTAAGTACAGGTATACCTCGCTTTACTGCACTTCGCTTTATTGCGCTTTGCTTTATTGCGCTTCGCAGATATTGCGCTTTTTTTTTCAAATTATTCGCGTTTTTTTTTTTTTTTTCTAGAACGTGCCTTCTTCTTCCGACAGATTTTGGCTCTCCACCAGCAAAAAGATTACGATTCTCTGAGGGTTCAGATGATGAAGATTTGCATTTTTTAGCAATAAAGTATTTATAATTTTACAGTACATTGTATTTTTAGACATAGCGCTATTGCGCACTTAATAGACGTAGTGTAAACATGATTTTAGGCTTTTACATGCACTGGGAAGCCAAAAAAAAAAAGGTGTGACCCGCTTTATTGCGATATTCGCTTTATTGCGGTGGTCTGGAACCGAACCCGCAATATCTCCGAGCTATACCTGTAAAGGTAGTCCGGTAGCAGATCTTGCCTTTAGGGAGTGAACATCTGTTCAAGACAGGATGTAATGAAAAGACGGCACGCAACTAATGCTCGTGTGATTTTTTTTCTTCTTCCAAATGCTGTTTTAGCAGATGGATAACTAGGATTTTCCCCCCTTCCAAATGCTGTTTTAGCAGAGCAACAATAACCAGGATTTTTTTGTTCTTTCAAATGCTGTTTTAGCAGAGCACTAACCAGGATTTTTTTCAGTCGATGCTTCGCCAGTTTTCACTGAAGTATTTCACGTCTACTTCAAAAGTTGTTCGAAGTTTCCAAACAGTATTCGAATCTCAATCAATCAATACCCTTTAGCTCCCCAAGGAGCATAGGCCTTCAACAAACACATGACAAGTCCTTCTGTCACGTGCCATCAGATCAAATTTTTTCCTTGTTTTCCTCGTCATTTTCACCTCTGTCTTCAGTTTTCTTCTCCATGTGTTTTAGGTCTACATCAGCCTCTCTATCTCTAGAGATTCCAGAACTAGGACTGCCTGGTAATGTGTGTGTCCTATCTATCGCCAGCGTCTTCTCCTCATCTCTTGTTCCACTGCCGCTTGTCTGGTTCTTATCATCAATTCCACATTGGTGACTTTGTCATACCATTTCAATTCTTCAATTCTACGCATGCACCAGTTTTATGAAAGTCTGTAGCTTTTTAGTTGTGGTTTTTTTGTTGTTCTCCATGTCTCAGAGCCATACAATAGGAATTTACTTGACATTTGAGTTGAAGATACATATTTTTGTGTTAAACTTGATTTCTCTTGATCTCAATATGTTTCCCAAATGCAATGAAAGCTCTTCTTTCTTTTTTTTTTTTTAATTCGTATTTTTATATTATTGTCTGTCCCTCCAACTTTGTCTATAAGGTTCTAATCTATCTATTCGAAAAGTTTGTCATCTTAATCCACGGCATGCAAATAGTTCTTCGTAAAATATCTCTCGGCCTTTGCGTATGAAACGAACCATAAAGACTTACTTACTTACTTAGTCGTTCCCCTTCTACCGTGAGGTGTAGAGGTAATAAAGACGAGCAGAGTAATTTCTGTAACGTATGTTGTGTCACCCAGTGCTTAAACAGGGGGAAGGAGGGGGAATCAGTTTTTACGTTTGGGGACCTAAGACGCGTCAAAAGTGGATGCAGTCAGCGACCCATAGCTAGACTGCTTGAGTCAGGGTCAGCGAACCAGAGCTGACCAAGACCCTATTCCACCTCCAAATGGTGGTCCTGGAAATAGGCTGCATCACTGCAGTCTGGCTGAGAGAGTTGGGATCGAAGTGGGAAGGCAAACCCGGTCCTAAAAAATACCGTGCCGAAGTCGGATGTGTTGGGCCGAAAGGCGGAGATATCGCAGCTTTGCTGTAAACGGCGACACAACGCAACCAACGTCATTTTCAGGACGAACGCAGAAGTTTTTACGTTCACGGTGTAACTGTAGTTCGAGATCCTCAGATAACTTCACCTCTCGACGATCAAGTGGTCATTACCTTAGCTGAGTTACTGCATCTTTCTGCAAAATGTCGATTATTACGTTTGGTTCAAAAATCTCCAGCAGAACTTCCATCACGGTAACTTTCATCATCTCAACATATTACCAAAAACAAAAATTAATAAATAAATCAACCAAGACAGCCTAAACTCTGGCAGCTGATTCACATAATCAGTTCACTCAATGGCATGACCTATATATTTCAAGCTGGATTTAATTCACGAAATCTCTATTTCAGGTGACCAATTTCGCGAATGCAGCTGTGACACTTTTTCATTTTGTTTTCAAATTCGTTGCTTTTGAAAATTCTTTATGCAAATGTCAACTTTAGTTTCATTGTAGCTTTTTTTTTCTTTTCACATAAGACAGGCAGATATCTGCTGCGATTAAATAAGGGCTCGTTTAAATTTCCACGATTCTTGGACACCGTTTTATTGTTTCGTTTCTTCTTTGCAGCGCTGTTTCATGGCTTTATATATATTGCAGTTTTTTTTTTTTTTTTGCTTCGACACTGTCAGGAGGTTCTTCCTGTTTTCTTACAACGAATGAATTCATTTACAGATAGAGACAGACAAATAAAACGAATAGTTCCCTGAACGTGTGAAAAGTTTCGAGAGGGAACTCTAGGAAAATGAGGGATCAAAGTTCATAATGCTGCCTGATTAAATCTACGTAACAAGAAATCAGCTCCACCTTGTGGAATGAAAGACGATGACTGGTTTTCAAAGAATATGATACAGTTAAAGGAACATTACAGAGAGTTGTATCATTCACGGGATACAAATGAGAACGCTAGGTAGGCGCTGTAAATCTGAAGCGACCAACCATGTTTCAATGACAGCCGTAGGATGTAGTGTGAAGACCAGGGCTGTGTAGTCGGAGTCGTGGAGTTGGTCGTTTTTTATTGAGTTGGAGTCGTGGAGTTGGTCATTTTTGATTGAGTTTTAGTCGGTTAAAAATGTCCGCTCTCCGACTATGAGTTTCATACCATATGACTAGTAAAAAACTGTAGTCGGAGTCGACAGAAAGTGTTGGGCGACTCAATAACCCTGGTGAAAACCCACCATCCAAGTTCCAATAAAATAATAAAAAAAGAAAAATTAGAATCCTTTAGAATTTTATATGTCCTGCATTGGGTATAAATACTTGATTCGGTACTTTACACAAAGTGAACAACTAAAATGTGTAAGCATCTTATGGAATTAATTAAACAAAATGTAAAAAAAAAAAAATTCACACATACTCGTAGCTAACGGCAACGTGGATGCCGACCAGTGCTCTAAAAAAAATATAAAATATCCTGCCAGCCATGTAGTAAAATGCTAATAAGGAAGGTTAGGTTTGACAACGGCTACCCCAAGCTTGTGAAACTATAGCTAAAAAAAAACCCAGAAAACTGGACAGATATTGCTAAATTTTATAACATAATTGCGTGGCTAAGACATTATTAAATGTAAAATATTCTGACAACGTACCTGATTTTTGTGTGAGCGGTATTTGGCTGGAAATAGTAGGTAAATTACTGGACACTTTCTTTTAAGCACTTTCACTGCTTGCTGGCGTACTGTCTTTGCGATTTAATACACGCGCTGAAATGAGATAAAGATTTATTACATTTATCGTCGTATAATAAGGCTTTTGTCATCTATTTATTTATTTATATTTTAAATGTGCTTTGATCAATGATTAATAAAAAAAAATTTTTTTAATATGAGTGTTTACTTAAATTAAAAATGTTAATTAAAAAAAACATGAACTTTTAAATCCTTGTTGATTCTGAGTTAAGAACCCGTAAGTTTAACACACGAATATTTTTAAAGCAATATAACATTTCAAAAAAAAAAAAAAAAACAACAACCTCGCACGGTACATCAGATCCTTCCCAGCATGCATTTGCTTCAAAGAGACCAGCGTATAGCAGACCAGGGTTTAAATATCTCTATCGTGTCTGCCGACAAGACATCGTCCAACCACGGGAAATGCATTATTCCCCTTAATTTCTTTACCTTCACGTGGTGGTAGTAGAGGTTTCAAACTTGGTGGTGCGGGATAGGCCCTTCAGACAAATGATCGATGAAACAAAATTACTGAAACTCTGACATTTTTGTAAGGTTACCTCAGCAAGACAGTTAATTCTCCAAACCGGAAAAAAAAACATTGACAACTGTATTAAAAAAGAAAGAGAGGACAAGAAGAATAGGAAAAATAACAAATATCAGCAAAGACAGAGAGAAGGAAAGTCAGTAAGTGCCAAGACGATATACGTTGCAAGCATTGTGTGGGGTTTGGGAATCGACATGCAGATCGAGGCCCATCATAATGTCCTGGTTACACATCTGATGCTCGCTGACGATAAATCCCTTCGTCTGGGTGTACCTATCTGTCTTTGATACACATGATTAAATCTTCGTCTGGGTGTACCTGCCTATCTTTGATACACATGATTAAATCTTCGTATGGGTGTACCTACCTATCTTTGATACACATGATTAAATCTTCGTTTGGGTGTGCCTACCTATCTTTGATACACATGATTAAATCTTCGTCTGGGTGTACCTGCCTATCTTTGATACACATCATTAAATCTTCGTATGGGTGTACCTACCTATCTTTGATACACATGATTAAATCTTCGTTTGGATGTACCTACCTATCTTTGATACACATGATTAAATCTTCGTCTGGGTGTACCTGCCTATCTTTGATACACATGATTAAATCTTCGTCTGGGTGTACCTACCTATCTTTGATTCACATGATTAAATCTTCGTCTGGGTGTACCTACCTATCTTTGATACACATGATTAAATCTTCGTCTGGGTGTACCTACCTATCTTTGATACACATGATTAAATCTTCGTTTGGGTGTACCTACCTATCTTTGATACACATGATTAAATCTTCGTCTGGGTTACCTACCTATCTTTGATACACATGATTAAATCTTCGTCTGGGTGTATGTCACAAAGTGTCTTCGCCTTCTTTTCTCTCTGTCAATCTTTTCTCATACCAAAACATTCCTTCTCTCTAAATTCTCTAGAATCTACCACGCGTAAATACACATCAGGAGATCTCCCATTTGCTGCGGGAAATAAATTCCTTTGTTCTACGTTTGACTGGCAAAACCACTGTGACCTTTTACCGCTGTGAACTTTTACACCGCGCCCTGAATAATTGCAGTTCAGCCAATGGATAGGGAGCGCGGATTATTGTCTTTTGACCTTTGACCTCAGCAACCAAACGGAAACCTGGAGGATTTTGGCGCTATTCTCAAAGCGCAGGCCTTTTCTCTCGCAAGCCGGCAGACTGACCGGGAACAAAATGGTTGCTCCTAAGAAATACAGAGGGGCCCGATCATTTAAACAGCAATGAATCTTGCCTGAGCGATCCTACCAGGTTGTCATATCAGGTTGTCATACCAGAAGACTAAACCATAAGCAGCCTCAAGGGCAGACTTAATCCATCCCAGCTGGTGATGCGCCCTGAGTCAAGACGGAGAAAGCAACTTGCCATCTTCCGAAACCCTAAAAAGACCTTGCTGGACCTGGAGTGCTTTGACATATTGAACCCCTGGCAACAAGACTACATCAGCATTTGAGATGAGTATCTGAACATGCCAGCAGAACCACTACAGAATATTCCTATTGTCCTATGATTAAAAAGTAATTCTGACATGGATCAGAACCATTCATAGATTAGGGAACATATCATATAGTTGTATATTTGAATATATAGTGAGATTCTATTTTCATTTTTGTAAACTTTACATAACCGAGTCTGTTGTTATTTTCTTTGTAATATTTAATTGGGTTGTATAGTTTTAGTAACATAAATCTACACCCTGGGGGCTGAGCCAAAATTAATAAACACTATTGGGTCAGGATATTTTTAATGTGGCTGGGCACCAAATCTCTTATCCATCTATATGTACTATACATAGTCCTTTGTAGGATATCGGATAAAGAATTTATCGCCTAGAGAATATCCTGTTTAGTTTCACCAGAATTCTCTTAGACAGGTTTTTTGAGTGGACTAATTCCCGAGGAGAGACTGTGCATTCAACCTGCAGTCTGGAAGAGTTTCCTCTAAAGATTATCTTTTATTCTTCCATCAAGTCTGTCATACTTACACTTTCTCCCTCTAAAAACAAAAAGCATTTCGCTACACTGGGACGCTCGTGTCCGGGATCTACTTTTTTCATATTTAGACACTTGTCTGAGATATGAAAACTCTTATCTTTCCTAGACCACTACTGCTGTAGGTACTTGTCACTAATTGGTGTCCAAGGCTAGGATTAGATTAAAGAGGGGACATATAAATTACCCTAGACTAAATTACATATAAATTTTTACAAGAAAAACAGATTTTAAGTTATGATATGAAAACTATTCTGAGTGGTACTGCTGGTTATTAGTTACATGTTGTTAACTAATATTTAAATTATATTTTATGTATGCTGGTTTTAAATAACATAGGGTGTTAAAATACTTTAGTTTAGTTACGGCTATAGAAAGTATTTAGGCCTGTATTTCTTTGATATTGAGTTAGAGATCTCATGCTCGCTCAGCAAAACCACTGCTGTTAAAATGGATGAGATAAAAGGACTGAAGAAATGGACAGCGCAATCATATAAGATTGGAAAATTATCTGGCTTCTCGGGAAGTTTGCTGGAAAATTATGTCTCGGAACAGGTAGAATGTTTCATGAGCATAATGGGGCAACAGAACGAATGGAGAGCAAAATGCAAGGAAGAGAATGTGGAACATGAGAGACAAAGACAAGAAAAATCTCTCCAGTGTAAGGAAGAACTGCAAGAAATGGAAACTCAGTTTCAACCTACAAAAATGGAATCCAGGGATAAACTTGAATCTAGGAATACTCATCATGCCACTCCTTTGCCAGTTGCATCACCATCTTCAGTGATAAATATAACTGCATCACATGAAGCCGAGTCTATGTCTCAGAATTCAGGCTCAGACAGAGCAGAGGCTAGGATATCTAAACAGAGACATCTAGACTATTCTGAAAACAAGATTAAGCACATCGCTGCTGATAATCTGAAGAGACCTTCCTCATCCTCAGCAAAAACTCATAACAGGCATACTGAAAACAACCGCACCAAACACCTGGTAAATAGGATCGCTCAACCAAATAGGATCGCTCAACCAAATAGGATCACTCAACAGAAAAGGATTATGCAACCCTATGGGAAGGGAAGGGATGTTCTTGAGCATCACCTGTCAGCCACCCTACATCAATTAGACTGTAGGCGCCGAGACCCAATCCCACAGACTTCATACAAAGCTAAGGTCCCTACCATGGATGGGAACTTGACGAAGGCCCGGAGTGGATACAGGGATTCTCAAAATGTGGAGACTGCCACAGTAAATGGAGAAGAAATCACCTGTTTGTATTATCAAGGTCTTGGGTGTGATGCCCTTGTCTCAGCCTCTGTTATCGACCTTGATCAAGTCACCGAAGAGGATGTTGAGGTAACAGCACCCATGATAAACAACAGAAGGATGATTTTGCCTTTAGCTTATGTAGAAGTTAGGTCGAACTTTGTAAACGGCAAAGTAAAGGCCGCAATATTAGATGAACGAATTTACCCCATACCTCAAGGAGGGAAATATATCATCTTAGGAGACTCAGCACGATCCAGAGATGGCGTGACTGAACAGGCTATGGAGACTCCAATGCCTAACTCATCTTCCAATATTTTCACTGAAAAGTTGGAAGAGTGCAAAGGGATTGACCACCCCAGTGCACTTAATTCTGAACAAGTTTTGATAGTCTCACCCACTAACTGCGTGCAGAAAGTGAAGCCGGGCCAGAGTTTCTTGGTACCTGGTGGGATGAAACATGTTTCAGAAATATCTTCCTTTAACATGAGAGAAGCAGCTGTAGAGGAACAGGACCCTCAAGCACTAAGACTTCACTCAGTTCCGATAACCTCACACACTCTCTGGGATCAGAAAGTGAAGCGGGTCCAAATTTCCTTGGTACCTGGTGGGATGAAATATGTTTCAGGAATATCTTCCTTTAACACAGGAGAAATGGCTAAAGAGGAACATGAGCCTCAAGCACTTAGTCTTCAGTCAGTTCCGATAACCTCACCCACTATCTTGGATCAGAAAGTGAAGCGGGTTCAAATTTCCTTGGTACCTGGTGAGCAGGAACAACTGACAGACATATCTTTCTCTGTCACTGGAGAAACAGCGAAAGAAGAACATACACGCTCTCATACCTGGGGAGATAGGTATGTGTCCTTAGGCAGGTCAAGTAATATGACTAAAATAAGGTTGTGTATGAGGTTGGCAACCTCATCATGCAAAACTATTTGCTATAGACCGCATTGCAAGCAGAGTGTAGGCTTTAATGCAAGCTCTTTGCCAGGAGGCAAGCTACAATGTAGGGTCTACAAGGAGGAACATAAGAGAGGGAAGATTATACGAGCAGGATTGCTTAACGTACCTCAACTCCTTGACAATGAGGAAACGGATAGAGATGTGTTGATTACAGGCATACCGTTCGTCAGAGGGAAAAGAGGAAACACTGAGATGGAATTAACAAGAGATATGAGACAGGAAGGTAGTAGCAGACAGAAGAGAATAGTCGGCTCAACTTAAGTTAGCCGTAGGCATAACTTTTAAAAGGGGGCCTATGTCACAAAGTGTCTTCGCCTTCTTTTCTCTCTGTCAATCTTTTCTCATACCAAAACATTCCTTCTCTCTAAATTCTCTAGAATCTACCACGCGTAAATACACATCAGGAGATCTCCCATTTGCTGCGGGAAATAAATTCCTTTGTTCTACGTTTGACTGGCAAAACCACTGTGACCTTTTACCGCTGTGAACTTTTACACCGCGCCCTGAATAATTGCAGTTCAGCCAATGGATAGGGAGCGCGGATTATTGTCTTTTGACCTTTGACCTCAGCAACCAAACGGAAACCTGGAGGATTTTGGCGCTATTCTCAAAGCGCAGGCCTTTTCTCTCGCAAGCCGGCAGACTGACCGGGAACAAAATGGTTGCTCCTAAGAAATACAGAGGGGCCCGATCATTTAAACAGCAATGAATCTTGCCTGAGCGATCCTACCAGGTTGTCATATCAGGTTGTCATACCAGAAGACTAAACCATAAGCAGTCTCAAGGGCAGACTTAATCCATCCCAGCTGGTGATGCGCCCTGAGTCAAGACGGAGAAAGCAACTTGCCATCTTCCGAAACCCTAAAAAGACCTTGCTGGACCTGGAGTGCTTTGACATATTGAACCCCTGGCAACAAGACTACATCAGCATTTGAGATGAGTATCTGAACATGCCAGCAGAACCACTACAGAATATTCCTATTGTCCTATGATTAAAAAGTAATTCTGACATGGATCAGAACCATTCATAGATTAGGGAACATATCATATAGTTGTATATTTGAATATATAGTGAGATTCTATTTTCATTTTTGTAAACTTTACATAACCGAGTCTGTTGTTATTTTCTTTGTAATATTTAATTGGGTTGTATAGTTTTAGTAACATAAATCTACACCCTGGGGGCTGAGCCAAAATTAATAAACACTATTGGGTCAGGATATTTTTAATGTGGCTGGGCACCAAATCTCTTATCCATCTATATGTACTATACATAGTCCTTTGTAGGATATCGGATAAAGAATTTATCGCCTAGAGAATATCCTGTTTAGTTTCACCAGAATTCTCTTAGACAGGTTTTTTGAGTGGACTAATTCCCGAGGAGAGACTGTGCATTCAACCTGCAGTCTGGAAGAGTTTCCTCTAAAGATTATCTTTTATTCTTCCATCAAGTCTGTCATACTTACACTTTCCCCTCTAAAAACAAAAAGCATTTCGCTACAGTGTACCTACCTATCTTTGATACACATGATTTAATCTTCGTCTGGGTGTACCTACCTATCTTTGATACACATGATTAAATCTTCGTCTGGGTGTACCTACCTATCTTTGATACACATGATTAAATCTTCGTCTGGGTGTACCTACCTATCTTTGATACACATGATTAAATCTTCGTTTGGGTGTACCTATCTATCTTTGATACACATGATTAAATCTTCGTCTGGGTGTACCTACCTGTCTTTGATACACATGATTAAATCTTCGTTTGGGTGTACCTACCTATCTTTGATACACATGATTAAATCTTCGTCTGGGTGTACCTACCTGTCTTTGATACACATGATTAAATCTTCGTCTGGGTGTACCTACCTATCTTTGATACACATGATTAAATCTTCGTCTGGGTGTACCTACCTATCTTTGATACACATGATTAAATCTTCGTCTGGGTGTACCTACCTATCTTTGATACACATGATTAAATCTTCGTTTGGGTGTACCTATCTATCTTTGATACACATGATTAAATCTTCGTCTGGGTGTACCTACCTGTCTTTGATACACATGATTAAATCTTCGTTTGGGTGTTGTTGCGTGATAAATTCTCGCAACATCGTTTTATTTCAATATCTGTTTTATAACGCAAGGGCAACAACTGCTTGGAATTTATAGTCACTTTTCTCGGTAAGCATTTGTCTTCTCGCGTTGGTATCGAATGCAGTTAAGTTTGAGCTGCGGTCGTTTTGCGCTGGACTGCGCATGACTTGTCTTGCTTCTTTGTCGATCGGTTTCCGCCCACGACTAGTGGGAGTGAGCGATTTGGAATGGCGAAAGAGATGCCTCGTTGAAGAGGGGATCTCCGCTATTTTTGTTCTGTCAGGGATGTGTAGTCCTCTTAATGGATATTTCGTTTATTCGAGATAATACCTCTAGTGTTTCCCACATGTCGGGAGGCGTGATATTTCTGTGTATTTCATGAAAGCAAGGTAAATTGACTCTTTCATTAACTCTATTGATTTTGGGTCGTGAGCGATTTCGATTCATAGCCTGTCTGCGAAAGTCGTCGTCACGAGATGTTTTCCTAGCTCACATGTCGCTGCATTGTACTGCATCGGTTGATGCAGGTACCAAGGACCATTACTTGCTACTTTGTTAAATGAACTAGGTTTGGAAAACCTTTATTATCTAGAGGATATTTTTGAGGACATTATTTATACTTCGGCAGACGTGTCTGTCTTGCTGAAGTCAAACTAAGGAGAGTGAACTGATCTCATACATCTGGTTATCTCCTGGCTGTTATAGAAAAAGATGGAGTTTTTCACCTGACTACATTTACAGCACTTTGAAATATAACATGCATCTGACTCATCATTGTAATGCTGTCTACCGTTTATTGCTGTATTGAATGTTGCTGTGATAATGACTGTTTGATGTGCCTACACATTTGCGTAACCATTTTGTCACTGTGGCGTCCACAATAAATAATGAAGAAAAACGTCAACGGCTGTTTCAAGACTCATTGACTTTATACGTCGTGAGTTTACTGACGTCCTATGTGGATTGCCCTGTTATTGTTGCATGAACATTGTTTTGACTGAACACATCTACACACTACACAAAACCAGACATGCGGATGCCATCCATCATCATATGGCATCACGCATCATTTGGTGGCCATAAGCTGGTTTGATTCTGGTACCAGCAAACACGGGGTCCCTTACCCACTTCATTTTCAACAAGAATTCATCAGCATCCTTCAAGAAATTAACATTCTTCAATACAGTCAACATCTTCAAAATTTTCAAAGTACTCGGCGTTGCCCGGTAAAAGTCAAATTTCAATTTTTTTGACGGAAACAAGAATTTGACAGTACCCGGCGTTGTTACATGTTGCCGGATAACTCGGACTGCTGTTATCTTTTACGCAAGTCAAGCAAGTTGCTGCTGTCAAGGTTCCAGTGCTGTCGTTTTTTGAGAAGGTCAAGTGCCGGTTGAAACGGGTTGTTTTCTGAAGAAGGCCAAGTACCGATTTCCATCAACTTACTTTTGGATTAGAAGGTCAAGTGCCGAAACAACTCAACACACAGTATGTCAGAAGCTCTTGTACCATCGTGTTAGCAGTGGAAGCAGTTCAGATGTGCCATCATCGTTGGAGCTTCGCTCTTTAGGACGTTGATTGACATCCGTTTTTCTGCTGTTCTACGATTGGAAGCCTATAAGTTAAGTGGCCTGTTTGTATGTAAACTGTGCCCTTATACTTCTGCTGAGTCTTCTGTGTATCATCTCATTCTATATGTTATATGTTTATATGTTATTTGTATATTTATATGTTTATATTTCAGCGGGTTCTCGGTTGGGTGGTGTCTCCGTTAGATTATGCCACGTCATAGAGGTCGTCTATTGTGAGCGTTTTCTGTAAGGTTTGCAAATTTCCAATACTGGAATTTGCTAAGCGACTTCTGTTGCTATTTATGTTAGCTGTGATGACATGTTTTAATATTGTTTTCGTTATTATTTCGCATTCTTTAGTTTTGTTTTGATTTGTTTGTGTTTGTTAGCCTACTCTTGTCTATAATTTAGTTTCATACAACATTTTTGTTTATACACTGTGGTGTCATGTATTTTGTTTAATTCTATCGCAGATATCGTCACATTTTTTGTGATGTTTCATTAATTTCTGCTTTATTTTTAGTTGATTTCTGCGAAAGTTTTTGTATTGTTGCTGATCTTTGTTATTGTTTACATTGTTATTGTTTACATTGTTTGTATTGTTTACATTTTCAATGTTTACATTCTGCATGTGTTTACATAGTCATTGTTTACAGTTATAGTAATTAGTTAATGGGCTATGCTAATGCACTGTTACTACTATACTGATGATAAATGAATGATGAATAGTGTCGTGCACTATTGAATGAGAAGTGCACTTATGATCAAGAATTGAGTGCTGATATTTCATATACAAGTTCTTTGATTGGAGACTTGTTTCCCACAGAGACTGGGATAATATAAGGTGATGTGAATATACAAGTGCTTAATTAAGACTTGTTACACTTAGGTTTGAAATAAATTAGTTAATTATTTCAGGTTTTGGACTCATATGTTAGACAACATGTCTACATTTGAGCACTTTATTGAGCAGGGTAAATTGCTTGGGAAGACTGGTGATAAGTTAGAAGAATTTGCAACTGCTCGATATGATAAAGCAATGGAAGCTGAACAAAAGAAACTGCAGATGCAGGTGGATGAAAAAAGATTCCAAATGGAAATGGAAAAACAAAAAAGGGAATCAGAAGCTGAGGAGAGAAAACTCCAGCTACAGCTAGAAGCTGAAAGACTTCAAAAAGAGGCTGAGAATAAAAGACTTGAAAAAGAGGCTGAAAATAAAAGACTTGAAAAAGAAGCTGAAAATGAAAGACTTCAAAAAGAGGCTCAGGCTGAGGAAAGAAGATTACAGAGAGAGTCTGATGAGAGGAAAGAGAAAGCAAAAATGGAACATGAAGAAAAGGTCTTAGCTTTAGAGTTGGAAAAATTGAAATTGACAAGCATGAGTAATGGTAATGATGCAAACAAGGGTTCATCTTCTGGTAAGGCTAATAATGATACTTTTAAGATTAAGTTACCAACATTTAGTCCTTCCAGCGATGACATAATGTTCTATCTGGACAGATTTGAACAAGCATGTACAGCTCATAACATAGACAAAGCAAAATATGTTTATCAGTTATCAGGGATACTGACAGGTAAAGCTCTAAGTATATTAAATATGGTGGATGAACCTGACAAGAACAATTATGAGGTTGTCAGGGCCGCTTTGTTAAAGAAATATCAGCTTAACGAAGACGGCTATCGTCTACAATTTAAAAACATGTTACCTGAAAATGGAGTTGAATTCTCCGAGTTTATTGCAAGAATACGCATTACTTTCTCACGATGGGTTGAACTATCTAAGACGGAAAAAACTTATGAAGGACTTATGGACTTAATACTTAGAGACAAAGTCATGTCGTCTGTCAATGAGTCTTTCCTTGCTTTCCTTCATGAACGTAAACCTAAAACAATAAAAGAAATGGAAGATTTCTGTTGCCAATACGTAACTGCGCACCCACACATAACCATGGGTAACTCTAAGGTGAAAGAAGGTTTACCAGTTGCTTCGGCAGCTCCGTATGGTCAAAACTTTGCTCGTAGATTCCAACAAAATTTTGATAGAAAGAGTAGCGGTAATTTCTGTCAAAATCATGGAAATCAATTTCATGGTGATTCTTCTTCGAAGAATTGGAGATAACCTGATAGTACTCGTTACTATCACCCTAATAATTATAAGCATTTCAAAAGAGGATATGGTAATAGAGGTTATTCCTGCCGAAGACCTCAAAACCAAACAAATAGATGTTCGCATCAATGTGAACATGATAGTAATCGTGGAAACTGGAATTCGAACCAGTATAACAATTACAATAGAGACAATAATAACTGCAGAGATAATAATAACTCTGATAACTTCAGAGGTAATAATAGTCGGGGTAGATCTCAACACAAAAAAAAGAGATATCAGCAGGCTAATGCTGTACAACAGGAAACTGAGGCAGCCTGTAATCATGTTGTTGATAGTAAAAACTTTGACGCTGTCACTAGTTCTGCTTTTGACTTTGAGAGAGCAAACAAATGCCCCCAATGCAGTACTTTATTCGAACCGGGTACCATAACTACTTTGAGTTGTGGTCACCCACTTCCCGCTCTTCCTGCTGCTGTTGCGCATGACGGGAGGGGTTCTTTAATTCTACATAAGGGTCTTGTTAATGATACTCCGGTCTCACTACTTTTCGATTCCGGATGCACCACTATTGGTGTTAGACAATCGCTTGTAGATCCATCTTGTGCTACAGGAAGGGTTATTAAATGTGTCACATTTGGCGGCACTCTAGAAAAATATCCTACTGCTGTAATTCGCATTGCCACTCCTTTCTTTACTGGAGATGTGCATGCTTGTCTCTTACCTAATCCTATTGCGGACCTTATTATTGGTCGTATTCACGGAGTTAGGGAGTGTACCCCACAGCAGATTGCTGCTTGGGAAGATAATAACATGCAAGCTACAAATGCAGTAGTTACAAGAGCACAAGCTCTACAAACACCCGAAACTTCACTGAATAGTGATAATGAAGTTGATAGCCAAGATAGTCACTTAGTGATCACTCGTGACTCTTTCATAAAATTGCAAGAAGAAGATTCTTCTTTAAAAAAATTCTTCGTTCTTGCGAAGAAAGGTGATCCGAATCAGGATACAAATAGAAAATCTTGGATTGCAATGAGAAACGGCGTACTTGTACGTATGGTACAAGATTCGGCTACGTCGGCACATTCGCAAATTCTTGTTCCCAAGAGCATGAGAGTCCAAATATTGCAACATGCTCATGACTCGCAATGTGCTGGACATATGGGTTTTGCCCGTACGAAGTCGAGAGTCCTTGCGGCTTTCTTTTGGCCTTTTGTCAATAAGGACATTCGTATTTACTGCCGATCATGCAAGGTATGTCAGGAGGTCAAATCTAGAGGACCACGACATGCTGCGCCTATCCAGGCTGCTGACATTCCTATTCGGCCGTTTCAGAAAATGGCTATAGATATTATTGGCCCTTTTAAGGTCAAGTCGGCCAGAGGACATCAGTTTATCCTTACATGTGTCGATATGTGCACACGTTGGCCAGAGGCTATTCCTCTTAAGAGCATATCTACTACAGATATCGCAGATGCTCTTTGGTTGATATTTTCTCGCTTGGGGTTCCCCAGAGAAATATTGTCAGACCATGGCACTCAACTCATATCTGACACTATGTCACAGGTAATGTCTACCTTACATATTGAACGATCTCTCAGTAGTATCTACCATCCTATGTCTAATGGGTTAGTTGAGCGTCTGAATAGAACGCTCAAGACTTTGCTTGGTAAGATAACTGAAGATCATCCTCAAGATTGGGACAGGGTTTTACCCGCGGCTCTCTTTGCCTATAGAGAAGTCCCTAATGAACACACAGGATTTTCTCCCTTCGAACTTGTCTTTGGCGCGCGTCCACGCGGCCCTATGTCTTTATTACACGATCTCATCCCTGCCGATGATATTAGCGATGAAACTCAATCCTCATATGAGTATGTCATTGCTCTTAGACAAAAGATCATTGAGGCATGTAAGCTAGCAACTGCTTCATCAGAAATTGCTAAAGAGAAGGCAAGGCAGTTTGCTAACAAGAATAGATGTCTACGACAACTTTGTCCAGGTGACAAAGCATTCGTCCTACTCCCCAGTAGGGAAAATAGACTTCTTATTGCATGGAAAGGTCCGTATGCAATAGTCTCTCGGATTTCCGATGTTGACTATGTGGTCGATATTGATGGAAAGCATAAAACTTTCCACATAAACATGCTTTCGGAATTTCACGAACGTCCGGACTATTTGCTGCCTATTTTCCAGGCAACGGATGATGCTCCTGCACCTCACGGTCATTATTCATCCCTGTCTGTCATTCAGGATGAGGAAGCTACCTTCTCTGATGTCAACCTTCCCCTTCCAGTGGTTCCATTACATTCTACGGAATCTTGGAAAAACGTTTCTGTTTCTCCTAATCTTTCTGGTGACGAACATCGACAAGTCTCGTCGATGTTACAAACATTTCAGGATGTTCTCACTGACATTCCTGGACACACAGATGTCATAGAACATGACATAATTCTTACCGACAATAATCCAATTAGGGTTAGGCCGTATCCTATTCCTATACACTTTCAGTCGCAAGTGGAAAATTAATTGGATGAAATGATTCAATTAAATATAATTGAACCATCGACTTCACCATATTCTTCTTCCATGGTTATTGTCCGGAAGAAGGATAAGAACATACGAATTTGCGTTGATTATCGCAAATTGAATCAGGTCACAAAGTTCGACGCTGAACCGATGCCTTTGTTAGAAGATCTACTGATTAGACTTTCTAATTCTAGATTCTTCACTAAACTTGACTTGTCTAAAGGTTATTGGCAAGTGCCTTTAGCAGAGCATGCCAAACCTCTTACTGCTTTTTCTACACCTAGGGGTCTATTTCAATGGAATGTTATGCCTTTTGGTCTCATGAACGCCCCTGCCACTTTCGTTCGCATGATGCGTCGAATTCTGTCACATCGTTCGGATGTCATCGCATACTTAGATGACATCTGTCTCTTCAGTGATACCTGGGAAGATCACTATTTAGGGTTATCTGACTTACTGTCCACTCTACGTGAGAATAATTTGACAGCAAAACCTTCTAAAGCTTTTGTTGGTTTTGGTGAAATCTCTTTCCTGGGTCATCGTGTTGGTCATGGTCTCTTGAAGACAGAAGACCACAATACTTCCAAAATACTGAACATCTCTATTCCTAAAACGAAGAAACAAGTTAGGAGTCTCTTAGGTTTAATTCAATTTTATGGGAGATTTATTCCAAATTTATCTTCGATCATGGCACCTCTATCAACATTGTTGAAGAAAGGTTCGCCTAATCTGGTCCGTTGGTCTGAAGAATGCCAATCTTCACTAGACCAAATCAAGAATATATTTTCTTCTCCTCCCATCTTAAGATTACCTACTCTTGATAGGACTTTTGTTCTTCGGAGTGATGCTTCATCCACTGGGATTGGAGCAGCACTGATGCAAGAATATGCAAATACTCTGCATCCTGTTATGTACATTTCTAGAAAACTAAATGCGGCAGAGAGGAACTACTCGGTTTTAGACCGTGAGTTGTTAGCGATGGTTTGGTCAATTCTAAAGCTACAAAGATTCCTCCTGGGCGCACATTTCATTCTAGAGACTGATCAGAAAGCTCTTACAGCTATTCAGACTAAGAATTTGAAGAGTTCGAGATCCACTCGATATGCTATAGCTCTTCAACCTTTTCACTTCACGGTACGAGCTATCCGTGGTGCGGATAATGTGATGGCTGACATTTTGTCTAGATGCCCACATGACTCCAACTAATACTTCTGTCCTATATTTCCATATATTACAGAGTCATAACACACCTATATTTCTACAATAGATTAGCACATCTGTACTTACTTTATATGTACACACTATCGTGCTTTGTTGTCATCTTCTTCTGTTCGTTTTTTAAGATGATAGAGGAGGACTGAGTAGTTAATATAAGGGCCGTTAGTTTACTAAACAGCCACAATTATTAATAATGTATTGTACCTTATGAAGCATATTAGTTATTAATTAGCATTATATTGCTTGTACTTTCTCAGAATGTCATTGTTGAGCTGAGGACTTACCTTACGAGTTCTAGATTGTGTACTTACCCTCGGAATACCAGAGCATATGTCCTGGATCGTCATGTAGTTTAACTTTACTATGTACTTATGTCATTACATGTCAAAGAATGTACTATTTAAATTTTCCTATCAGATTTGTACATCCATTTTTAAAGACAATATTAGAGTATGCTGTTTAATGATGATTATAGTAACTTGCATACGTATATTGTGTTTACATGCTAACGTGATGTGTGTTGGTGACACCTCCCCGATGTGAATATTTTTTGAGACATATTTATTTTTCTGTTGAGGTATATCCTCACCAGACACTCTATAATTAGCCTATTGTTTGGCAATTTAATTAATTATCAGCGCATAATTCGTGCGTTTTGAGCCGCTTATCGCTTGCTCTTTGATATTGAAAAAAAAAATATGTTCCACATTTTTTTTTTATCGGGAGGAGGTGGTGATATGTTGCGTGATAAATTCTCGCAACATCGTTTTATTTCAATATCTGTTTTATAACGCAAGGGCAACAACTGCTTGGAATTTATAGTCACTTTTCTCGGTAAGCATTTGTCTTCTCGCGTTGGTATCGAATGCAGTTAAGTTTGAGCTGCGGTCGTTTTGCGCTGGACTGCGCATGACTTGTCTTGCTTCTTTGTCGATCGGTTTCCGCCCACGACTAGTGGGAGTGAGCGATTTGGAATGGCGAAAGAGATGCCTCGTTGAAGAGGGGATCTCCGCTATTTTTGTTCTGTCAGGGATGTGTAGTCCTCTTAATGGATATTTCGTTTATTCGAGATAATACCTCTAGTGTTTCCCACATGTCGGGAGGCGTGATATTTCTGTGTATTTCATGAAAGCAAGGTAAATTGACTCTTTCATTAACTCTATTGATTTTGGGTCGTGAGCGATTTCGATTCATAGCCTGTCTGCGAAAGTCGTCGTCACGAGATGTTTTCCTAGCTCACATGTCGCTGCATTGTACTGCATCGGTTGATGCAGGTACCAAGGACCATTACTTGCTACTTTGTTAAATGAACTAGGTTTGGAAAACCTTTATTATCTAGAGGATATTTTTGAGGACATTATTTATACTTCGGCAGACGTGTCTGTCTTGCTGAAGTCAAACTAAGGAGAGTGAACTGATCTCATACATCTGGTTATCTCCTGGCTGTTATAGAAAAAGATGGAGTTTTTCACCTGACTACATTTACAGCACTTTGAAATATAACATGCATCTGACTCATCATTGTAATGCTGTCTACCGTTTATTGCTGTATTGAATGTTGCTGTGATAATGACTGTTTGATGTGCCTACACATTTGCGTAACCATTTTGTCACTGTGGCGTCCACAATAAATAATGAAGAAAAACGTCAACGGCTGTTTCAAGACTCATTGACTTTATACGTCGTGAGTTTACTGACGTCCTATGTGGATTGCCCTGTTATTGTTGCATGAACATTGTTTTGACTGAACACATCTACACACTACACAAAACCAGACATGCGGATGCCATCCATCATCATATGGCATCACGCATCAGGTGTACCTACCTATCTTTGATACACATGATTAAATCTTCGTCTGGGTGTACCTACCTATCTTTGATACACATGATTAAATCTTCGTCTGGGTCTACCTACCTATCTTTGATACACATGATTAAATCTTCGTCTGGGTGTACCTACCTATCTTTGATACACATGATTCGAGGTTAGTTAAAATCCTCCTATTCTAGTGGTACCCTACCCCAACGCATACTGGTTGCGGGATACCCAAAGGCTCTGTACACGAACATTCAATCATTATTGTCCTCTGCGCTCCCTACAAAGCATAGAGCGAATACTACTGCTGGTGCCTTTGCAGGGAATCCTGCACCACGTAGTCACTGGTTCTCGCAAGGTGGTTTATGGGGCAGTTATTTTTCATTATGAAGTTGCCAACCCTATGTACAACCTCATATTAGTCACGTGATCGCTTTGCCTGAGGACGCGGTAGTTCTATTCTGTCTTGGTCTTTTCAGAGACACCCGGGAACTACTCGGGGCACGAACACGTAATTGTGACGGTATTGCCTCCCCTGCTTTGCAGTAGTGGTCCAATAGTGGTCAAAACTCAAGAGCATCTATTATAGGCTTCAACTGAGTCTACTTTACACAACATTACTTTTGGCAGAAATGTAGATAGAAGAGTAGTAAAGCTTCTACCACATGGGAGTCTTCACAAGATATTCAGATAAGCGAAAACAATGCTGGCTGCTGCTGAGCACGTTAATTCTGTAATCTGCCGACAACTATTGTGAAGGATTTAAGCACTTATTACTTTCAGCTCGTTTAAGCCCCCACCCCTGATTTACTCAGTGGAATTATATTATTCTAGTATAGCTCTGTTTAGGGCGTGTGTAGTAATTTGACTGGGACAAACATGCAGTAACTTTAAAATGATTAAATCGAAGTTAAATTTGCAACATTACAAATAACAAAATTTAATAATCACTTTAGGTTTTAACATTTGGAAAATAATTTGAATAGTTATCGATCAAGAAAAGTTATCCTTACAGTCTTTAGGGAATGTGAGATATTACAAGAAGTTCAAGTGGCGGCATATATTTGAACTTAGCTGCCAATGACGGTTCTGCTCTTTCTTATGGGTAAGTTCTTTCCACTCTGCTCATGCTCGTCTCTGGTCAAGGTAGTCGGGGGTAGCTCGTTCCCCAGTAACGTCAAGGAGAGTCTACCACGTGCGTCCTTCGTCTTAAAGCTTAGGCCACGGTTCCCTTCTTGTTCCAAAGATAGTACTTTCTGCTGGTACCACCAATAACTATGGTAAAAAAATAGAACGAAACGCTCTTCTAAGTATGGCGTTTTCCACCCCATAGTTATGGGTTCCTATCTTCCCATAGCACCATCCCAATTACTCAGACTTTACCCTCGATGAGAATTAAATTTAATCCCTCGGGATTAAACTTTCTTTACATTTAAATTGAATACCTTTCATAGTTACTTGATATTTAAATGAAAAGGTTAATAATACAGATAAAGTCTGTTTACATCTCCACTGATTGAAAAGTGTTCACAATCTAAATTGAATACGTTTTCATTTATGTTTAACACTGATTGAAAAGTTTGAAACTTCCATTACTTTAAAATGAATATTTTCACATAGACATTTATACTGGTTTAAGCTTGAAAACTTACATTAACTTTAAAGTGACTATGTTTATAGGGACATTTACACTGCTTTGAAAATGTAAGTATTATACTTAGAATGTACATCATTTCTTTCATCTTTCCCTCCCTGCTGCATAGGAAACCTGGAACTACTTTATGCTTTTAGTTCTCTTTACGAAACTATCAATAAAGCAATCACCAGCCCGTGCAGTGGTGGTTCATGAATCCTCATTCTATACGCTGAGGTTGCCAACCTCAAATGACTTGGACATCCAATAGCGAGTTTCACACATAAAACTTCACATGGTAATATATACATATATATGTTAGTTAACATGTTAGTAATAAAATATGAAATGTAATTCACAACTTACACCAATCCTGACTCACAGACATTTTGCACAGATGAATAAAAGAAACTTGAATCGGCCTCTTACACGCGTCTGGGGTGTCGTTAATTTTAACTTCAATTCCCTCTGACTCCGCGTCTTTTTTCAGTTTCCTAGTCCCGGTGTTCCTTATTAAAAAGTAAAGATTTCCTGTGCTTTGTAAGTCTTATTCGGTTCTCCAAAAAAGGTCCGGTTAAAAAAAAGGAATTATGAATCTAGTCTTCACTCTGGCGAGGTCTGATGTTGTCTTGGCGAGCGTGAAAATCACAGTGAAATAAAACTGCGAACATGGTCAGACTATATTCCTATCTTCCCCAGCATTGTTGTTATGAATCTAATCAGAAAGATCCAATCATTTTAAATCATGTGGATAGGGTGTGATGATTTCAAAAATATTCCGACATCGGATAAATTTGAACGTAAGGCGAGGTCAACTCTCCCATATATGGTAATATGATGTCCGATGCCCTTGTGTACAAACTTACAGACAGATCGGGGAACTCACATGACAACATGTGTAAGCTGTAATGCTAATTACTTTATTAGAAAGTAATGTTGTCATAACAAGTTGGCCCGGAAGCGATTATGTCACACTTGTCTGCCCACATGTGTCACAGACAGTAATCTCGTTATCTGTCGTATGAGTACGCAAAAACTCCGTGTCTGCCCATCTGGGTTACCAAACTAGTCGTCTTATCAGCGGTTCAATCTAAACACGCCGACGACTATCTTATCTCAGTTGCCCCCCGCAAGCCAGGATGACCGGGTAACAAACAGGTGACATCACAGAGAGGAGTGTCAAATGATTTGATAAAATCAAATATCTGCTACTTAGCAGAGAAATAACGACGAAAGAAAGAAAAATGCGATACTTGAGAGCACATAATAAAAATCAGTACCACAAATTTACCGATGCTGCCGGAGTGAAACAAAGATCGTGAAGAGGTCGTCCATTTCGTCATAGTAATAATAATCATAATACTAATAATAATGATAATCGTATTTAACAAAATGCAGGCAAAACATGAATAAATCTCTCTCTCTCTCTCTCTCTCTCTTTCTCTCTCTCTCTCTCTCTCTCTCTCTCTCTCTCTCTCTCTCTCTCTCTCTCTCTCTATATATATATATATATATATATATATATATATATATATATATATGTATATATATATATGCGTGTTGTAACGGGTTTGTCTCGCCTGCTCTCCAGTAGTTGTTCAATAATGGCCAAACACCGAGTAAAGGATGAAGGTCTTTAAAGATATCAACCTTCGCTCAAGATTACTCTTGGCAGAAAAATAAATAGAAGAATGATGCTTCAATTTCAGGGAGCCTCACAGGAATTTATAGAAACGCAAGCATAACAACTGGCATCATCTAAACTTTTATGAACTTTTTATTCTCCGCTCTTCTGTGAGGAAAGATTTCGATTCGTATTTTATGAGCCCCCAACTTCAGGTTATTCACTAAAATATTAATTGTTTTGCTCTATGTCAGCGGTGGCCAAACTACGGCCCGCGGGCCAGATCCGGCCCGCCAACCAGTTTTTGACCGGCCCGCCAACCTGTTTTGGCCGGCCTCTTATTGTTGATTGAAGCCACACTCTTCACAATAAAATAACACACAAATGTATGTTTGAAATAAATAATTACATGTCATATTACAAATTACAAAACAAATTAAAACAACAGATTCATTATATTTTTTTTACAGTAATTTCAGTTCGAAGACATCTTGGCAGATGTGCAGTACAGTAGTTTGCCGTGGCTTTCTGTACGTGGTTCATTATATATGTAAAACTAAATATCAGAACGTTATTTTTTAAGGATTTTATAGGTCTGGCCCTCGGGTGTTACCCTTTACCATAATCTGGCCCTCCGCCAACCTTAGCGTGGCCACCACTGCTCTATGTGATTATGTATTTAATAAAAATTGAGGCATTCTGGTGCAAATTCACCCAATAATGATTGATTCAGCTATAGATTTATATTTATATATAACAAGTTTAATAATCAATTATTGGTTAGCAAGACAAAAATAAATAAAATTATTTTAACAAGGAAATTAATCAATAACTTTTTCTCATCATGGGATGCTTTGGGTGGATATTTTACAGAGTCTGTATGATGGGCCAGCACTTTGATATTTAACTGGCCCGGTGTTGACAATGATTCGTCGATGATCTCAGGTTCAGTCATTGCTGGTTCACAGAGGTGTTTAGGACTGTTTTTTCTCTTCGAGAGTCAGATACTGTGGAGCACCACCTCCCTTGCAGCAAGACGGGGGTAACTACTTAAATTGTCCAGTCAAGACCCGTCTGACGTATGCGTCTAGCGTCGACTGCATGCAACGTGTACCACAAACTAAGAGGACATAAATGCTTCTGTTTAAGTATCGGGTCTCCGTATATGAACATCGAGCGACCTCCGCTTCCATCCACCATTTCATCTTCCTTATAATTTTACCCATCCCTGAGCATTACAATTGGGCCCATTGAGTCGGATGAAAGTGCTTTTAGACAGTGGAATACAACAATTGAAATATTCTATGTATATCTGCATATTAAACTTACTAAAATGTTTGTATAATAAATATATACACCATGATATCATCATCCACTGCTTGCTCTCTATGGAACCTGGGGGCCACCACTGCTGTTAGTTCCTTGTGAGCAGACCCGCATGAAACAGTCACCAGCTCTTGCAGTGGTGGTTCATGAGGAAAATAATTTTGCTGGATGAGGTTGCCAGCCACATATGCAACTGTACATCCACAAGCCATATATATGTCAAATATAACATATAAAATGATAAAATGTACATTTTACAACTTACCCCGATTATCGGGTGAATTAAAGACTTGTTGCGCAAGAAAGGTCCGAATATTGTAGGGTAACTGTTTTAAGATGCCGTCTATCAGGTGGTTAGGGTTACTGCGTTGTGTATAATCCCAACTATTTTTCTGTAGGCAGGCTCCGAGTACTATTGATGAAGTTTTATCCTGTCTAATTTGAGAAAATCTTCTAGTACTATCTCATGTCCTATAGTGAAATCTAATTCTATCCGTTGTCTTGGCTGTCTGAGATTTATCCTTGATGAGACGGAAATGCAGTGCGTAAGTCTTAACTTGTTCTAGGTTATATATCTAGTTTATACAAGACGGGTATATTTGCGTATTTTGCCAAGATTAACGAGTAAAGTTGTCTGACACCACAATAGCCTTTACTTCCTTCCAGCCCAGTAAAAGTTGTCGCGGGATGTCTCCCTAGCTCTGCAGTAGTGGTCCACGAATGGGAGGAATCGAGGAAAAGGATGAGTTTTTCCAAATATAACAACCTTCGCTCAAGAATACTCTTGACAGACATGTCAATAGGGGGTTTTCTGCCTCTATTTTAGTGAGTCTCACAGGGATTTTAGAACGACAAGTACGACAATTACGTCGTCTAAGTTGATTGTAAACTTTATATTCTCCGCCCACTTCTGTGAGAAATATATTTTTGAAACGTATATAATGAACCCCCAACTGAAGGTATTTCAACAAATTATTAATTTAATAGCTCTGTGTTCATCAAATTCACTCAGCCAATTGTGGCCGTTGCCAGACAGGCTCGTCTGTTATACCCTACTTCTATTTGGTTGGTCGTATAGGTTCGTATCTCTGCCCTGACAGAAGGCTGCTTGTTGTATCTTAAGAAAATTCTTTCGTTCAGACGACAACGTTACTCAGAACAACAGTTGATAAATGAGGTACGATAATAGCAGGCTTCATATTAAACGTAGAACTTTATTTACATAAGCCATCGTAAAATAGGCCAAATGCTGGCTCTTGACAACATCTGCAAAACCATTTGCCCAAACTTCCACCTGAGGTTGGCAGACTTGTATAACAAGATCAGTAGGTAATATTTCAGTGACACTATCTCTCTTGCTGCTTCAGTTATCATAACCGTCTCTAGTAGCTATTGGAGACCACACTCTGAGAACCACTGTTGCCATAATTTGATCTGCCATCTATCTCTTCGTATGTAACCACACGTCTCTCTTATGCTCTGACATATTCTTTTGCTTCTGCCTTGGTGTATCTTAAATGAATCTGGTCTAACCGCCAGGGGTGTACATGCCATATTCCCTGTAACTAAAGAAGGGATGTAAGGCGTATTTTGTACCCCCATTTTCATTCTATGTATTCCTTCCCTTTGACTATAAATTAGACTCAGCTAATATCATAAAAATCAATCTCATAAAAATACATCTAACCGAATTTCCCCTCTCAACCAACCTGCTACACAATTAATAGACTCCAACTATGAATCTATATTTACTTAGATAACAAGAGGTTTATTTATGAAATATTTGATCAACAGTGTTAAAAAAATAAAATTGGTTTGTCAAGAAAAACAGTTAACTTACGGAGTATCTTCATGGAACGATATTGTTTTATGGTGGTGTTTTAAAAATGAAAGGTTCGTATGCTGTACCAGTACTTTTATTTAGCTGGTAATGTAATGATAGTGGTGTCGTTGAATTCTGATTCACTCACTGCTGGTTCCTAGTGGAGTTTTGACTGTTTCTTCTCAATTCAGGAATCGGGCAGCGTGGTAGTACGTTGGCTGCTGTGCAGGAGTAACTTCCAAAACAGTCGCCTCTTCGAGGATCCTCTAGACCAGTCTGTTATATGTGGTGTCCAGCGTTGAGTACTGTAACTGGTACCAGAAACTGAGAGACAGATACAAATAAAAGTTCATCTCTTAAGTATTAGGTCTCTTGCCGTAACCATCAGACGCCCTCCGCCCCCCCCCCCCCCTTCTCTCCTTCCCCTCTCCATTTCAGCTCCCTATGAATATTACTGATGTACCTGAGAATGAATTCTCAGGCCACCGCGAGACAGTTGAAAGAGCGTCAGGAGAGTGGAAGAAGACAAATGCATCATTTTCAGATATACATTTACATAACAAACCTGAAATAAAACAGTTGATTATTTATATATAAATATATATGTTGCGATCTCTTTTACTTGTGAGTATTGAACGTTGGCCAAATTCACATCTAGGGTTGACAAACATGGAATAAGACGGGTCTTTTTACAAATCTCAAGAACTGCTCCATATTCGACGAATACATCAT
Source organism: Oreohelix idahoensis (assembly GCA_024509875.1). Lineage (NCBI taxonomy): Eukaryota > Metazoa > Mollusca > Gastropoda > Stylommatophora > Oreohelicidae > Oreohelix > Oreohelix idahoensis. The sequence continues at coordinate 482,393 of JAMPIV010014694.1, read as the reverse complement.
TTATTTGTGGACCCAATACATTAACTTCTCATATAACAATCCAATATCATAACTGCACCGTCTCTAGAATGTCAAATACTGGCTAGACAGTCCGTCTAAGTCCAGAAACAATGTGGTCTCATTTCGACTCTTTATTGTAACTCTACGACTTAAATATATCTTATAAATACTTCCTGTTCATTCACAAATCATATGGACATCTCAAAGAAGACTCCTGATGCCATAGAAGAATAAATATGTATTAACACACTTCAATATCTGGAGCATCTGAAAAACACGTCTTCACACCATCAAACACACAGGAGAAGTTCCTAGCAGACGATTTGCACACTTCTACTAAATTATGCATACTTCTGCTCAAAAACCGATATCGCTATGACGTCATATCCTGTTGCGGTGTAATTCCGCAAAAAGTAACTTTTATTAGAGCCTATCATAGCTCCTCACAAGAACATACATGCAAAGTTTGCCAAGATGTGGCAACAAAAAGACCCAAACATAATACGCCTATCCAGTCATCATTATCAGACAAAGCTAAACCTTATACAGCTTTCGCTACACCTCTGGGATTGTTTCAGTTTAATTCTATGTCGTTCGGTCTCGTTAACGCTCCTGCTACCTTTGTTCGCATGATGCGCAAACTTTTTTTGACCGTGATGACTTAATTACTTATATTGATGATATCAATCTTGGGAAGAACATGTTCTAGGAATTCAGTCGTTGTTGAATACCTTGCGTCTTCACAATCTTACTGCTAGACCTTCCAAAACAAGAACAGGATTCACTGAAATTTCTTTTCTTGGTCATAAGGTAGGAAGTGGTTTTCTTAAACCTGAAGATTCAACTATCTCTAAAATCTTGAATCTTGAAATTCCTAGAACTAAGAAACAAGTTTGCAGTCTGTTAGGCTTAGTGAGTTTCTATAGAAAATTCTTGCCTAATTTTTTGGAAATTACCTCAGTTCTTTCTTCGTTGTTAAAAAAGAACTCGCCAAACAGGATTGTTTAGTCGCATGTGTGATGTCTCTTTAAATATATTAACATCACAAATTTTGAGATTACCTGACGCTCGATTCCCTTTTACCCTCAGAGTTGACGCCTCTGGATCAGGGATCGGTGGAACGCTTATGCGGGAATTTGAACGTTGTATGCATCCAGTCTTATACATCAGTAGAAAATTGACTCCAACAGAGCAAAGGTAACCATTGTCGAGAGGGAGCTGCTGGCGATTGTCTTTTGCTTCGCCAAACTTCAGCGTTACCTTATGGGAGCGAGATTCACCTTGGAGACAGATCAAAAGGCTCTGTCCTATCTCAAGACAGCGAAATTCCGAAATGAGATGGCTGCAAGGGTCCCACTTGCACTTCAGCTCTACGATTATGTCATAAGAGCTATCAAAGGAAGCCAGAATGTTATGGCTGATGTCCTGTCACGCAGTATCAAGGACCCTATATCACCAATCAACTCTATAAATGCAGGTGACTTATAATGTTGAAACTAACCTATGAACTGACTTCGTGATATGGTGTTCCGTGGAATATTATATTTATGAGGACGTGTTGGTCTGACACTACTACATTTGAACAAAAAGTCCAGGGATGGAGGATACCATAACATGCTGTTAGCCACCAAGGCTGAGAACTATATTACATGTTAAGATATTTCGTACGGACATGTATTGTCATTTTTAATTGGAATACCGACATCTACAGATGAAGGGACATAACTCTAGGATGACTCGCATGATCAGGGGAAATAACTAAGAAATTTCCTATCTGACGGTTTTTCGATTTGCAATTTCTTTGGATGTTAACATTTGGATTGGTATGAACATACTATTGCATGGAAGACAATCATGGATTGTGACAATAATTTATTTGGACATACTTCATACACACTATTATCAATTCATACAACACACAGGCATAGTATTATCTATTGCTCACACAACTGTGTTAGATACAAGATTACATTTGTTCTCTTAACATCACTATGTTATGTTGAGGACATGTACTTTACAGGTACACATACCTTTAATCTTTTAACGGATAATGTCGCATTCATTCACTGTCTTAGTTGATTGTCTGCCTCATTTCATCTATTGTTTCTATTACATATTTGTATTAATTGTAATGCTTTGCATTATGACTATTAATGAATATGAGATTTATTGGCTACTGATACTGGACTTGACAGATAGGTGTTATTGGACGGTGTGAGGTATGAGAGTGCATGGGTTGCTGCCATCATTTTTATAACACATAAGGTAACAGTCTCGACCGACTGACCAAACTATGTTGAGCGCCCCTGCGAAGCCCTGCTTTTACCTGTGACTGTCCTCCAACTTGGAATGGCGCAACTACAAACCATCCACAGCATCTTATAGTGAAGGCACCAGGGTGCACGACGTGAAGATCCTTTTGACCAACTAGAAGCACTAGTGCTGACTAAATAGCTGACAAATTATGGATGTTTCCAGAAAACAGCGGTCATTTGGTGGCGGGGACTGCACAACGGTGAACCCCACTGAGGTGGTGCAACATGGTATTGGGGCTGTCTACCCCCAGGGGGCAGAACAGACATCAGGCGAACAGGACAGCAGGGGAAAATAATACTTCCCCACCGATGATGGTACAGTGCCCACCATGCCTTGCACACCCCGCATGGAAAAAGAGGATAACTACCGGGATGAAAGAAAGTCATCACAACCCCCCCACTACTCATGATGCCATGACACTAATACAACCTAAGATATACGAGCTCGGACGTCGCCTCGCAAAAGGTCCGCGCCAAGCAGGTCGCCCCTCGGCTGCTCCTGGCGAAAAGTGTGCTACCGAGGAGTATATTAACATTCTACAGTTAAATGTAGATGGAATAAGAACTACATCGTTAGAATTAAAGAAACTACTGAAGGACCAGAAAGTTCACATTGCACTGATTTAAGAAACCGTTCTTAAGGACAAATCCATCAACTTCCCAGGCTACACAATGTACAAATGTAATTGCCATAATAATTGTCGAGGAATCCTAACCTTGGTAAGGAATGATGTACAGGCAGAGATCGAAAGTCTTCGAACCGATGATGAAACTGACATACAACGAGTGACAGTCTGGGGAAGTGACGGACATTTCCAAATCTTTAATGTCTACAGACCCCCAGAGAAACTAATGGAATCTACTTTGATGATATGGAATACAAGAGAACAATCATAGCAGGGGATTTCAACGCCCACTCCCGACTCTGGGGATACCAGGACACCAACACCTCAGGCCAGGCAGTAGAAGAGCTATGTAACACTTCCAACCTTATAGTCCTCCAAAACGAAAGATCCCCACCAACCCTCTACCATAAAGCTAGCGGAACCAGTAGCCGACCAGACCTAACACTTGTGTCTGCAGACCTCACCAACCGGTATAAATGGAGGGTATTGGAGGACATAGGAAGCGACCATCTACCCATCCCCACCACCATCTCGCAGGGTAAAACAAAAACGGAAACCAAAAGACAGCCGAAATGGAACTATGCTCGAGCAAACTGGGAACACTACAAACTCATATCAGACCAGCTCCTCACTGAAATAGACATGAACCAAGACATTAATACCTTGAACGATCAGATCTCTACAGCCATACTGCAGGCAGCCAAACAGGCAATCCCCAAAGGCAGTCGTGTCAAATACAGCATCTTCTGGAATGAGGAATTAGAACACCTAGTACAACTAAGACGCAAGGCACGGAAAATCGCTCAGAAAAATCCTAGCCGTGAAAACAAAACCACATACAACAGACTCACTGCACAGGTTAAGCTAGCGAGCAGAAAAGCCAAAATGGAAACCGGGAAAGAAAAATGAGAAAACCTAGACCTAAATAAAGAAGGGAAGAAAGCATGGAAACTCACTGACAGCATGGCAGGGACATCCCAGAAGAGAAACCCAATCCCTATAAAACTTCCAAACAGTAACACAGCTACCTCCAACAGAGGGAAAGCACGAGTCCTAAATCGATTCTTTGCTGAAGTCAATAAAACATACAAAAGAGCCAATCTAGATAAAGCCATCAAGACACTTACAAAACGCATGCTAAAAGCACACAAGGCTGTGGACAGCATCTTTGATCAGGAATTTACGCTAGCTGAATTGCAATCCAGTCTCCTAAAGACCAAACCCAAAAAAGCACCAGGGCCAGACCAGGTTACCAACGACATGATAGTCAAACTGGGGGGAAAAGGCTTGCTGACGATCCTGGAATTCATAAACAAGACGTGGAGAAGCAGTACTGTACTTACAGGATGGAAAACGGCTAACATTATCCCAATACTCAAAAAAGATAAACCACCAAGCGAAGTCAGTAGCTACCGGCCCATTTCCCTGACTTCGTGCGTTGGGAAAATGGCAGAACGTATGATAAATGCACGCCTCTACTGGTGGTTAGAGAAAGGAAAAGCCCTCCATCCTAACCAAGCAGGATTTAGAAGAGGAAGACAGACTGTTGACCAGGTAATCCGATTGGTACAACATATTGCCGATGCTTTCCAGGATAAAAATCATGTGGCCGCAGTTTTCGTAGACCTCAAGCAGGCATATGACAGAGTATGGAGAGACGGTCTATTTTTCAAGATGCAGAAGATGGGCATAGAAGGAAGAATGTTTCGTTGGATAAAAGATTTCCTCACAAATAAAGTCATCTCCACAACGGTCAACGGAGCAACATCAGGGAAAAGAACCATCCAAGAAGGCCTCCCACAAGGCTCAGCCCTAAGCTGCACCCTCTTCCTCATATACATAAACGATCTGGCAGACTACCTTGAATTACCCAGCGCCTTTTTTGCTGATGACCTGGTCTTTTGGGCAGAAGGGAAGTCCCACTTGCAACTGCAAAAGAAACTAAACCGTGCATTGGCTGCTCTAACAACCTACTGCAGCTTCTGGAAAATGGTGATCAACACGAGTAAGACAGTCTACACTATATTCACACTCAGCAACAAAACAGTAAAGAAAGAACTGGATTTAAAACTTGATGATGCAAAGCTAGCTAAAGAGAACAATCCGACTTATCTAGGGATACAGCTAGATACCAGACTCACATACAAAACACATGTTGAGTCCCTAACTGCTAAGGCCCCTAGAAGGCTAAACCTCATAAAGCGTTTGGCAAGCACTGATTGGGGATCCAATCAGAGCACCCTACGACAACTGTACTTGGGATACGTGCGCTCAGTTATGGATTACTCTCTACCCCTGCAAGCCACTGCTAGCCTAACAATCAGACTGAAACTAGATCGCATACAAAACCAGGCTCTCAGATTCATCTGTGGAGGCTTGCGAACTACTCCGACCAGCGCATGTGAGATTTCCGCTAATGTGGAACCCCTAGAACTAAGGAGAGAGAAATCAGTCATTATCACGGCAGAAAGATTCTTGCGAGCTGACAAAGATGACCCCTGCAAAAACGTTATCGGTGACCTCAACTCCAGGTACCTAATTAAAAAGACATCTTTCACTAGAAGGTACCAAGAGCTTTCAGGGAAGCACTACATACCAGAGACTAGACTACCTACTCAAGTTGTGCCTGACCTACCACCTCACGTAGAACTAAAAAGACCAATAATACGTACAAACCTTCTACAACCCGCAAATAAAAGCCTCATACCTACGCTGCTGAAAACACTTGCTATGGAAACCATCTGTCAGTACGATGAAGACATTATCCATGCCTATATAGACGGGTCAGCTTTCAAAGCAGTAATAAATGCTGGATACGGGGCCATAATCATCCCACCCAGTACTGAAGAACCCGTCAAAATTGCAGGTCCCTGTGGTATCTGGTGCACAAACTACGAAGCCGAAGTAGTCGCCATCCAGAAAACCCTAACTAGAATTTTTGAACTCTTTGAATCAGACGAAATGGAACTAAATGATGTTGTAGTATTCTCAGACTCGCAGGCTGCCCTCTTGGCAATAGGAAACTGGAAAACCAACTCAATCAGTACTATCCAGAAGGTTCAAGAAACATGCCACAAAATTATGAACTTGTACGGAACAGAAATATACATGCAATGGATACCTGGCCACATAAACATCACATCAAATGAAGTTGCTGATAGACTGGCAAAGAAGGGAGCAAAAATGCCATAGATTGAACGAACGAACGAACGAACGAACGAACTTTATTTTCGAAGGGTTGAGAATTGGGCGCGCAGGCCCGTCTAACATTCTGCCCTTTCACTCTCATTTATCTTGCATACTATATCCTTTTATTCCCACATATTACTTTAAGCATTAATTTAAAGGCATGCAACATTATAAAGTTAACATAATAGCATTCATTTACAGTATACAATCATAATAAAAAATGAGTAGCCTAGGTTTTTTTTTTTTTTAAATAAAGATAGTGACTGAAAAAAAAAAATAATAATAAATAAAATAATATAAACAAAACAATAAATAAATAAGTTATGTATACCGAACTCACTTATGCGGTCAAAACGTCTAATCTGTAGTATTTTTGAATGTGTCATCAATCCTCAATACAAGAATTACAAAAACACATTCCCGCTTACATCCATACATTCTTGGCGGAAATTGAAATAATAATAATAACACTTTCTTGCGCACTTCTGTAACAGAAAAAGTCTTTCAGCAGTTTAAAAAAAAAAAAAAAAAAAAAAAATTATATCTGCATGTACATCACCCATTTAAGCAAACGGAAACATTCACATCTCTAAAGTACAGTGGTATGCGGGTACATTCTCACATACATTACATTATATAATAGTATTACATGATCACCCACTGAGTATGTTAACAGTTAAACAAATAGTCAAAAACAACTGTAAAGAAGTTTGGCTGAACACGTGGGCACAGGCTAAAACAGGAAGAAGACTCTTCATTCACCAAACAGCCCCCAAATAAGAAAGATGCTATGAACGATATCGAACGAAGGTACCAAACCAAAATCTTCAGATTGAGAACAGGCCACTCTACACTAAATGGCCACAGAAACAGACTAAGTTCACAAAATACAGCAAAATGTAGACACTGCCCTAACCCGTTCGAGACAGTAGAACACCACCTACTACAGTGCCCTGCACTTCAGGGACTGAGACAACAACTGCTACCACACAACCCATCCATAGACAATACACTGTATGGCAGCTCAGAACAGCGTGTACGAACTGCTCAGTACCATATAATGGCATCAAGGTCACCAAGAGCCGACGCTCAGTGACAGTGGATCAAAGAAGAAGAAGAAGATCTGGAGAATCTGAAAAATACGTCTTCACGCCATCAAACACACAGGAGAAGTTCCTAGCAGACGATTTGCACACTTCTACTAAATTATGCATACTTCTGCTCAAAAACCGATATCGCTATGACGTCATATCCTGTTGCGGTGTAATTCCGTAAAAAGTAACTTTTATTAGAGCCTATCATAGCTCCTCACAAGAACAACACTGTAGTTGTCGAAAATAACTTGTAACATAATTACACCCCCCCCCCCCCCCTCCCAGAAGAAAAATGAAATTTTTCTTACTAAGGAAGGTGTGAAAAAATATAGTGATGTAGGGTATTATCATGGATAGTAGGCGGCATCAATATAGTATAGCTCCAGGTTTGCCAATGGGTAGGCAATTTAACACTATTAGTGTGGACAATGCTATGTAACCGAGAGCCAATGTCTAAACAATGTGCAAACCATTTAACACAAAATGTGAGGTTGCCACCACACAGTGTTTACACCCCTCTTAATAGAGGATAATATCAATAAATGTCACTCGCATTCATCAAACCGTCAAGTTGCATATATACTTGTCCAGTCAAGTCACAGTTGTCAAATGACTGACTAAATTGCCAAAGGCGAAGCAAAATGTGATACAAGTGAATAATACTTGTTTAAAATATCAAACTATCATAGTAAATTATTCGAATTAATGTGAATAAAATCAATGAATGTAATTAATTTAAGCACAATGGAAAAAGAGATTTTAGCCATGTGAGTACACGCTTTAAGTGTGAATTAAAGATATATTAGTGTATTATTGAAATAAAATGATAGTAATGTTGTGTCACATTATGTCTTTGCTATAAAGAGCACAAAACAAATGTAATTGTTAGAGAGAAAATAAACACGTATGCAGGCCACCAAGAACCACTTTTGTCAGTAGTGAAACGTCGAAAGCTTGCCTGGTTTGGGCATGCAACTCGTCATGACTCCCTTTCGAAAACGACCCTCCAGGGAACAGTCGAAGGTAAACGGAGAAGAGGAAGGCAAAGAAATTCCTGGGCTGATAACATCAAAGAATGGGCAGGGCACGGTTTTTCCATACTTGTACGCATTGCTGAGGATAGAGAGCAGTGGAGGACCCTGTCTGCTGATGCTTCCACCATGGCACCCTACGATCCATGACAGGTTACGGGTTGAGATGATGATGATGAATGTTGTGTCATAAATTGTAATGATACACCACCGCTAAGCATGTTGAAAGAAATTGTTGTTTATAAACAATTAGAGTATCCAAGTGTAGAATTAGAGTGAGTAATGCAATGAACAATGTCAAGCAAACACATCTCTTAAATATGATTAATTATATTAAATAATCAAGTCTGTGGATCCAGTAAGGAGTGCAGAGGCATTTCCAATGTCTATAGCAATGAATCATATTGAGTATGGATTATCACCAATGTTCCACATGTCACGCGAAAAATTCCAAGTTGAAAGAAATTGTTGTTTATAAACAATTAGAGTATCCAAGTGTAGAATTAGAAAGAGTAATGCAATGAACAATGTCAAGCAAACACATCTCTTAAATATGATTAATTATATTAAATAATCAAGTCTGTGGATCCAGTAAGGAGTGTAGAGGCATTTCCAATGTCTATAGCAATGAATCATATTGAGTATGGATTATCACCAATGTTCCACATGTCCCGCGAAAAATTCCAATCACCTGAGTGTATCACATAGTCAAGTTTCTCTGATCATCTTGTTCCATGCGTATCGAAAGTGAATTATGCAAAGTTCTGTAAGTTTGTTCTGCCATCTTGTAGAAAGCTAAATACCAAATGATGCCAATGTTTGTCTTACTTCCCTTTAACGAGACAAGCTGGTTTGTGTTATTTCCTTTGAATTTGCATCGATAATGCAGACATCGTCCAGTGTACACAAGCTCAATGACGGACGTTATAAAAAGTCAAATGTTGCAAAAATGAGCAATTGTTGCATTCAGCTTATATGTGCGAATCAAGTACTGTCCTTCACGAAGGTATATGATATGATGTTGTCTGATTCTCTGGCAAGAATAATACAAGTTGAGACCCTGCACCAACCAATCAGTGAAGTCGATAGATCATGTGAGTATTAAGCATACTTACAGCCAGCAAAATTTAAGATTCTGTTGCACTAGTCCCAAGGATTGATTCAGTGTTAAACAAATTGACATGTTTGCCACAAAGGTTTCTCTGTCTTTAGATTTGATGTACTGTTGGGAGAGTTGTCTTCTTTGTCACATTTAGAAAGTACATCTGCGAGAAGATTTTTCTGTCCTTTGATGGCTCGAATGTCATAATCGTACGGCTGTAGACTCATTGCTGCGCTAGCTGCTCGTTGATTTATGAATTTAGCTGACTGTATATATGATAAGGCGCTCGTCCGTTTCGATCGTAAAATGGGCGCTGATCAAATAACGCTGGAGTTTAGCCACACCACACCAAGGACAATAACTCGCGTTCGAGAATTGGGTATTTCATCTCCGTCGTAGATAACTTATTGCTTACGTAAAGAACAGGGTGCAGAATGTTGTCAATGTTTTGCACGAGAGAACCACCGATGCCATAGCTCGAAGCGTCGACTCTGAGAATGAAAGGTAATCTAGGATCAGGCAGTTTTAAAACTGGTGCCTTTGAAAAATAACATTTAATATAGTTTAATGCATCATGGCATGATTGACTCCAAATGACTTTATTAGGAGCGACCTTTTTAAGTAACGTGGACAGAACTGAGGTTATTTCTGAAAAGTTATGCATGAACTTTCTGTAAAAATTGACAAGACCAAGGAGACTTCTCACTTGTTTCTTGGTTTTAGGAACCTCTAAATTCAAGATTTTTGAAATAGTGGTATCTTCAGGTTTCTAGAATCCTTTACCAACTTTATGACCGAGAAATGAAATTTCGTCATAACCTATTTGAACCTTGGATGGTCTGGAAGTTAGATTATGCAAACGAAGGGTTTGAAGAAGAGATTGAAGACAAAGAAAATGATCACTCCAAGAATTATGAAATAGACAGATGTCGTCTATGTATGTGATAATATCATCTCGATCTGAGAAAATTTTCCTCATCATGCGCACAAATGTTGCCGGCGAATAGAATAGTCAAAAACACATATAATTCAACTGGAACAATCCCACAGGTGTAGCGAAGGCAGTATAAGGTTTAGATCATTCAGTTGGTGGCACCTGCCAATAGCCTTTCGAGAGACCGAGGTTGCTAAAGAAAGTAGCAGTAGAAAGTTTGTCCAAAAGAGTTTCTAGTACAGGTATAGGTTCAGCATCCATGATTGTTATGCTATTAAGACGCCGAAAGTCTATGCACATTTTAATAGCTTTGTCCTTTTTTCTAATAATCACCATGGGAAATGTATAAGGTGATTGTGAAGCTGAAATAATTCCTAGTTTAAGCATGTCCTGTATTTCCTTATGAACTTGAGATTGGAAATTGACAGGTAAAGGATAAGGTTTCAGTTTTATAGGTCTGAGATCTGTTGAATATCGGGTTCAATGATATCCGTTTGACCGGGAATATCAGTGAGCACATCTGGAAAAGATTGCAAGAGATGTCAAATTTGCTCCTTTTGTTGAATAGTTAAATCAGTAGAAATAGTAACATTTTCCCCAGATTCAGTGGATGTGAGTGGTATTATAGACATAGATAAAGGTGTATCTGGAATATCAAGAAATTCAGATAACTCTTCCTGAAAAACAGCGAGTGAGAAGCGACGATCAGTAAAATCGTCTATAGCGTCGAATACTGGTCTGAGATTATCAGGGCGAGAGTGACATTTTTGCAGCATGTTTATATGAAAAGTTTTTTCTTTTCCTTTGATCTCAATAACGTAATCAACATCAGACAATTTTGCAACCACTCTATATAGCCCTCTCCAAGAAATTAATAATCTATTTTCTTTGTTAGGTAGAAGTACATACGCTTCGTCACCTCGCCATAACTGATGTAGCTTTCTGTTTTGGTTTACAAGCAATCTAACTTTTCGTTTTGCCTTTTCCGACGCTTCTACTGCAATTTAGCATGCGTCCATAAACTTTTTTCGTAAGTTAACTACATATTGATAAGAAGTTTAAACTTCTTCTGTCATGTTTGCTCCTACCAGTAGTTGTTTTAGAATTGACATGGGTCCACGCCGTTTTGCGCCGAAGATAAGTTCAAATGCGAAAACCATGTATGTTCATTCAAAACAGTGGCGTACTAAGGGGAGTGCAAATGTGGCGGTCCGCCCCGGGTGACAGACAGGAAGGGGGTGCCATCTGACACTATTATGATAGTACTTACTGTTAAAAATATACCTGCAAGTGTGCTCCTTTATGGGGGAGGGGGTGAGAAAGGTATGATCTGCCCAAGGTGCCAAATACTTGAGGGACGCCTCTGGTTCGGAATCTCCTGATATGCGAACAATACAGATGGGAGTACTCTATCCCAATCCTGCGGGTACTTTGCAGTAACTTTGCCTAACATTTGCTTTAGAGACCTATTTAACCGTTCTATTTTCCTGTTCACAATTGGATGGTAGATGCTACTAAGCGACCTATCAATATCGAATTCTTTCATAGCTTGTGACATCACGTCCGAAACAAATTGAGTTCCCTTATCTGAAAGTATGTTTTCGGGAAAACCCAATCTACTGAAAGTAAGTAACAGTGCATCAGCGACATCCGTTGTAGAAATGTTCTTAAGAGGAATAGCCTCCGGTCAACGTGTGCATATGTTGATACACGTCAGTACGTATGGATGGCCTCTTGCTGATACAACTGGAAGTGGTCAAATAATGTCAATTGCCATTTTTGTGAAAGTACGCACTGAAATGTCTGAGGCCTGAACAGGTGCGTTATGTTTATGGCCTTTTGAGGCTACATCTTGGCATATTTTGCACGTGCGGCAGAAGATTTTAATGTCTTTTGTAACACCAGGCCAGAAAAAAAAATTGGATAACACTCTTTGTTTAGTCCTGGCAATACCTAAGTGGGCAGCACAATTGACGTCGTGTGCATGACGTAATACATACGGTCTAAAATTAGCGGGAACCATGATTTGTTTGCGAATTGATATAGCATCCCTAAAGATTATGAATCAAGATACCATTCTTGATCGTATACCAATGCACTGCATTATCATCATAAACCAAATCAACCGCTGTGGCAATATGAATTTTTTTTTTCAAGGAGTCAGCATTATTTTGCATAGTAATAAATGATTTTTTACTGACTAGTGATATATGTAACTCATCTTCATCTGTTAGTTCATCTGCATGTGTTTGTTCATGTGTTTGATCAAGAGCTTGTGCTTTGGTCGTAACAGCATTTGCAGTAAATAAATGTTGCAGTTCCTAATATGCAATGTCTTCGTTAGAACATTCCTTCAGTCCTGGAATATTTCCAAGAATTATTCCAGCCACTGGTTCCTTAAAGAGACATAGTAAAGTCCTACCTTTGAAAAAAGGTGTGTCTATGTAAACCTCAACAGTTGGGTAATACTCAATTGTCCCACGAAATCTTATACACTTCACCTCTTTACCTGTATAATCTGCTTGATCAACGAACGACCTGCGTACTCCTACAGTGGTGCATCCAGTGTCTCCTAGTACAGTAACAAGTTGGTATTAACAACGCCTTTATTTAAAGTCAAAGAACCTGTACCATCATAGGATGACATACCTGGTAAAGGGTGACCACACAAAAGACCGGGTACACCTTCTAGCTGAAATAAAGCATTACTTTAAGTGCAATTTGATCTATTTGATAAATCCACACTGCAGGCATTTGCATGGGATGCTCCACCATTATTTTGAGTATTGTCACCTGTATTATTACTCTGATGCATTAGACAAAGAAAAACCATAAACCATAAGAAACAATGTTACGTGAAAATTAAAAACAAGGACCATTATAGCGTAATATTAATAAGGAACACAAACACAAAATGACGATTATAAGGTAGAAAAAAAACTCCCTAAAATTTGCCAACAACAAAATAATTACACTGTAAATAGTAAAGAATAATTTATCATGTAAATACTCGTAGTTGTCATCAACTACGATCAGTTGTAAAAAACTGGCTCATGTTAATACAACAAAAAATAAAGAGGAAAAATTACACTGAATACCCTAATTTACCCTTCATTCAAGGGACCCATGTAGTTCCTGCGGAAGGGGAAAGGGGGGGGTGAAGGAAGGGTCTCTAATGAGATTAAGAAAGTATATGCCTACTTCTCCCTCATGCAAATCGTTCAAGGCGACTTACATGAGGTTGTGTTCGAAGCTAGGAGTCTCCTCATCTAAAACATTTTGCTACAGAAACCACTGCTGCATGCTTTGTGCGCGCTTCCTTCAAGGGGTCGAGCTGTAGTGGTGGCTCCCTGCTTCATAAGGCGCAAAGAGCAAAATGATGGTGATGATGATGATTCTCTAATGGGCCGCATGGTACGTTCACTTCGTTACAGTCAGTTGTCATCAATCCTGTATTTACACGATATAAAAAAAGTAATTTCCCGCAAACAAGACTTCACCCAAGCATCACAATTCAGCCCCCAAGGAGCATAGGCCTTCAGCAAATGTTTGCCAAGTCTTCCTGTACGTGCCATCAGCTCCAGAACTACATGTTTTCATTCATTCATTTGATATATGTCTCTGTGTCAGCTACTGCAGCCTTAAGGTGGCTGTCTGAGACTTCATTAACAATGGCAGTTGTTATGAGTAAAATTCATAACATGTCTGTCGATATCAAAATGGTTCGACAAGGATTCATGTTTGTTTATTATCGGTAGACCTTGGTAACAGCAGAAAGTTACATCATTGCCTCGAGGTGCAGTTCGCAGACGTTAAAGTTGGGATCAACAAAAGTAAGAGATCGTCTGCTAGGGGCGTCCGTGTGTTTCATTGTAGCAAGTGGACATACGTCTCTGAGCTCCTGAGGACTTATATTATTTCGTGACATATTCCTATGATGTTCCATCACTAGATCATCCATATACCTCCGTGAGATGATGCTAGTATATTTGTAAAAGCAATTATGAATGCTGTGGAGAACGTGTCTGAATTAAATAAAAATGTGTAAAACTTTCGAGGACAGTGTTCTAGCTACAGACGGTACAGAGCTATACTGATGACTGTATATGTGATGCCATAAGATATAATGGCTTTCAAGATTAGGCATGTGGAGCAGCGTTTATCGTATTAAACATTGTGTAGATTGTCCACTCTGCCTTTGTGGTGACATTAATATTTCGAGTTGAATTGTTGTGTGTGTTGTCTACCAGTTCTACCCCTATGTGATCTTGGCCAGAGAAACAAGACGTTTACTCAGACTATACATATAATAATAATATAAAGACACGCAACAGCAGAATAGAGGCTTAAAGCCGGGATCCTGAGTGAAATGTAGAATGCTGATATCAGGAGAAATTTTTTAAGTCGTTGGACTTCGTTTTCTGTAAAAATCAGAAATTTTTTAAATGGCGATGTGTGTCGTCTGCTGACCTGTGTGGGGATGAAAAAACATTAATTGCTGTCCTAATTTTCAAGTATCTACTTCAGAAGGTGAAGTTGTTGAAGGAAAAAGACTTTCCTATAAAATTTGCGGTGATAACATGACGTTTTATGCCCGATGATGGCCTACACTCATGATTTGTTCACCAATTATTTCAAGAGGACGACGGACAAAATGGCGGTCCTGGTCAAGTGCGCCGATGGTGAATTCTAAACCTAACCTAGTCTACACGGAGTGTTTATCATCGTTCCTTTGGAAGGAGGCGAAAACCAGGAGGATTTTTGTTACTGGCATTCCGATAAGTATATTTAAAGTTACATACGGCGTGTGATGCTGAGAATCTTGTTTGCAAGAGTTCTTTTTCTATGTTCTATGTATTTTCGTATAGATATGTTCTTGTTTTAAGTGGGTGGTTGGAGGGACTCATGAATTGTTTCAATACCTCATTGCACGGTGGAGAAATTCATGGGCGTTCTTTAGTTTTATGCATCTGTTTGATTCAAATTAAGGGGCCGGCGAACATAGCTGAGTGTTACTGCCTTAATTGAATTTACCAGATCCAATATCTGTCTAGTTGTGAAGGTACTGCTATTATTTGGCAAGTTTGTTATTGTTGTAAAGTTAATTGTAATTTTTATTTAGTTTTTCTCATCATCGTTTGTAATATTGTTGCCTATTCTTGCTATCCCTTGGTTATTAGATGTCATATATGTTGTGACATTGTGTTTGTCTTTCCATAAGTGTGATAGAGCTAATTTTTTTTCATTGTTCTATACTTCATACATTTCTGCCTTGTTTCATCAGTAGTATTATCTTGATTTGGCTCTTGTCACTGTATTCTGTCATCTTGTTTGTATCTATTTTTTTTGCTCCTTTAATAACATCTGTCGGCGTCTGTGGCCTAATGGATATGAATGCAGTTTCATAATCCAGATATACCAGGTTCGAAACCTGCTGCAGGCGGTTTGGTAGCAGATCGCTTTGTGTGGATTTTTAACAATGGTATAAGCGCCGTACCGTTCAGAAAGCAATGGCAAACTACTGAATGAAAAAAATTGCCTAGAAAAATCACAAACAGCCAATAAAAGCTGGGGTTGATTGCCACGTCCTGTAAAGGATAAGCAACTAACTTAATAACATCTAATATTAAGTGCAGTTGGTTCATTTGGAGTGGTGAAATAATTATTGCTAATATTGCTCACATATTCATTATATAATATTTGCTTTATTGCTCAGCTATTGGAAAGCACAATAATAGTGAATTATGGATACCTTTGACTATTTTATGAAGACTGGAAGAGAATTTGGTTTGGTGGGTGAAACATTGAAGACTTATGTAGACAATGAACTCAGAGATCGAAGACAATTAGATAGGGAGGAAAAGAAGAGAGTTGAAGAATTGCAATTAGCTAAGGAGAGGAGACAAGAGGAATTAGTTGAGAAGATGAGACTTGAAGAATTAGCTGAGAGGAGGAGACAAGATGAATTGGCTCAGGAGAATAAGAGAAGAGAATATGAGCTTGAGGAGAAAAAATTGGCACATGCACAGGCTCAGGCTGAAATAAAAGCACAACAAGAGCTTGAGGAAAAGAAATTAGCTGCTGCTCAAAGAATGGCAGAACTTGAGTTGGAGAAATTGAAACTTCAACATTCACAGGTTAATCCAATGAATGGTGAGGCGGGAAAAAACAACCATGCTTCCACTTTTAAGCTCAATTTGCCAATATCTAACTCAAATATTGACGACGATATTTCATGCTTCTTAAACAGATATGAAACTTGTTGCCAAGAGTTTAAAATTGATAGAGCTACCTGACCTAGTAGGTTGATGACTTTATTGGTGGGGGAGGCTCTTACTGTAGTCTGCACAATGGATGATCAGACCAGAAATGACTATGAGGCTGTAAAAGCCTTGTTGCTAAAGAAGTATCAATTAGATGAAAATGGCTATAGGTTGAAGTTTAAATCATTATTACAAGATTCGGCTAAAAATTTTACTGAATTTGTCTCATCTATTAAGCTTTACTTTCTAGATGGGTTGATTTGTCAAAAATTGAAAAAACTTTTGAGAGGCTTGCTTATTTGATTCTAAGAGACAAAGTGTTGTCTTCAATTAGTGGTGACGTTTTATCATTCCTACAGGAGAGAAAACCTGAAACATTATCTGCTATGGAAAATCTTGGTCTTCCATATCAAATTGCACATCCGGGTAGGAACCTTTGCAAAAATAACATTAAGGATTCCTTGCCTGTGGCATCTGCTAGGGCTGTAATGCATAATTCACCTAGACAGAGATCCAATAGTATGGATAGAATCTATCGAGTAAATCGAGATCATAACAATGGCAATTTCAGGGGTAGATATAATTTCAATAAAAAAATCACAACAGCCTCAAAGAAATTATAACTCATGTTCTCGTATGATGGAACAGGTTCACTGGTCTTTAATAAGGGTTTTGTTAACAACCAGCTTGTTTCACTTCTCAGGGACACAGGGTGCACTACGGTTGGTGTACGCAGGTCGTTAGTGGATCAATCGGATTACACAGGCAGGGAGGTTAAATGCATTACATTTGGTGGCACAGTGGAATACTATCCAACTGCAGAAGTGTTTTTGGATACCCCTTACTTTACAGGAAGGACTCTCGTGTGCCTGTTGAATAATCCTATTGCAGGAATAACCTTGGGAAATATTCCTGGTCTTCGTAAGTGCACTAAGGAAGATATTGTGTAATGGGAAAAACAGCATCTGATCACTGCAAATGCTGTCACGACCAGAGCTCAGTCTCGTGCTGAGGTACATAATCTGAACCAAATCGATAATGTTGTAGATGAGGTGATGAATGATGAGAGTGAGACTGAGGAGATGGTGACTGATGAAGAGAATAATAATGGGGAGGAGGATAGTGAGGATAATCTACAGGTGGAACTTATTGATAAGGATTCATTCATTCAGAGACAGAATGATGATGATTCCTTAAAGAAATTTTTTCAGGTTGCAAAATTAGATGATGTGGTGGTTGATGATAATTCTATATATTGGTACACTTTAAAGAATGGAATTTTAATTAGAATTTTCCAAGATTCTACATCTGTAAGAAAACAGATCATGGTACCAGCTTGTTTTCGCCCATTCGTTTTACGACAAGCTCACGATATTAAGTGTGCAGGGAATTTGGGGATTGCTAGGACAAAACAGAGGGTTTTATCTCATTTTTTTGGGGCCTGGAGTGACAAAAGATGTCAAAGCTTATTGTCGCACATGCAAAGTTTGCCAAGATGTGGCAACAAAAAGACCCAAACATAATACGCCTATCCAGGCATCATTATCAGACAAAGCTAAACCTTATACAGCTTTCGCTACACCTCTGGGATTGTTTCAGTTTAATTTTATGTCGTTCGGTCTCGTTAACGCTCCTGCTACCTTTGTTCGCATGATGCGCAAACTTTTTTTTGACCGTGATGACTTAATTACTTATATTGATGATATCAATCTTGGGAAGAACATGTTCTAGGAATTCAGTCGTTGTTGAATACCTTGCGTCTTCACAATCTTACTGCTAGACCTTCCAAAACAAGAATAGGATTCACTGAAATTTCTTTTCTTGGTCATAAGGTAGGAAGTGGTTTTCTTAAACCTGAAGATTCAACTATCTCTAAAATCTTGAATCTTGAAATTCCTAGAACTAAGAAACACGTTTGCAGTCTGTTAGGCTTAGTGAGTTTCTATAGAAAATTCTTGTCTAATTTTTTTGGAAATTACCTCAGTTCTTTCTTCGTTGTTAAAAAAGAACTCGCCAAACAGGATTGTTTGGTCGCATGTGTGTGATGTCTCTTTAAATATATTAATATCACCAATTTTGAGATTACCTGACGCTCGATTCCCTTTTACCCTCAGAGTTGGCGCCTCTGGATCAGGGATCGGTGGAACTCTTATGCGGGAATTTGAAGGTTGTATGCATCCAGTCCTATACATCAGTAGAAAATTGACTCCAACAGAGCAAAGGTACCCCATTGTCGAGAGGGAGCTGCTGGCGATTGTCTTTTGCTTCGCCAAACTTCAGCGTTACCTTATGGGAGCGAGATTCACATTGGAGACAGATCAAAAGGCTCTGTCCTATCTCAAGACAGCGAGATTCCGAAATGAAAGGGCTGCAAGGACCCCACTTGCACTTCAGCTCTACGATTATGTCATAAAAGCTATCAAAGGAAGCCAGAATGTTATGGCTGATGTCCTGTCGCGCAGTATCAAGGACCCTATATCACCAATCAACTCTATAAATGCAGGTGACTTATAATGTTGAAACTAACCTATGAACTGACTTCGTGATATGGTGATCCGTGGAATATTACATTTATGAGGACGTATTGGTCTGACACTACTACATTTGAACAAAAAGTCCAGGGATGGAGGATACCATAACATGCTGTTAGCTACCAAGGCTGAGAACTATATTACATGTTAAGATATTTCGTACGGACATGTATTGTCATTTTTAATTGGAATACCGACGTCTACAGATGAAGGTACATAACTCTAGAATGACTCGCATAATCAGGTGAAATAACTAAGAAATTTCCTATCTGACGGTTTTTCGATTTGCAATTTCTTTGGATGTTAACATTTGGATTGGTATGAACATACTATTGCATGGAAGACAATCATGGATTGTGACAATAATTTATTTGGACATACTTCAGAGGACTTTGTGTGATATTTTATTAATGAGTAGAATACCATTACACTAGATATTTTACTACTGTGCTTAAAATTGGGTGTTAGTTAATGTGAATTCGCCAGACTTGGTTTGATCTTTGATACAAATCATTTTCACACTCACACTATATTTGAATCAAGATATGGATATTACTACATACTATTATCAATTTGTACACCACACAGGCATAGTATTATCTATTGCTCACACAACCGTGTTAGATACACGATTACATTTGTTCTCTTAACATCACTATTGTTAAAACTCTTTCTTTGTGTAGTTGTTACCAGAATTGTATTATACGTACATCACACCTTCCTGGAAACATTTATTCGTAGGGAAACAATTTCTCTCAGATTTTGAGATATATATTCTCACCAGTCATATTAGGAATTATAGGTATTCCTGATATTTTCATCTGCGCAGTATTCTTGCGTTGTGAGCCTATTCTACGGTGCTCCTAGATGTATTTAAAAAAAAAAAATTTTATTTTTTTTTTCCCGGGAGGTGTGGTAAGACTGTAAAGGGCAATTTTTACTATCTTGCAATATAATACATTTATATTCTTATTATGTTCGCAAATATTTTGTAAGCAAAGTATTTCCTTTTTTAAGTGTTTAAGGAGAAGTCATTTTTGGGTTGCTTCCCTTGAAAATAGTTCTGTCATCTTCGATCGGACTCCGCAGACGACTCTAGGCCTACTGCGATTTATTCTGTGGCTGGGTAGGAATAGATTGTTCTTGCTTCAGTATATCTATGGCCTGAATTTATACGTAGTGTTTGTATGAGTAGGACGAGTCTGTCTTATATATGGATATCTTTGCATTTCTAAGTCGAACTAATTTGGTTGTCGCTAGAAAAGGTCAAAGGCTATGCAGCGGAAGTATCGCTAGCAAGGTGTGTGATCCATGGCTGTCATCCTGTGAGGATGCCGAGTTTTGTTGTAGCAGGCTTTTTGCCGAAATAGTGATCTATATATGGATGGGGAAAAGTGATAATCATTTAGACATGTTGTATGTACTTTACCCCAGTGTTTATTCTCTTTTGCCAAGGAATGGCAAAGTTATATTTCGCATAAAAAGGTAAAACCACAATTTATTATGAACTTGGGCTTCGCCATCGTTGTTGATAAGCAGATGCACAGTGGTACTTTTAAAAAGAATATCCATTCAAAGGAAGAAGACATTCCTATGTATCAGCACTGGATTGTATGATATTATTCAATTACCTCTATGAGAGAACCTATGAAGAAATGAGGACATTTAATGAATGACTAATTTTGGTCTATATTCTATAGTGAGTGAAGCTCACGAGAGAGAGAACAGCCATGTTGAAATTCATATACTTTGTATTTATCGAGTGAGAAAAAAAGGGATGCCTGTACTATCGCTCGATGAACCAAGAGATCACTGCTACATGTGAGAACCCATGTCTGGGATTCCCATATTATGAAATATATATATATATTGAACTTTACGTGAAGGAATATTCGCTAGACGAGGTTAGGTCTAGGAGCCTTCCTATGTATTGGTTATGGTCTGACGTGCCCAGTCAGTAAAGCCAGATGATTTACATGATGGAACGCTGAATGCTTATTTACGAGTGCTCCATTATGATATTTGCCAAGCATGAATGCTAACTTAAGATGATATTCCTGTGATCAACATTATACTGTCTATGTCGACATTTGTTCCTGTAACCATACACGTACTGTCCAAGTGTGCGTCCCATTAAATGTTATAAAAAGACCACCGTAGTTCCAGTACTTCTTGAATTCGAACAGTGTGAGTATGAGTGATGTACTACCAACCTGTCAACTCTATCGAATCATTCTACCATTCGCGTACTGACATTCAGATACACACTCATTGTTTACACTCACATTCTTGTCGGAGCCTCATCACGTTCCAGGACAAGATGACCTGTATGACCAAAACTGTGCTGGGTTTGATGAGTTGACAATCGTTACACTTTACTACACCAGTCCCAACATCTACATTTATCCACTGGTGGACATTCACATCATTTAGCAAATAAAGCATGATTCAACAACTAGTAGCCAGTATGAGTTAACAACTACACAAAGAAAGAGTTTTAACAACTATGTTATGTTGAGGACATGTACAAGTACTTTACAGGTACACATACTTTTACTCTTTTAACGGGTAATGTCGCATTCATTCACTTTCTTAGTTGATTGTCTGCCTCATTTCATCTATTGTTTCTATTACATATTTGTATTAATTGTAATGCTTTGCATTATGACTATTAATGAATATGAGATTTATTGGCTACTGATACTGGACTTGACAGATAGGTGTTATTGGACGGTGTGAGGTATGAGAGTGCATGGATTGCTGCCATCATTTTTTATAACACCTAAGGAAGGGAAACCCGAGACCTGTAAACAGTAAATAAATATTAGGCAAACATAAACGTATGTTTTCAGGCACTAGTAAGAAATAAAGAAGTAGAAGACTAGACAACAGAAAAACAACAGACGTAAGTTGCTTACCCAGAACTCGAATCCAGGACCTTCCGGTGTTATGTCTTGCGGTTCGCACTAATGACCAGTCATCGAAGCATCATTTTTGGTGATGCCTAGAGGGCAGGGAGGATAGTGTAATTCGCTTGCATAGCTAGGCGGGGTTGTCGAACGGAAGGTCCTGGGTTCGAGTCCTGGGTAAGCCACTCACGTCTGTTGTTTTTCTGTTGTTTAGTCTTCTACTTCTTTATTTCTTACGAGTGCCTGAAAACATCATTTTTAAATATGTCCAGTGCTTTTAGTGGTGGTCGCCTCACATTGTTGTTAAAACGATGTATGTCCTTTGTAGTCTATGGCTTTAGTATTCTTTGTTAATGTCCACACATTGAGTGTTTAATGGCCTACTCTGTGGCAGAATCCTGGGGCTGGGCTATTTCGTACTGACAGTGAAGTTTGATGATACCAAATTTCATTCTGGTGATGTTATACTCACACCACGGAATAATGAAAACTTTGTTTCCATTATTTTACGGGGGAGGCAGTAATGTTATGAGTAAAATTTATAACATGTCTGTCGATATCAAAATGGTTCGACAAGGATTCATGTTTATTTATTATCGGTAGTCCTTGGTAACAGGAAGTTACGTCATTGCCTCGAGGTGCAGTTCGCAGAAGTTAAAGTTGGGATCAGCAAAAGTAAGAGATCGTCTGCTAATGGCTTCCGTGTGTTTCATTGTGGCAAGTGGACATACGTCTCTGAGCTCATGAGACTTACATTATTTCGTTACATATTCCTATGATGTTCCATCACTAGATCATCCATATACCTCCGTGAGATGATGCTAGTATATTTGTAAAAGGAATTATGAATGCTGTGGAGAACATGAGTCTGAATTAAATAAAAGTGTTTAAAACTTTCGAGGACAGTGTTCTAGCTACAGACGGTACAGAACTATACTGATAACTGTATATGTGATGCCATAAGATATAATGGCTTTCAAGATTAGGCACGTGGAGCAGCGTTTATCGTATTAAACATTGTGTAGATTGTCCACTCTGCCTTTGTGGTGACATTAATATTTCGAGTTGAATTGCTGTGTGCGGTGTCTACCAGTTCTACCCCTATGTGATCTTGGCCAGAGAAACAAGACGTTTACTCAGACTATACATATAATAATAATATAAAGACACGCAACAGCAGTTATTGTAACAGACTCGCAATCTACGCTTCGGATGGCTCCAGCATGAATGGAAAACCTCCATAGCAGCATCTACTGTCCTGGTCATGCAGTGGTACGCGGCTGTGTTATTAATGAAAAGGCTGACGTACTAGCTTCAAGAGAGCCTATAGAAGGTGCATTTGCTATGGATACGGGAGAGATACTGAGGGCAATTAATGATCGCCTATTAAATAATGACATTGCAATCGATGAACTATCAAACTAAGATTGTTGAAATTTGACACCAAACGTAACACCCGCAGAGAAGGACGTATGAGAGGATGTGCTAGGCGTATATACAACCAGCACGCCACATGAACAATTAACATTCATACACTTCGACATTTGCGGAGGGAGACTGAGCACTTTTGGGTTTGCCTGGAGTGCAGTGACGTCGATTCTGATCAACAACAACAAAATAGAATTAAGAAATGGAAGGACCATAAAGGAATGACACCAGGCAGGAAAGCCTGGCATGAATTTGAAAGAAGAAAGTAATAATGATGATGACTGTTTTCGCCTGGTGAACTGTTATGTTTTTATAAGATGTGTTCTATCTCCTCGACCCATCATCGTCATACTTATGTGAACTCTCACTTTCCAACTTCAAACATATCTAACACATTTCCAGATCACTTTAAGACATTTTGTTATTGTTAAGTTTACAAATATTTGGACAGCCATTTATATGTGTGGGTATATGCGTATGTGTATCAGAGTGTCTACGAAGGTGCATGCGTGTCTGCGTCCTCTTCTTGTTCTTCTGTTACTCGTGTCTGCGTGACAGGAGTCAATTATTGTGATTCAGAAGCTAGAGCCTGCCCATCAAAGAATTATAGAAGCACTGTGGCGACAAAAATTTGACAAGACAAATTATATCAGCCCTTAGCAAAATAAATGTGTACATTGTGTTAATGTTTCTGCAGCGTGGTAAAGGCCAACTTCCATGTCCAACCTTCCTTAGTCGCCATTTACCACATATTTGGTGGAGTACGGCGTTATTATTATTTGCTTTTCTTCAGGTTCCGGTAACATACAGGTAAGAAGGCATGAACCCCAATTAAGAGAAACATACGGAGGCCGAAGAAAACACATGGAGAAGAGAAGACATATTCAAACGAGATTTAACAAAGACATGTAAAGACCTTGAACGGATGACAAAGCATAGAAAGGCTTGGCGCTAATTTGTTGCAGACGTATCCTCCATTGGGAGTTGAATGATGACTGAAGCATACACTTACAAGCAGCGCACGCTGTAGGGTTTTTTAAGGTGGTGCAAGGTCTCCTAATCACTCTCTTATCCCAAACGGTTCTGACAGTTGACCTTCCTTAAAGAACTCTACATATCAGGTCTTCATACATTTTATTTATTAAGTTAATGTTCTTCAGAGAGACTTCATGATGCCGTATTGTACTGCACTCTTATGAGAATCAATTTCAGGCTATTGAGTTGGATCACACTGTAATTTCCGCAAGTGAAGGTCACTGTAGAATTTTACAAAAACATAATTGTTTTAAAAATCTTAGAGAAGGTACATGTTTTAAAAAATAATGCTGAATAACAAATGGGCACTCAGTGCGCCGTTTTCAAAACAAAAATAGGAATAATATAGACCAGGCTTTCTCAACCGGGGTTACACGGAACCCTAGGGTTCAGTGAGAGGTTTCAATGTGTTCCGCGAGGGACTGGGATTGAAAAAAACATAAAGGGCGTTTTTTTTTTTTACTTTGTGTGGTGAAATTAGTTGTGTCCTTTTACATCATTTTCGTTCTTTCCTGCATTATCAACTTATTTCTTCATTTTCCGCACTCATCGTCCTATTATTTGGCATATTTTATGCACCTACATTTTTGCTTAATCACTCCCTGACTTGTTTACGTTTCACCATGTGAATCGTAGTATTACAAGGCTAATTAGACCAGGTGGCAGATTATAATTTTATCGCCCAGTGTCGTGTAATGCAGACGGTCACAGGAAATCATTGTTGACACAAGGTGGTCTCGCACGATCGACGGAAAGAAAGCCAGATTGTCTGTCTAAGAAATACGTGTGGGAGATATACTCACTTCTTAGGCAACTTGACCAGATAACCTTCCTTCCATTCTGCTGGTATTTCCTCTCTCTCTCCCAGACTTTGCCAAGTAGTTTGTATAATATCTCTGTAGAGGTATCAATATCTGTTTTGATGGCCTCTGCTGGAATGCAATCTGGACCAGCTGCTTTTTAATCTTTCAGAAGCTTTATGGCTTTCTTTATTTCTTCTCTACTTGGTCGTTCACAGCTGATTTGTAGCTCCTTTTCTGCTGGCTGGATGTCTGGGAGATTAGTTGGAGATGGTCTATTGAGAAGTTCCTCAAAATGTTCTGTCCATCTCTTCATTTGTTCTTGTATATTACTAAGCAATTTTCCATTCTTATATTTTATGAGGCCATTTGCTTGCTTATATTTCCCTGTTAGCTTTTTTGTGTTGTTGTACATATCCCTCATATTTCCTTTGGCTGCAGCTTCCTCTGCTTCCCTTGCCAACTCTTCAATATACTTGTCATCATGTATTTTATACATGCTTTGTGCTGATGTTCTATTTTTCTCAGTACTTCCTCACATGTCTCGTTCCATATATTTTTTACTTGTTGCCAGTGGTCTTCCGTATCTGTTTCATCTTCCAGCTGTTGGAGTACTTGGTATTTGTTGGATACTGTGATTGAAACTTTTTCTCTTGTTTCCTGATTTCTTAGATATCCCACATTATACGGTTGTCTTTAGCTATATGCTGTTGTAAATTTCTTGAGTTTTAATTTTGTTTTAGCCAACAACAACAAAAAAAAATGAAAGACGTAGTTAGCGCTTAAACAAATTACAGGTACCCAAGCCCAGGCTAGACCTATTTAAGAATATCTTGGCTTACTCAGCTGCTCATCTTTGGAACAATCTTCCCAATGACCTAAAAAACGCGCACAGTCCTTACTCATACAATCGTATACTGTTCAAATACTTTATGAGTGCTGATTATATGCCACCCTAACTGATTGTGTTTCAAATTGGTATCTAATATACTGTATGGAGGCTCTGATGATCTAGTTTTTCATTACAATATACTTATTTTGTTTTTATTTTGTGATCAGGTACTGTTAATGTATGTTATTATGCTACTTTGTAATGTTTCATTGCCCTTAAATTAATACGTTAGTAGACTGGAGAATGTAGTACACTGGATAATGTAGTACACTGGATAATGTAGTACACTGGATAATGTAGTACACTGGAGAATGTAGTACACTGGAGAATGTAGTACACTGGAGAATGTAGTACACTGGAGCATGTAGTACACTGGAGAATGTTTGAGCAACAGTAGCAAAAGATGAGCAAGAAGAAGGAAGAAAGCAAGAGGGAACTGTGAGCCCGATGTTCAACCCTTGGAAAATTAATCTCTTTCGTACATGTCTGTCTGACTATCTACCTAGTCTGTCTAACTATCTACCTAGTCTGTCTAACTATCTACCTAGTCTGTCTAACTATCTACCTAGTCTGTCTAACTATCTACCTAGTCTGTCTAACTATCTACCTAGTCTGTCTAACTATCTACCTAGTCTGTCTAACTATCTACCTAGTCTGTCTAACTATCTAGCTAGTCTGTCTAACTATCTAGCTAGTCTGTCTAACTATCTAGCTAGTCTGTCTGACTATCTATCTACCTAGTCTGTCTGACTATCTACCTAGTCTGTCTGACTATCTACCTAGTCTGTCTAACTATCTACCTAGTCTGTCTAACTATCTACCTAGTCTGTCTAACTATCTACCTAGTCTGTCTAACTATCTACCTAGTCTGTCTAACTATCTACCTAGTCTGTCTAACTATCTACCTAGTCTGTCTAACTATCTACCTAGTCTGTCTAACTATCTACCTATTCTGTCTAACTATCTACCTAGTCTGTCTAACTATCTAGCTAGTCTGTCTAACTATCTAGCTAGTCTGTCTAACTATCTAGCTAGTCTGTCTAACTATCTACCTAGTCTGTCTAACTATCTAGCTAGTCTATCTAACTATCTACCTAGTCTGACTAACTATCTACCTAGTCTGTCTAACTATCTACCTAGTCTGTCTAACTATCTACCTAGTCTGTCTAACTATCTACCTAGTCTGTCTAACTATCTACCTAGTCTGTCTAACTATCTACCTAGTCTGTCTAACTATCTAGCTAGTCTGTCTAACTATCTAGCTAGTCTGACTAACTATCTAGCTAGTCTGACTAACTATCTACCTAGTCTGACTAACTATCCAGCTAGTCTGTCTAACTATCTAGCTAGTCTGTCTAACTATCTAGCTAGTCTGTCTGACTATCTACCTAGTCTGTCCAACTATCTACCTAGTCTGTCTAACTATCTACCTAGTCTGACTAACTATCTACCTAGTCTGTCTAACTATCTAGCTAGTCTGTCTAACTATCTACATAGTCTGTCTAACTATCTACCTAGTCTGACTAACTATCTACCTAGTCTGACTAACTATCTACCTAGTCTGTCTAACTATCTACCTAGTCTGTCTAACTATCTACCTAGTCTGTCTAACTATCTACCTAGTCTGTCTAACTATCTACCTAGTCTGATTCTGCTCTTGAGTTAGGGAAGGCAAAGACAGAAGGAGAGGAGCTGGTTACTGATAAAAGTTAATCCAGAACTGATAGTTACTATGCTGGATGTCTTTATGGTGAAGAAGGTGAGTGTGTTTTGGGACAGTCACTCACAGTAGAACCACACAATAGAAGCATGGAAGGGTGTAACGGCTGGTGATAGTTAACGAATGTTTAATGCACCACGACACGTCACGTTAATACAGAATACACAGTTATAGTCAAACTACAAGTTATAGCAATACAATAATAAAGTACTTCTCACATCTCAGAATCATGCAGATACTACAATATCCATGACCTCTTTAAAGATACTCCTCAACTCAGCGCTATCCACCTGTCCTCACATTAGCGCTATAATATTCTAAATATGGCCTCCTCACAGATAGCAAACGGACATCATCGCCGTGCTACTGCATCACTATGGTATCCTCCAGATACTCCTCCTGCGCTATAAAATATAATAATGGATCCGTAAATATGGCCTCCTCACAGATAGCAAACGGCTCACATCATCGCCGTGCTACTGCATAAATAGCATCCTCAAGATACTCTCCTGTGCTATAAGATATAATACTGGATCCGTAAATATGGCCTCCTCACAGATAGCAAACGGCTCGCATCATCGTCGTGCTACTGCATAAATATGGTATCCTCCAGATACTCTTCGCATAAACGCTATCATAATCTAATGAGTCCTACCAGCAATTTCTCACACGACTCCATCCCCGGCAGTCTGCAATAATCTCGCCTTTACTCATTTTTAGCGCTATTATATGACATGTGTAAGTTAATGGATCCTTATCAAAATATTCACAATACTGCTCACCCAGCAGTTTGCAATAATATCACTTATCAACATGTCTTCACATAACACAATTATCCTCTATCAGGAAATAATGGCCTTACACAAATCATGGCCTCTTATATTCAGCACTGTACAGGCTTACCATCAAGAACACACACTATGGGGCGACCTCTCCAGATCGATGCCCAAAAATCACTGCCCACGGGAATACACATCCTCCCCCTAAAACAGCTACGAGACCCGGCTGTTAAAAAACACCGTGCAGTCTCACTACTTGCACGGGCTAGCCACAAATAGCTAAACACCCGTATCTCAAAACAGTTCGGAGTGAACAAACCTCCACAATTGAACTGACTAGCGTTCACACGCTTTGTAACCTTACTTCTACTATTACAATTTAACATAACATTAAAGACAATCACGTCTTCAAGCAATGACAACCCATAATCTAATCTGCTCACCTAATATTTTCCAGATCACGTCCCCTTCCATTAAAATTACTGGCAACAGTTTTCCACACCGTCCGGGAAAAAAATGATTTATCATTTTTTGAAAATTTAAGATCCAAAAATTTAAAGGTTAATGAAATTATATGAAATACGTACAAAAATAAACTCCCCAAAAATTTAACTGTCAATGAAGTTATGTCAAATATCTCTTTAATTAATTCCCAAAAATTTTAAAAATTTAATGAAGTTCTATCAATTACCTACAAAAATATACCTATGACAAGAGAACATAGAAAATCTACAAAAATATCATCAATAAATGTAAGATAATGACTAAATCATCCAACACGCTCATTCAAGCATACCAAAAAATAATCTAATACAAAACCAAACTAAGTATACATAGTACAAACTAAACAGAAAATAAACTATCGTAAGAGAAAAAGACAAAATATGAAATGGGAATATGATAAGAATCAAATAGAATCATAAGATAACAATGAAGACAACAATTCCATACATGTAAAACAAATAGAACTATAAGAACCAATTACATTATCTAAAGTCATATAATTAATTTAACAATACAAAGAATGAAAGTATAAATAGCGTAACACGAAAAAAGTATACTAGAAGTATGAATTACATCAAAGATGAAACACGGAAGCATAAACAAAATATCAGACAATATTGAAAAGACAACAGACAAGATGTAAAGAAATGACGAATAGTCAACAAAGAGAGATGACAGTAAAGATGCAAATGTAAAGAAAGTTGGTAACAACACCTAACAATAACTATCCAAATGCAACAACGTAATGTAAAATACAAAAATTCTAAAGTATATTTATATACTAACACAAAAAAGAAAGCTTAAGACAAGCACAGCACAATAAGTAATTTAACTAAATTATAAACTTATACATAACTAAAAATAAATTACATCAAATATCACCCAAACAAAAAATTATTAACGCTAACACAAGTTTCGCATTAATCCAAACATCACAACATTTTCAAAGAATTAATGTCACTACATAATAGTAACCTTAACATACAATCTAGCGCTGGCGCAGAAAAAAAAAAATAAATATCACAATGTCCAAAACACATTTTTTCAAAAAATTACAATACAAAAAAATGTTTCTTATCGTTAGGTTAAATAAAAATAGTATTTTTATTTCTAAGTAATATGTAGCTATAATTAACGACTAACAATTAAATTAGTTGAGTAACATAAAATAATCTTATCTTTAAACAGACATACATGAAAAACGAGTAAGTTTTTTTTTTTTTTTTTTTTTTTTTTTTTTTTTTTTTAAAATACATCAAAGAAACGTCACATTGGGTAATAAACTGTTAACTACAAACGAAGTTATAAATATATATAAGTGTAATATTATTTATCTTAACTATGTATTATAATCAGATATCTAAATTCTGTAAATGATCACGAGTATCAGCCGTCGCTGTTAATTCTACCCACTTAATTTAATAGGAAATTTAAGTTAATTCTAGCTGACAAAAAAATCAAATTGTTTAAATTATCAAATGTCATAATTTAGAAAAAATGAAAACCAAGTTTCAGAATACGTCCTTAACTTCAACGCAAAATCATTAATAATACATACAAGTTATGTTTAAAATTACCTTTCACTAAACAATTAATTCAAATAATCTGTATATAAATATGTTAACTAAACATGGTATCAGACCCATGATGAAAAACAAAACCAAAATTTTAAGTAGTGCATAAAAACACTCAGGACTATCTACAGAAATGACTATTACATTGTCTCAGTAAATAAGTTTGTGCATAGAAATTATTTAATGCATAATTAAAATACAGTCATATAAGTAACAACCAACAAATAATTATGGCAATCAAATGTTACAAAGATTACATAATATTTCATTAACAACATATAAAGTTCTATACTAAAGAATACAATAACATTCAGTGTTTGTAAACAGAACAAAAAATAAACAGGACCTTTAAAAACCAAAAAAAAAAAATCCTTCGAGGTCTTGCGAACATCTCATCAACCCGCAAGGTGACATCATGACACGGTGGGTTAATGTACTGTCTAGGCTCGCTTGAATGGATAAATGGTACATAGTGATCTATATTTCTCTCGCAGGTAATGTCAAATTAGAATGGTGATTCCTCACAAAGTCGCTCGCTGTGAGACAATACAAATGAAAATATCTATTTTAATCCATGGTAAGATTATGAGGAAACACGGAAAAGTTCACTACACAATTACCCGAACTCCGTGGTGTAAGGTTGTGGCCCTCCTGCGATGTCAACAACTCTCGTCACATAGCAGACAACATAGGGACAACCTGACCTATAATTCACAGCTGTCAGTGCGGTAGGCTGAAAAAAAATGTACTACCTTCACAAGACCGAGATGATCTCTCAAATCTATCAGCATGACAAGCAAAAGCATTTAAGAACCTATTACCGTTCCCATTACTCTGATTGCTAATAATCTTGCTCTTATGTGGAGCACAGTTAACCTGGTTGCGATCTGTATAATTTCTTTTGAGAGCATTGTTATTTGCTCTATTAACACCGTTGTACTGATTTAAATCCCAGTTACAATAGTTATTCTTAATACTTCTTCCCAGATAACAATGTCTATCAGATAGAACTGGCTTTTTAGCAGAAAAATTATTACTTGACTGACGAACTTTCATATAATTACTTCTGCTATAGTTTTCAAAACTTTTAGAATCACAATGTTGAGATCTGTCACATTTTTTTTTGTTTTTAGGCGAAGAAAAGAAACGTTACCGTAGGATGAACTCCCTTGGTACTTTATAACCTTAGGGTTATGTCTCCTATCAAAATTATTTTTTTCTTTGCTTGTGGCAATGTGTTTAAAAAATGAGTCACACTGCCTTGACTGGGTATGACTAGAAGGTTTGACAATCTCTTTATTTTTTTTCACAACATTTGTTTCCTTCATGGAACAAGCAGTGGTATGTTTGTTACTTGTAACCAATTTATCAGATCTGTCAATAAATACGCTGTTGGTTTTTAACACACTGACTTGAGATTTAGCACTGTTTCTTTTCTTATCTACAGAACTGGATATTACTGTAGATTTTCCTTTGTTATTCTGCCGCCAGCAGCAATCATTATCATTGGAATCATCTGTATTGCGTGAGAAGTTATATCTCCCACGGAAAGATCTATGTCCACCATTCTTGACCGTAGAATCCGCAAAAAGTGTATAAGGCTGGCTTTTTGCTTTAGTGCTCTGATGATAAGAAACTTTCTGTCTATCATCGTCAACACTGACGGAAGACCACATCTTGTTCTTCAAAATAATGTCAAGCAGGCCATCCACTCGTTTCCTGGCCTCTGAAATCTCAATGTCTCTAAGTGCAATCTGTTCACTTAATTTCTTGTTTAAATCCTTAACTCTTAAGACCTTGCAGCTTTCCTCTGCTAGCAAATTTTCAATCTTAATCAATTTGTCTTTCTCCATCATTAATTCTTTCATTCTCTCTTTATCAACCCTCTCAATCTCAATATCATGACTATTCGTAAGCCTATCAACCTTCTCTAGGGATATAGTATCCTTTTCTTTAATTTGGCGACCACAAATCTCATCGTCACTTAATAGATCAATAAGTGTTTCATTACACAACTTCTCATATTTCTTAATCTGCACTTCTAATTTCCCAGAAATCTCCGTCTTCTCTTGAACTTTTTGAGTCAGATTTCTAACTTCGCCATTTTTTTTCCCA
Source organism: Oreohelix idahoensis (assembly GCA_024509875.1). NCBI lineage: Eukaryota > Metazoa > Mollusca > Gastropoda > Stylommatophora > Oreohelicidae > Oreohelix > Oreohelix idahoensis. The sequence goes on along the minus strand of JAMPIV010014694.1, from coordinate 449,552 downwards.
ATCTGAGCTTCCATCTCTTTAATTTTGCCTAATGCCGAGTCTAATTTTGCTCGAACACAAGCAAGCTCAGAATTAGATTTACATAAATCACCTGTAAGTTTAGTCACTTTTTTATGTAGCTTATTCACTTCAGTAGTACTTTTTAAGCAACTTTCCCTTTGCTCATGTGTACTCTGTTTTATGTCTCCTATTTGCTTCTCATCCTTTAACTCCTTTTTTTCTGATCACTATGGATGCCGTCGCGCCATAACGTACGCATAATCTTCAATATGTCATCACGTTTGTTACCAATATGCTTGTCCAAAAACAGACGAAGGTCCAAAACTAACAACCTCGCTAGATCCTTAGCCATACTCACATGAGGAATTGACTTAAATCTCTCATCAGCAAACTCTCTTAGAGCTCTTGATGCACAGACCAAAAACCTGTCCATAACATGTGACTCAAGCTCTGGGCCTTTTAATACCTGATAATCTGTCCCCTCTTGAAACAGATACTCTAATACAGGTCTCATATCCTCCGGATCTGTATCACAATCCATTGTGACTTGTTTACTTAGTCAACCATATATGTCTTAATTAAACTTTCATTATACCAAATCAAGTTTAGATCTCAAATATTGTATCATCAATCCCTGTACATCATCACATTCTATAATTAATCGATATAATTATCGACAACAACAACAATAGTTATCAATAGAATAGGATAGTGCAGATTGAGGCTTGTTGACATGGACAGAAGTGGCAACATTTACACACAACAAAACCACTTAACTGAAGGTAATCCCGACCCTTTCGCCAACATACTGGATATCACAAAGTTCTGACGTTAAAACTACTCCACTGCAGAAAGGTAGAAGGACTAAGCTCTCTTGTCTTCAGATCTCTGCCACCGTACAGTATGTCCTCAACAATGCATCAGACGACAGGAACTGAACACAGCAACCCCGCAACTTGTTACTTGAGGTATACGTGCAGACGAACTCTCCAAAATACTGCACCTATAGTTGAATCTGCATATGGAAAGACTGGAACAAGCACTGTAACAATTATGGCATCAATGTCGCTATCAGATAACAGCTATTTGATATTGAAACCAACTGATAAAGTTAGTTTAGTTGCCACACACGCCAAGATATGAGGATGGATATGCGCAGTCAGCTGATACCTGTGTACAGTTGAATTAAGCCACGCCCACACAGAGCAAAACATAACACAGTTCAGTGTTCCCACTTGTAATGACTGGTCCAGAATCTGACCTAATTTACTCTCTTATCACGCGAATGTAATGTGGGTGTTACGACCCGTTGGTTTGGTCCACCACTGATAAGAGTTATTTGTAAATTTCTATGTGGTTGATTGAGTGCGTGCGTGTTGGAACAATCACTCACAACACAGGTACGCACGTAGAAGTCATTTATGGTTATAACGGCAGGTGTACTGTTAACGAATGTTTAATGCACCACGACACGTCATGTTAATACAGAATACACAGTTATAGTCAAACTACAAGTTATAGCAATACAATAATAAAGTACTTCTCACATCTCAGAATCATGCAGATACTACAATATCCATGACCTCTTTAAAGATACTCCTCAACTCAGCGCTATCCACCTGTCCTCACATTAGCGCTATAAAATTCTAAATATGGCCTCCTCACAGATAGCAAACGGACATCATCGCCGTGCTACTGCATCACTATGGTATCCTCCAGATACTCCTCCTGCGCTATAAAATATAATAATGGATCCGTAAATATGGCCTCCTCACAGATAGCAAACGGCTCACATCATCGCCGTGCTACTGCATAAATAGCATCCTCAAGATACTCTCCTGTGCTATAAGATATAATACTGGATCCGTAAATATGGCCTCCTCACAGATAGCAAACGGCTCGCATCATCGCCGTGCTACTGCATAAATATGGTATCCTCCAGATACTCTTCGCATAAACGCTATCATAATCTAATGAGTCCTACCAGCAATTTCTCACACGACTCCATCCCCGGCAGTCTGCAATAATCTCGCCTTTACTCATTTTTAGCGCTATTATATGACATGTGTAAGTTAATGGATCCTTATCAAAATATTCACAATACTGCTCACCCAGCAGTTTGCAATAATATCACTTATCAACATGTCTTCACATAACACAATTATCCTCTATCAGGAAATAATGGCCTTACACAAATCATGGCCTCTTATATTCAGCACTGTACAGGCTTACCATCAAGAACACACACTATGGGGCGACCTCTCCAGATCGATGCCCAAAAATCACTGCCCACGGGAATACACATCCTCCCCCTAAAACAGCTACGAGACCCGGCTGTTAAAAAACACCGTTCAGTCTCACTACTTGCACGGGCTAGCCACAAATAGCTAAACACCCTGTATCTCAAAACAGTTCGGAGTGAACAAACCTCCACAATTGAACTGACTAGCGTTCACACGCTTTGTAACCTTACTTCTACTATTACAATTTAACATAACATTAAAGACAATCACGTCTTCAAGCAATGACAACCCATAATCTAATCTGCTCACCTAATATTTTCCAGATCACGTCCCCTTCCATTAAAATTACTGGCAACAGTTTTCCACACCGTCCGGGAAAAAATGATTTATCATTTTTTGAAAATTTAAGATCCAAAAATTTAAAGGTTAATGAAATTATATGAAATACGTACAAAAATAAACTCCCCAAAAATTTAACTGTCAATGAAGTTATGTCAAATATCTCTTTAATTAATTCCCAAAAATTTTAAAAATTTAATGAAGTTCTATCAATTACCTACAAAAATATACCTATGACAAGAGAACATAGAAAATCTACAAAAATATCATCAATAAATGTAAGATAATGACTAAATCATCCAACATACTCATTCAAGCATACCAAAAAATAATCTAATACAAAACCAAACTAAGTATACATAGTACAAACTAAACAGAAAATAAACTATCGTAAGAGAAAAAGACAAAATATGAAATGGGAATATGATAAGAATCAAATAGAATCATAAGATAACAATGAAGACAACAATTCCATACATGTAAAACAAATAGAACTATAAGAACCAATTACATTATCTAAAGTCATATAATTAATTTAACAATACAAAGAATGAAAGTATAAATAGCGTAACACGAAAAAAAAGTATACAAGAAGTATGAATTACATCAAAGATGAAACACGGAAGCATAAACAAAATATCAGACAATATTGAAAAGACAACAGACAAGATGTAAAGAAATGACGAATAGTCAACAAAGAGAGATGACAGTAAAGATGCAAATGTAAAGAAAGTTGGTAACAACACCTAACAATAACTATCCAAATGCAACAACGTAATGTAAAATACAAAAAATTCTAAAGTATATTTATATACTAACACAAAAAAGAAAGCTTAAGACAAGCACAGCACAATAAGTAATTTAACTAAATTATAAACTTATACATAACTAAAAATAAATTACATCAAATATCACCCAAACAAAAAATTATTAACGCTAACACAAGTTTCGCATTAATCCAAACATCACAACATTTTCAAAGAATTAATGTCACTACATAATAGTAACCTTAACATACAATCTAGCGCTGGCGCAGAAAAAAAAAATAAATATCACAATGTCCAAAACACATTTTTTCAAAAAATTACAATACAAAAAATGTTTCTTATCGTTAGGTTAAATAAAAATAGTATTTTTATTTCTAAGTAATATGTAGCTATAATTAACGACTAACAATTAAATTAGTTGAGTAACATAAAATAATCTTATCTTTAAACAGACATAATGAAAAACGTGTAAGTTTTTTTTTTTTTTTTTTTAAATACATCAAAGAAACGTCACATTGGGTAATAAACTGTTAACTACAAACGAAGTTATAAATATATATAAGTGTAATATTATTTATCTTAACTATGTATTATAATCAGATATCTAAATTCTGTAAATGATCACGAGTATCAGCCGTCGCTGTTAATTCTACCCACTTAATTTAATAGGAAATTTAAGTTAATTCTAGCTGACAAAAAATCAAATTGTTTAAATTATCAAATGTCATAATTTAGAAAAAAATGAAAACCAAGTTTCAGAATACGTCCTTAACTTCAACGCAAAATCATTAATAATACATACAAGTTATGTTTAAAATTACCTTTCACTAAACAATTAATTCAAATAATCTGTATATAAATATGTTAACTAAACATGGTATCAGACCCATGATGAAAAACAAAACCAAAATTTTAAGTAGTGCATAAAAACACTCAGGACTATCTACAGAAATGACTATTACATTGTCTCAGTAAATAAGTTTGTGCATAGAAATTATTTAATGCATAATTAAAATACAGTCATATAAGTAACCACCAAAAAATTATGGCAATCAAATGTTACAAAGATTACATAATATTTCATTAACAACATATAAAGTTCTATACTAAAGAATACAATAACATTCAGTGTTTGTAAACAGAACAAAAAATAAACAGGACCTTTAAAAAAAAAAATTCCTTCGAGGTCTTGCGAACATCTCATCAACACGCAAGGTGACATCATGACACGGTGGGTTAATGTACTGTCTAGGCTCGCTTGAATGGATAAATGGTACATAGTGATCTATATCTCTCGCAGGTAATGTCAAATTAGAATGGTGATTCCTCACAAAGTCGCTCGCTGTGAGACAATACAAATGAAAATATCTATTTTAATCCATGGTAAGATTATGAGGAAACACGGAAAAGTTCACTACACAATTACCCGAACTCCGTGGTGTAAGGTTGTGGCCCTCCTGCGATGTCAACAACTCTCGTCACATAGCAGACAACATAGGGACAACCTGACCTATAATTCACAGCTGTCAGTGCGGTAGGCTGAAAAAAAAATGTACTACCTTCACAAGACCGAGATGATCTCTCAAATCTATCAGCATGACAAGCAAAAGCATTTAAGAACCTATTACCGTTCCCATTACTCTGATTGCTAATAATCTTGCTCTTATGTGGAGCACAGTTAACCTGGTTGCGATCTGTATAATTTCTTTTGAGAGCATTGTTATTTGCTCTATTAACACCGTTGTACTGATTTAAATCCCAGTTACAATAGTTATTCTTAATACTTCTTCCCAGATAACAATGTCTATCAGATAGAACTGGCTTTTTAGCAGAAAAATTATTACTTGACTGACGAACTTTCATATAATTACTTCTGCTATAGTTTTCAAAACTTTTAGAATCACAATGTTGAGATCTGTCACATTTTTTTTTGTTTTTTTAGGAGAAGAAACGTTACCGTAGGATGAACTCACTTGGTACTTTATAACCTTAGGGTTATGTCTCCTATCAAAATTATTTTTTTTTTTTCTTTGCTTGTGGCAATGTGTTTAAAAAATGAGTCACACTGCCTTGACTGGGTATGACTAGAAGGTTTGACAATCTCTTTATTTTTTTTCACAACATTTGTTTCCTTCATGGAACAAGCAGTGGTATGTTTGTTACTTGTAACCAATTTATCAGATCTGTCAATAAATACGCTGTTGGTTTTTAACACACTGACTTGAGATTTAGCACTGTTTCTTTTCTTATCTACAGAACTGGATATTACTGTAGATTTTCCTTTGTTATTCTGCCGCCAGCAATCATTATCATTGGAATCATCTGTATTGCGTGAGAAGTTATATCTCCCACGGAAAGATCTATGTCCACCATTCTTGACCGTAGAATCCGCAAAAAGTGTATAAGGCTGGCTTTTTGCTTTAGTGCTCTGATGATAAGAAACTTTCTGTCTATCATCGTCAACACTGATAGAAGACCACATCTAGATATGCAAAATAATGTCAAGCAGGCCATCCACTCGTTTCCTGGCCTCTGAAATCTCAATGTCTCTAAGTGCAATCTGTTCACTTAATTTCTTGTTTAAACTCTCAGCTTTTAAGACCTTGCAGCTTTCCTCTGCTAGCAAATTTTCAATCTTAATCAATTTGTCTTTCTCCATCATTAATTCTTTCATTCTCTCTTTATCAACCCTCTCAATCTCAATATCATGACTATTCGTAAGCCTATCAACCTTCTCTAGGGATATAGTATCCTTTTCTTTAATTTGGCGACCACAAATCTCATCGTCACTTAATAGATCAATAAGTGTTTCATTACACAACTTCTCATATTTCTTAATCTGAACTTCTAATTTCCCAGAAATCTCCGTCTTCTCTTGAACTTTTTGAGTCAGATTTCTAACTTCGCCATTTTTTTTCCCCCATCTGAGCTTCCATCTCTTTAATTTTGCCTAATGCCGAGTCTAATTTTGCTCGAACACAAGCAAGCTCAGATTGATTTACATAAATCACCTGTAAGTTTAGTCACTTTTCTATGTAGCTTATTCACTTCAGTAGTACTTTTTAAGCAACTTTCCCTTTGCTCCTGTGTACTCTGTTTTATGTCTCCTATTTGCTTCTCATCCTTTAACTCTTCTTTCTGATCACTATGGATGCCGTCGCGCCATAACGTACGCATAATCTTCAATATGTCATCACGTTTGTTACCAATATGCTTGTCCAAAAACAGACGAAGGTCCAAAACTAACAACCTCGCTAGATCCTTAGCCATACTCACATGAGGAATTGACTTAAATCTCTCATCAGCAAACTCTCTTAGAGCTCTTGATGCACAGACCAAAAACCTGTCCATAACATGTGACTCAAGCTCTGGGCCTTTTAATACCCTGATAATCTGTCCCCTCTTGAAACAGATACTCTAATACAGGTCTCATATCCTCCGGATCTGTATCACAATCCATTGTGACTTGTTTACTTAGTCAACCATATATGTCTTAATTAAACTTTCATTATACCAAATCAAGTTTAGATCTCAAATATTGTATCATCAATCCCTGTACATCATCATATTCTATAATTAATCGATATAATTATCGACAACAACAACAACAATAGTTATCAATAGAATAGGATAGTGCAGATTGAGGCTTGTTGACATGGACAGAAGTGGCAACATTTACACACAACAAAACCACTTAACTGAAGGTAATCCCGACCCTTTCGCCAACATACTGGATATCACAAAGTTCTGACGTTAAAACTACTCCACTGCAGAAAGGTAGAAGGACTAAGCTCTCTTGTCTTCAGATCTCTGCCACCGTACAGTATGTCCTCAACAATGCATCAGACGACAGGAACTGAACACAGCAACCCCGCAACTTGTTACTTGAGGTATACGTGCAGACGAACTCTCCAAAATACTGCACCTATAGTTGAATCTGCATATGGAAAGACTGGAACAAGCACTGTAACAATTATGGCATCAATGTCGCTATCAGATAACAGCTATTTGATATTGAAACCAACTGATAAAGTTAGTTTAGTTGCCACACACGCCAAGATATGAGGATGGATATGCGCAGTCAGCTGATACCTGTGTACAGTTGAATTAAGCCACGCCCACACAGAGCAAAACATAACACAGTTCAGTGTTCCCACTTGTAATGACTGGTCCAGAATCTGACCTAATTTACTCTCTTATCACGCGAATGTAATGTGGGTGTTACGACCCGTTGATTTGGTCCACCAAATGTTATTTGTAAATTTCTCTGTGGTTGATTGAGTGCGTGCGTGTTGGAACAATCACTCACAACACAGGTACGCACGTAGAAGTCATTTATGGTTATAACGGCAGGTGTACTGTTAACGAATGTTTAATGCACCACGACACGTCATGTTAATACAGAATACACAGTTATAGTCAAACTACAAGTTATAGCAATACAATAATAAAGTACTTCTCACATCTCAGAATCATGCAGATACTACAATATCCATGACCTCTTTAAAGATACTCCTCAACTCAGCGCTATCCACCTGTCCTCACATTAGCGCTATAATATTCTAAATATGGCCTCCTCACAGATAGCAAACGGACATCATCGCCGTGCTACTGCATCACTATGGTATCCTCCAGATACTCCTCCTGCGCTATAAAATATAATAATGGATCCGTAAATATGGCCTCCTCACAGATAGCAAACGGCTCACATCATCGCCGTGCTACTGCATAAATAGCATCCTCAGGATACTCTCCTGTGCTTTAAGATATAATAATGGGTCCGTAAAGATGGCCTCCTCACAGATAGCAAACGGACCACATCATCTCCGTGCTACTGCATAAATATGGTAGCCGCCAGATACTCTTCGCATAAACGCCACCATAACGCTATCATAATCTAATGAGTCCTACCAGCAATTTCTCACACGACTCCATCCCCGGCAGTCTGCAATAATCTCGCCTTTACTCATTTTTAGCGCTATTATATGACATGTGTAAGTTAATGGATCCTTATCAAAATATTCACAATACTGCTCAACCAGCAGTTTGCAATAATATCACTTATCAACATGTCTTCACATAACACAATTATCCTCTATCAGGAAATAATGGCCTTACACAAATCATGGCCTCTTATATTCAGCACTGTACAGGCTTACCATCAAGAACACACACTATGGGGCGACCTCTCCAGATCGATGCCCAAAAATCACTGCCCACGGGAATACACATCCTCCCCCTAAAACAGCTACGAGACCCGGCTGTTAAAAAACACCGTTCAGTCTCACTACTTGCACGGGCTAGCCACAAATAGCTAAACACCCGTATCTCAAAACAGTTCGGAGTGAACAAACCTCCACAATTGAACTGACTAGCGTTCACACGCTTTGTAACCTTACTTCTACTATTACAATTTAACATAACATTAAAGACAATCACGTCTTCAAGCAATGACAACCCATAATCTAATCTGCTCACCTAATATTTTCCAGATCACGTCCCCTTCCATTAAAATTACTGGCAACAGTTTTCCACACCGTCCGGGAAAAAATGATTTATCATTTTTTGAAAATTTAAGATCCAAAAATTTAAAGGTTAATGAAATTATATGAAATACGTACAAAAATAAACTCCCCAAAAATTTAACTGTCAATGAAGTTATGTCAAATATCTCTTTAATTAATTCTCAAAAATTTTAAAAATTTAATGAAGTTCTATCAATTACCTACAAAAATATACCTATGACAAGAGAACATAGAAAATCTACAAAAATATCATCAATAAATGTAAGATAATGACTAAATCATCCAACACGCTCATTCAAGCATACCAAAAAATAATCTAATACAAAACCAAACTAAGTATACATAGTACAAACTAAACAGAAAATAAACTATCGTAAGAGAAAAAGACAAAATATGAAATGGGAATATGATAAGAATCAAATAGAATCATAAGATAACAATGAAGACAACAATTCCATACATGTAAAACAAATAGAACTATAAGAACCAATTACATTATCTAAAGTCATATAATTAATTTAACAATACAAAGAATGAAAGTATAAATAGCGTAACACGAAAAAAAGTATACTAGAAGTATGAATTACATCAAAGATGAAACACGGAAGCATAAACAAAATATCAGACAATATTGAAAAGACAACAGACAAGATGTAAAGAAATGACGAATAGTCAACAAAGAGAGATGACAGTAAAGATGCAAATGTAAAGAAAGTTGGTAACAACACCTAACAATAACTATCCAAATGCAACAACGTAATGTAAAATACAAAAATTCTAAAGTATATTTATATACTAACACAAAAAAGAAAGCTTAAGACAAGCACAGCACAATAAGTAATTTAACTAAATTATAAACTTATACATAACTAAAAATAAATTACATCAAATATCACCCAAACAAAAAATTATTAACGCTAACACAAGTTTCGCATTAATCCAAACATCACAACATTTTCAAAGAATTAATGTCACTACATAATAGTAACCTTAACATACAATCTAGCGCTGGCGCAGAAAAAAAAAATAAATATCACAATGTCCAAAACACATTTTTTCAAAAAATTACAATACAAAAAATGTTTCTTATCGTTAGGTTAAATAAAAATAGTATTTTTATTTCTAAGTAATATGTAGCTATAATTAACGACTAACAATTAAATTAGTTGAGTAACATAAAATAATCTTATCTTTAAACAGACATACATGAAAAACGTGTAAGTTTTTTTTTTTTTTTTTTTTTTTTTTTTTTTTTTTTTTTTAAATACATCAAAGAAACGTCACATTGGGTAATAAACTGTTAACTACAAACGAAGTTATAAATATATATAAGTGTAATATTATTTATCTTAACTATGTATTATAATCAGATATCTAAATTCTGTAAATGATCACGAGTATCAGCCGTCGCTGTTAATTCTACCCACTTAATTTAATAGGAAATTTAAGTTAATTCTAGCTGACAAAAAATCAAATTGTTTAAATTATCAAATGTCATAATTTAGAAAAAATGAAAACCAAGTTTCAGAATACGTCCTTAACTTCAACGCAAAATCATTAATAATACATACAAGTTATGTTTAAAATTACCTTTCACTAAACAATTAATTCAAATAATCTGTATATAAATATGTTAACTAAACATGGTATCAGACCCATGATGAAAAACAAAACCAAAATTTTAAGTAGTGCATAAAAACACTCAGGACTATCTACAGAAATGACTATTACATTGTCTCAGTAAATAAGTTTGTGCATAGAAATTATTTAATGCATAATTAAAATACAGTCATATAAGTAACAACCAACAAATAATTATGGCAATCAAATGTTACAAAGATTACATAATATTTCATTAACAACATATAAAGTTCTATACTAAAGAATACAATAACATTCAGTGTTTGTAAACAGAACAAAAAATAAACAGGACCTTTAAAAAAAAATTCCTTCGAGGTCTTGCGAACATCTCATGAACACGCAAGGTGACATCATGACACGGTGGGTTAATGTACTGTCTAGGCTCGCTTGAATGGATAAATGGTACATAGTGATCTATATCTCTCGCAGGTAATATCAAATTAGAATGGTGATTCCTCACAAAGTCGCTCGCTGTGAGACAATACAAATGAAAATATCTATTTTAATCCATGGTAAGATTATGAGGAAACACGGAAAAGTTCACTACACAATTACCCGAACTCCGTGGTGTAAGGTTGTGGCCCTCCTGCGATGTCAACAACTCTCGTCACATAGCAGACAACATAGGGACAACCTGACCTATAATTCACAGCTGTCAGTGCGGTAGGCTGAAAAAAAATGTACTACCTTCACAAGACCGAGATGATCTCTCAAATCTATCAGCATGACAAGCAAAAGCATTTAAGAACCTATTACCGTTCCCATTACTCTGATTGCTAATAATCTTGTTCTTGTGTGGAGCACAGTTAACCTGGTTGCGATCTGTATAATTTCTTTTGAGAGCATTGTTATTTGCTCTATTAACACCGTTGTACTGATTTAAATCCCAGTTACAATAGTTATTCTTAATACTTCTTCCCAGATAACAATGTCTATCAGATAGAACTGGCTTTTTAGCAGAAAAATTATTACTTGACTGACGAACTTTCATATAATTACTTCTGCTATAGTTTTCAAAACTTTTAGAATCACAATGTTGAGATCTGTCACATTTTTTTTTTGTTTTTAGGCGAAGAAACGTTACCGTAGGATGAACTCCCTTGGTACTTTATAACCTAAGGGTTATGTCTCCTATCAAAATTATTTTTTTCTTTGCTTGTGGCAATGTGTTTAAAAAATGAGTCACACTGCCTTGACTGGGTATGACTAGAAGGTTTGACAATCTCTTTATTTTTTTTTCACAACATTTGTTTCCTTCATGGAACAAGCAGTGGTATGTTTGTTACTTGTAACCAATTTATCAGATCTGTCAATAAATACGCTGTTGGTTTTTAACACACTGACTTGAGATTTAGCACTGTTTCTTTTCTTATCTACAGAACTGGATATTACTGTAGATTTTCCTTTGTTATTCTGCCGCCAGCAATCATTATCATTGGAATCATCTGTATTGCGTGAGAAGTTATATCTCCCACGGAAAGATCTATGTCCACCATTCTTGACCGTAGAATCCGCAAAAAGTGTATAAGGCTGGCTTTTTGCTTTAGTGCTCTGATGATAAGAAACTTTCTGTCTATCATCGTCAACACTGACGGAAGACCACATCTTGTTCTTCAAAATAATGTCAAGCAGGCCATCCACTCGTTTCCTGGCCTCTGAAATCTCAATGTCTCTAAGTGCAATCTGTTCACTTAATTTCTTGTTTAAATCCTTAACTCTTAAGACCTTGCAGCTTTCCTCTGCTAGCAAATTTTCAATCTTAATCAATTTGTCTTTCTCCATCATTAATTCTTTCATTCTCTCTTTATCAACACTCTCAATCTCAATATCATGACTATTCGTAAGCCTATCAACCTTCTCTAGGGATATAGTATCCTTTTCTTTAATTTGGCGACCACAAATCTCATCGTCACTTAATAGATCAATAAGTGTTTCATTACACAACTTCTCATATTTCTTAATCTGCACTTCTAATTTCCCAGAAATCTCCGTCTTCTCTTGAACTTTTTGAGTCAGATTTCTAACTTCGCCATTTTTTTTCCCAATCTGAGCTTCCATCTCTTTAATTTTGCCTAATGCCGAGTCTAATTTTGCTCGAACACAAGCAAGCTCAGAATTAGATTTACATAAATCACCTGTAAGTTTAGTCACTTTTTTATGTAGCTTATTCACGTCAGTAGTACTTTTTAAGCAACTTTCCCTTTGCTCATGTGTACTCTGTTTTATGTCTCCTATTTGCTTCTCATCCTTTAACTCCTTTTTTCTGATCACTATGGATGCCGTCGCGCCATAACGTACGCATAATCTTCAATATGTCATCACGTTTGTTACCAATATGCTTGTCCAAAAACAGACGAAGGTCCAAAACTAACAACCTCGCTAGATCCTTAGCCATACTCACATGAGGAATTGGCTTAAATCTCTCATCAGCAAACTCTCTTAGAGCTCTTGATGCACAGACCAAAAACCTGTCCATAACATGTGACTCAAGCTCTGGGCCTTTTAATACCTGATAATCTGTCCCCTCTTGAAACAGATACTCTAATACAGGTCTCATATCCTCCGGATCTGTATCACAATCCATTGTGACTTGTTTACTTAGTCAACCATATATGTCTTAATTAAACTTTCATTATACCAAATCAAGTTTAGATCTCAAATATTGTATCATCAATCCCTGTACATCATCACATTCTATAATTAATCGATATAATTATCGACAACAACAACAATAGTTATCAATAGAATAGGATAGTGCAGATTGAGGCTTGTTGACATGGACAGAAGTGGCAACATTTACACACAACAAAACCACTTAACTGAAGGTAATCCCGACCCTTTCGCCAACATACTGGATATCACAAAGTTCTGACGTTAAAACTACTCCACTGCAGAAAGGTAGAAGGACTAAGCTCTCTTGTCTTCAGATCTCTGCCACCGTACAGTATGTCCTCAACAATGCATCAGACGACAGGAACTGAACACAGCAACCCCGCAACTTGTTACTTGAGGTATACGTGCAGACGAACTCTCCAAAATACTGCACCTATAGTTGAATCTGCATATGGAAAGACTGGAACAAGCACTGTAACAATTATGGCATCAATGTCGCTATCAGATAACAGCTATTTGATATTGAAACCAACTGATAAAGTTAGTTTAGTTGCCACACACGCCAAGATATGAGGATGGATATGCGCAGTCAGCTGATACCTGTGTACAGTTGAATTAAGCCACGCCCACACAGAGCAAAACATAACACAGTTCAGTGTTCCCACTTGTAATGACTGGTCCAGAATCTGACCTAATTTACTCTCTTATCACGCGAATGTAATGTGGGTGTTACGACCCGTTGGTTTGGTCCACCACTGATAAGAGTTATTTGTAAATTTCTCTGTGGTTGATTGAGTGCGTGCGTGTTGGAACAATCACTCACAACACAGGTACGCACGTAGAAGTCATTTATGGTTATAACGGCAGGTGTACTGTTAACGAATGTTTAATGCACCACGACACGTCACGTTAATACAGAATACACAGTTATAGTCAAACTACAAGTTATAGCAATACAATAATAAAGTACTTCTCACATCTCAGAATCATGCAGATACTACAATATCCATGACCTCTTTAAAGATACTCCTCAACTCAGCGCTATCCACCTGTCCTCACATTAGCGCTATAATATTCTAAATATGGCCTCCTCACAGATAGCAAACGGACATCATCGCCGTGCTACTGCATCACTATGGTATCCTCCAGATACTCCTCCTGCGCTATAAAATATAATAATGGATCCGTAAATATGGCCTCCTCACAGATAGCAAACGGCTCACATCATCGCCGTGCTACTGCATAAATATGGTATCCTCCAGATACTCTTCGCATAAACGCTATCATAATCTAATGAGTCCTACCAGCAATTTCTCACACGACTCCATCCCCGGCAGTCTGCAATAATCTCGCCTTTACTCATTTTTAGCGCTATTATATGACATGTGTAAGTTAATGGATCCTTATCAAAATATTCACAATACTGCTCACCCAGCAGTTTGCAATAGTATCACTTATCAACATGTCTTCACATAACACAATTATCCTCTATCAGGAAATAATTGCCTTACACAAATCATGGCCTCTTATATTCAGCACTGTACAGGCTTACCATCAAGAACACACACTATGGGGCGACCTCTCCAGATCGATGCCCAAAAATCACTGCCCACGGGAATACACATCCTCCCCCTAAAACAGCTACGAGACCCGGCTGTTAAAAAACACCGTTCAGTCTCACTACTTGCACGGGCTAGCCACAAATAGCTAAACACCCATATCTCAAAACAGTTCGGAGTGAACAAACCTCCACAATTGAACTGACTAGCGTTCACACGCTTTGTAACCTTACTTCTACTATTACAATTTAACATAACATTAAAGACAATCACGTCTTCAAGCAATGACAACCCATAATCTAATCTGCTCACCTAATATTTTCCAGATCACGTCCCCTTCCATTAAAATTACTGGCAACAGTTACCCCACCACATGATGATGAACCTAGTATTGTGAAGGCTTAAACAATTCACTCCCTACGGCAGTATCTGCTATGGGACAAAGCTGCTCACCTTTGGGTCAAATCTCTCGCACACACTGGAAAACACACCGAGTCCCTAGTCATTCAGTAGCAGACTGTTCCAATGTTTCACGAGTACTTATAATACACCATCTGGTTATGCCTCAAATCACTGTCTAATTAACTGTATGAGGAATTCGATTTTTGTCAATCTTATCGTTTGTTTGTTCTGGTTTTGTTTGTTTGTTTGTTTATTTGTTTTTTTTTTTCTCATTTAATTTTTTATTTAATTAATTTTTTTAATATTTTTTTTTTAAATTTCTTTTTTTAGTTTTAGCTTATTTTAAAAACATACCTTGATTACGATGAATATTGCAAATGTATGATGTTATACTACGTTTCAATGATAAATGCCTAAATAATGCTTGTAGTAAATGGGGGGATGAAAGGATACAGTATACGTGATGAGAGAGAGAGAGGAAGGGCAGAATGTCAGGCGGGCCTATGTGCCCAATTCTTAACCCTTTGAAAATAAAGTTCTATCTATCTATCTATCTATCTATCTATCTATCTATCTATCTATCTATCTATCTATCTATCTATCTATCTATCTATCTATCTATCTATCTATCTATCTATCTATCTATCTATCTATCTATCTATCTATCTATCTGTCTGTCTGTTTGTCTGTCTGTTTGTCTGTCTGTCCATCTATCTACCTATCTGGTTGTGTCCATCTGCGTCTGTCCGTCTATTTATCTACATATTTAATCTTTTTGTCAGGCTGTAGGCCTCTTAATTATGTTTATAGGCCTATTAAATGGGGAACATGTTAGTTTCACTACATTTCCTTTTCTCGTGTTATAGACCATAGACCACCAAATATTGCCTTATTGATAAACATTACCATAGAGCGCCCTCAGTTGATCTTCAGTGTTGGGATTCTGGAGCGGCAGGGTTCATACAATAGCGTTGACACCAGCTTTCAACGGTTGCTATCTTTATTTAAAATCCACGGGGAATTTGTGCCATTTGTGCAGTCCTGGCTACGGAAACAATGGGACGGAAAGACACATGAAAGAGATCAAATGACATCGTTAATAACCGTAAATTGCCGAGATTTCGGACGAATTTTCTTGCACAATGACTTGGTCGTGACAAATCCATGTAGGCAGCTTGTACATATAACTATCCTGTAACAATCTTGCGTCCGTCCATTCTTCCTGTAGCAGACATGAAAACAAACCAAATCACGCTATTTTCTAGGGAAACTGTATCGACGTGAAAAATGAATTACTGCGTTTAATTTGCTTCATAAATATCCGGTTTCTTTCTATTCGCCATTGCTTAAGAAGTCTATTTAAGCCCACATTAAGGGGTTCTAGAGGGTATCCCCTCGCCAAGTATTGACAGCAAACACGGATTCTACACCCGGTCTGGAAAGGTTACGGGAAAAGTCAACTTCAAGAAGTGATGGGGGCAGGGAAGGTAGAAAAACATTTAGAGGAGTCGGGGAGAAAGGGTGAAGTTTTTAGTATTGCCAGAAAAAAAAAAAAACATTGCCAGATTTCGACCAAATGTCTGCATAATAGTTGCCATAACTTAAACCAAACTTGTTACCTTTTAGCTTCTCGTGGAGTATAACATTTAAATAAATACACTCCTACGTGACCCTGTTCTGTGTCTTTTCATGTCTTCTGTATCTTTTTCATATCTGTCTCTAGTCCTCGTTACCATATATTTTTTGGTCCACCTCTTTTTTGTACCTTGTGGTTTCCAGTACAGGGACTGCCTTTGAATGCTATCGGCTTTTTTTTTTCTTCATTATGTGTCATTCCAATTGCCGGCGTCATCTCATCACACCTTCATCAACCTTGAGGTCCTCAAGCAGCATAGACCTTCAACAAACGTATGCCAAATCTTCCTGTCCTGTGCCTTCAGCTCAACGTTGTTCCACGTCTTCCTCATTCCTTTAATGTCTGTCTCCAATTACCATCTTCAAGTGTTCTTCAGTCTCCCCCTGCCTCTCTTACCCTGGCGATTCTAGAACAAGGACAGCCTTGTAATGCTAGCAGAAAGTTTAATCAGTGTGGTGGCCTATCCATCATCAGCGTTTTCTTCACATATCTAGTTCCACTGGCACTTGTCTGGTTCGCGTCATCAGTTCCACATGACTGATCTTGTCATACCACTTCAATCCTTCTATTATTCTCAAGCGCCCAATTATAAACGTCTGTAACTTCTTTGTCTTTGTTGTTGTCCATGTTTCACAGCCATGCAATAAGAATTGCTTGAAATTTGAGATAAAGATTCTGATTTTTATGTTGGACTTAATTTCTCTTGATCTCCATATATTTCTCAGTGCAGTGAAAATTCCTCTTGCGTTTCGTATTCTTATTTTGATATCACTGTCTGTCTCTCCAAATCCTGTTTATATTGCTGCCAAGATAAATGTACGATTCTGCATCTTGTAGGGGTATTTCTTCAAGTGCAGTATTGTTATAGTTAATTGTATTTTTTCTCACATTTTTGTCTTTACCCTGTGTATTTTCAGACCCACTTGTTGTGACATCTCATCCAGTATTTTCATTTTTTCTTGTGTCTGATTCGGTTATTTGACAAAAGAGCAAGCTCGTCGGCAAAATCTAGATCGCCAAGATGTTTAGTCAAAGTCCAATGAATTCCATTTCTGTTGGTTGAAGTTGATGTTTTCATAACCCAGCCTATAACCAGTAAGAAGAGAAATGGGAGCCAAGATTCTCCAGTTGCTCTCCAGTTCTTATCCCAAACGATTCTGACAGTTGTCCTTCATAAAAGAACTCTGCATATCATGTCTTCATACATTTTATTTATTAAGTTAATGGTCTTCAGAGAGACTCCACAATGTCTCATGAATTTCCAAATTTATTCAGTGTCTACACTGTCAAATGACTTATTACAGTTCACAAATCTAATGTCACGAGGTGAGTTCAATTTCAGACTTTGTTCAATTCAACAGGTATACTTCCTTCCTATCTGCTGGCATTTCTTCAATTCACTCACTACGGTAGTATCTGCTATGGGACTCAAAAGCCGCTCACCTCTGGTAAAATCTCTCATATTCATTGGAAAACACTCCGAGACCCTAGTCATTCAATAGCAGACTGTTCGAATATTTCATGAGTTCTTATAACACGCCAACCAAATCTGATTATGTCTCAAATCATTGTCTAATTTACTGTATGACGGGTTTGAATTTTGTCTGTTTGTTTGTTAGTTGTTTGTTTGTTAGTTGTTTGTTTGTTAGTTGTTTGTTTGTTAATTGGTTTTTTTCATTACTTTCTGTTGTTGTTTTTTTTTTAAATTTATTTTAAAAACATACTTAAATTTGGTTATGATTGGATATTGCAAACGTATGCTGTTATATTATTTTTATAATGATACATGCCTAAATAATGCTTGAAGTAAATTTGAGGGTGAAAGGATATGTGGCCGGGGCAGGTGTTCCTTAGGACTGGAACGGCACCATATTACCATCATGTGGCAGTGCCGGTATATGCAGTATTTTCAGTTTACTTTACAGAGAGCAGATGTTTAACTGGCCTAATCACCAGAGATCTAGATTTCTCTCCTAAATTTGTGTTACCAGGTTCGATTTTCTTCTCTTAGGTGTTGATGTAGCGAATTTAATTGAAATGGATAGATTTCTTAGCTTAATCTCAAAACTGTAGTAATTCACCTTTTCAACAGCGTTCGATTTCATGCAAAACTTTTAATATCTTTCAGCATGAAACTTAAATTTCAACAAAGTCTGGAATTCAGAACATTTTTACAATAATAAGCATAATAAAGTTTTAACATCTCATCAGATGCTTTCATCGATGCAAAAATCCCTTTTTGCATCTTTGTCTCATAGGCCTACTCAATTGTCAAATATGGCGAACTTTCTCATTCCACCGTGTTCCTTCCTTTAAATTACCGTCTTATCTTAGGTTCGACGACATTTACCCATCTCTTCAGATTTGAGCTTGTTTTCTTTATCATCATAAGTATTCCTTGAGCTAAATACTTTCCAACACAAGGATATTTTCTGCTCTACACGGTTTGAGGTGTAAGACTAGTTTTTGCAAATTTACTCAAATCCTCGAACCTAGCTCTCCTGCGACTAGGGTTGGGAGCTCTATTCAAAATATACATTGAATGATAGTCACTACTTACGCAAGTAAGAAATATAAAACCACTCAATGTCCTGAAATGCACATTTTATAATAAATGTTGAAGTTTGATTTCCTCAAACTAAGAAATATGTAGAGCTGGACCAGATGCGACCTCTTGAGTTGCGCTCTTTCATTCTACTGCCAGATGGCGTCCTGTTCTATATTCCCCGGGGTAAATCTGAGCTATCCGATTGGTCAGGGGAAATCACCCAATTATTAGAAATGGCGTGTGGAAGCGACTCTGTCCTAAATATGTGACACTATAATTTTTTATATTCTGTTTCTCACAAAATATAAAATTATGGGGTAGTCTGTGCTTCCTCCGTCTTGTTGGAGTATAGCCTGTTTCCAAAGGAACAACTATGTACACGGCCACATATAGATCCCGGGGCTCCGCAAATGTATCCCGTAGGGAGACATTTGAGTACTATCAATAACAAAAATTCATCCCCAAAAATTTCTAAGTTCAAAAAAATTTTCAGAAAAATTTAAAGTTCAAAAATTTTTTTAAGTCCAAAAATATTTCCAAAAAAATTTAATTTAATTCCTATACTGGGGTCCTATGTCTATATGAGGTCGTCTGCTATGTAAAAAAAACTAGTAGTGGACATCAACTTCAAAAAGTGTAACTTATTCATCACATCATAATATTTTTCACCAAATTTACAAATTGGCAACACTGCCCAACAAAATCTGCAAAACAATCATAAGGTCATCACTAAAAAAAATGTGACGAGTGGCAACACTGGGGAATGAACAATAAACTATCTTATTTGCCGAACTTGGCTGGATTATCATAATCTATTACATTTCATTCAAAAATATAGTTGATTACATTCTCCTAGATATGGTGGGGGTGTTATCTCTTTTCTTTTCCTGTTATTTGCTCCATATTAAAAGCCTGCAAGTACTTAAAAAATCTTTTTTTTTTTCCTGGCGTACTTATTTATTCTATTTCCCAAGTACTCTGCAATATTCCAAGAAATGTCCAAAATCTCTAATTCCTATGGTAATGGCAATCCACTTTCATAGAATAGCCAATGTTCTCATGGATACTCATCATGTTCTCTTTTTTTTTTTTTTTTTTTTGTGAATGAGCCACTTGCTCATTATTACATGTAGAAAACATCTCTAGACATAATATGCATATTTATCAGACGATAATATAACTAGCATCATTTTTATAAGTAATCATTTTTCACAATAAAAGCATTAAAACCTCATGGCTTATCCTTATTTATTTATCTGAATGTTTCTGGTTATTGACATTTTCCAAATGGTAAGTGTATAAATTCGTTCTAAGTCCGTCACTGTAGAAAATGTTCTATATTACATTTTTTTTTTTTTTTTTTTTTTTTTTCAAAATATGTGATGTTTGTCTCCAATATCCGTGCGTCTGGTGGTGATCCTGTCCATTAGTCAGTTATTTCTAATCATTCCTTCTTTTCTGTCAATACAGTATTTTTTTTTTTTTTGAACTCTTCCCTAGAAATATTATTTTATATATATATTTATTCTTCAAAGATCTTCTTTGACTTACCATACATCAATTTTCAAACATCAAATTATTCAGCAACCAACAGACGAATGTGTTACTATCATATTATGAAATATAAGGGAAAAGAAAAATATAGTTTCCAAATCATCATGAATTTTCTACATTGGGTTCCGTATTACTTTATTTTCTCTGTTAAGACAACTGCTTATACTCTTGACAATATGTATCCATGTTGTCACTCTCGAGGCATCCTTGTATACAATTTATATTTGTCTCCTTTTTTTTTCTATTTTTTTTTTCTAACACCAGTGTATCATTTATGGTGTTCCAATATCATTGTGTCTATTCTAGTCCTCCTGTTATCTTGAGAATTCATCCTTAGTAACTCCCTATGTACCTTATCTAGCAATACCTTTATGCAAAACACATCAAACAATTATTTATGGAACTATCAACTGAGATGTAAGAACTGTTTGACAATATGAGATGAAAAAAAAATTTTGGGGTCATCACTCAAAAAATGTGACATAGAAAGGAAGAAAATAATCAATTGATCGTGAGGAATCTACAATATTCTTATAAGACAAAGTTCCTGGCACTCTGACTACTATTTAACCATATTATTTCTGGTTATCCTTGCATACAGTGTACCATTTCCATTTTCTTTATAAGTCCAATTCATCGCTCATGGTGCTCCAATATTTAAAATGTGGATCCTTCCTATTCCTCTTATTCTGTACTGGAAATATATCCTTATTAATTGTCCATGTACTATATCTGCGAATATTTATCATCAATATATCAACTAATCATTTATAGAACCATTAACATAAATGTCTAGACTTTACCAAAACATGAACAAAAACATGTCTTTTTACATATGTGCAAAATTTCGACACCAACTCTGCCTTCGCTGGTCGAGGGTTAGTCAGAGTTATGTGGTGCCTGTAACATCCGCTGACTACAGCCAGATGGGTGACTTATGGTACTTATAATTCAAAATCTCATCCGTCAGTTATCTTAAGTGTGGGGCGGGGGTCTATTTCCTGGTGTCCTTGACAAAGTTTGTTGCATTTCCAATCTAGGTATTCTTTTTTTTTTTTTTTTGTCATAATATCTCCATGATATATCTGTGACATGTCTGTCCTTGGGATAACATTATTTTTTATCCAATATCCTCGGGGTGAGCAAATCTCAGTGTGTCCACTTTCATCAATCATGTATTTATTTTCTCTCCTGTAATTCTGGGTATGTTATGAGTATTTTAAATTGTCAATTTATTCCAACTATCTTACAACATTCTGTAATTCGTGATAAGGAATAGTCATTTGTTATACAACAATGTTCATATTACAAAGGCAATGTGCAAAAATCAAAGAGATATCTTCTCCAAAAATGCGGATGTATCTCTATTTCCTTTACCTCTGGGCATAGCAATTATTCAGTCATTATTTTTTTTTTTCCTCCATTATTTGATCTCCATTTTGTGTCCTTAGTACCTGTGGTTCCATGGGATTATCATAATTCATTTGTGTCTCTTGTCTACTGACAATCCTTCAATAATGACTTCAAATATGGTCCTCATATGTGCAACAATCATCTGCTCTGATTTGTTCCATGTCCATGGTATTCATAAAATATTCCATTATCTCCTTGTCTTTGCTCGTATCCACGAAAGACTAAGATTATTGTTCCTCCAATGTTAATGTGGGGGATTTTGTGCATAAACATTTCAACAAAATCTCAGCTGTGACAACATAAAGTTTCACCTTAATAGCAAATTGCATCTTCATCATACCTAAACAGTTGCTTCTTCATCTCATGTGTCATTAGTGGTTATCATGTGGTAATGGGGTATTCAATTTGGGTTCAGCATATACAAATGCTGTAGAGGGGTATTTCATTTGCTAGGTCAGCATGTGCAAATGCTATTTCTTTAACATGGGCAAAGGCATCATCAACAAATAGGTGTAATGTGTTCAATCTGGGGTTAGCATATACTAATGCTCTCAAGGGATTCTTCATTTGCAGAAATTCGGCATGCGCAAATGTCATTGGGGTATTTGTGATAGGCAGTATTAACAAAAATTGTTGGAGTATCAGAGATCATGCTGGTGGGGGTATAACTGGTATAGGGTGATTTATTTTCTCTTTTTCTTCTTCAGCTGCTAACCTCAGGGCAGTCAATGTTTTACAATATTGGCTTATCATCATCAAAATGTGTGAGGGTGGCATATACACATAATACATTTTATATAAAAAAAATTTCAATTGTTTTTTTCTCTTCTCATTTTTCTGTTATGTCTTTTGTCTCTTTTTCATTTTTTCTTTTTCATTTCTTTTTTTTTCTTTTTTCTGTGATTTCTTTTCTTTTCTTGTGATTTCTTTTCTGTTTGTATCACAAGTACTAAAAAATGATAAAAAATCAATTCACTAAACACTAAAGATACTATCAATATTCCTAATATTAAATCCTAACCAATAGGGCTGCAAGTAATAGTTTAGGTTAGAATAGAGTGAATGTTGTAGCAGTGCCTGTTGTCAATAAGTGGCGAGGAAAGGGTACATCAAGGATCTCCTGATTACAACATGATTGTAATTCCAAGGAATGAATATGATTGGGATTTAAAAGATCACAAGTCTAGAATGTCGTCTCAATATAGTGGAATGGAAAAATAGTAAGTTAAAGATGTTGTAACAGTGGGGTGAAGGAAATCTTATTATAGAGAGTCAAGGTTGGGATATGAAATCTCTTTAGGAGAATGTTTAAAATTTTTGACAGTACTAATATACATCTGGGTCTAAAATAATAATGTACATTTGAAAATAAATAATCCTGTGGAGAAAAAATAGCATAACATACAATACTGGTTTTGGGTATGAATTATATGCTGTTAAGAGATGTTATAGTAGGAACAGTATGATTGATCAAGGTGATAGAATAAATTAGTTTAGCATAATAGAGATCAAAGAAATATTAGTATGGGGTAAGAAAAAGTACTGGTGTAAAGTGTCTGCAAACAAGGAACATTGTGTCATCTGTGTCATCTTTATTTCAAAACACTATAATATGTCCAATGAAAATTCTAAGTGGGCTGGTCTTGATTTCTTTCTGGGCATCAGTATTCTAAGGCTGGAAAAAATAACTTTCTCAGTGGGGCTTTTGACATCTTAGTCTGGAAGCAAGTCATTTGAACTGTCAAAACTGAAAATAAAGTACATGGGAAGGTTAGTACATTGTTAAAAAAGGTTTTTTCACATATGCGTTGACCGTGTTCGGATTTGCGAACACAAAAAACACCTGGGCGTGTTTTTAGAAAAGCCTTGTGAATTCTTTCGCCAACTCCAACATTGCAATTTCCCGACTGCTTAGGCGAGAATCATACTGAGTAGCAGTGGTGACGGGTGTGATAGGCGACGACACTGCATTTGCTGATTGTTGGGACACTGAGGACATTGACGAATGCGGTGCTGGCTTAACATCATTTGATTGCGGTGATGGTTTCACTGTGGTTGGGGTTTGTATGGCTGGAACATCTGTTGGTTTTGAGGCAGGTATATGTTTCGCCTTGATTTTTCTTCTGACCTGGTTGTGCTGAACGTTAGCACGGTTTACAATGGGCACAGTAATTTGCACACTGTTGTTTTTGACTAGTTGAGATGAGGCTAACACTTCTCGGCTTGGTTTTGGAACATTATAGCGTTTCTTCAGAATCTTTCGTCTGATATAGTTGTGCTGTATACGTGGAATTTTGTTGCTAGGGATTGAGTCATCTGATTCTGTTTTATAGGCGCGTTTGACACTGGAGCTGACTGGTACAAATAATGTACTATCCGCATCACTGGTTTCAATAGAACTAGCTGTATCAATGTCTGTTTCTTGTTCATATAATTCTACCATTTTTTTGTCATTATGTTCGTTGGGGTCTGACAAAGCTGTGCTGGGGTTGACACTGTCTTCTCTCATGTCTTGTTCTGTTTCGTCTCCATAAAGATCGCTGGTATATGGTTCAACAATCTGCTTGGGTATAGTTTCTTCAGGATCTGATTGTTTTGAACGAGCAATCTTGTTCTTGTGGTATAGCAGTGTTTGGTTTTCACTAGTGTTAAAACTAGAACTGCCTGAACTGGGGGTGTGATAGGTATCAGCTGACGATTTATCACTGCGGGAGTAAGTTTGAGTGTGGATATAAGGTGCTTGGTTGTTGTCATCGTGTGACGTCTGTGGCATGATTTCTTCATTTCTAATGCGCAGGTCTCTGTCTTGTAGTCTATTACGTAATTTAAGTGGTGGGATATCTTCTTCGCTTTCGGACGAGTCTCGTTGTTGTCTTGCTCGATGTATTTCATCTGTGGGTGGTCTGGGTATGTGGTCGTCTTGGTAAAATTCAGAGTCTGTCGTCTCTGACTCTGATATGTCAGACGAATCTGTGCTGGATGGATTATAATTTAGGGTGGCCTTTCTGACTGGTCTTGTATTTGTCGTCAGAGGCGGAATGGGCCGGTGATTATCAATTTTGATTTGTTTTACGTGAGCTTTTGTTTGGTGTTGTTTCTCTTCATTCCAAATAATGAAGTTTACAGGCGTAGTTTGTTTCATGATTTTGTAGCCATCTAACCATCGGTCATCGAATTTTGAACCGCGTACATGTTTCTTGTAGTATACTCTGTCTCCTATTTTGTACGTTGGTAGCTTGGCTGATTTATCATGTTGTTTCTGTTTCTTGTGAAATGCCTTCTGCGTATTTCGTTGTGCAATCTGGTGAGCTTTATACTTTTCTTGAAGGATTATTTCGATGGGGTCTTCTCCCATGTATTTTCTTTGTGGGCGAAGTAGGTTGTCTAACGGAAAGTTTGGTTCTCTTCCGTATAGCATGAGAAAGGGTGACATTCCTGTGGTATCGTTCACGTTTACTCGGATGGCTTCAAGAGCTTGGTTAATGTATAGGTCCCAGTATTGGTGGTTCCCCTTGATATATTTGCTAATAATATCATGTAGGGTGGCATGCATGCGTTCATTTCTGCCATTTGCATTTGGGCAATAATAAGTGGTTGTAGTATGCTCAATATTCAGCTGGTGTAAGGTGGCTTTAAATGGGTTACCGATAAACTGTTTACCGTTGTCTGAAATGATTCGTTTTGGACAGCCATGCCTGGGAATGAATTCTTGTAAAAAAATTTGCGTGATGGACTGCGATGTGGCATCACTGAGTGGGTAACTTTCTGGCCAAACAGAGTATTGGTCAACTATGTGCAGGAGGTATTTGTTGCCTGATTGGGTGAGTGGGTAAGACCTGATAAGTCAATGCTCACTGTTTGCATGGGATAATGGGAAGGTTGCATTTCTTGAAGGGGAATTAAATGTGGCTTCATGTTCCTCAATTTACATGTTCTACAGGTGGCTACATATTCTGTAATGTCTTTGTAGAAAGTTTGCCAATAATACTGATGCGTGATGCCATATGATGATGGATGGTATCCGCATGTCTGGTTTTGTGTGGTGTGCAGATGTGTTCAGTCAAAACAATGTTCATACAAAAATAACAGGGCAATCCACATAGGACGTCAGTAAACTCACGACGTATAAAGTCAATGATTCTTGTAACAGCCGTTGACGTTTTTCTTCATTATTTATTGTGGACGCCACAGTGACAAAATGGTTACGCGAATATGTGGGCACATCAAACAGTCATTATCACAGCAACATTCAATACAGCAATAGACGGTAGACAGCATTACAATGATGAGTCAGATGCATGTTATATTTCATAGTGCTGTAAATGTAGTCAGGTGGAAAACTCCATCCTTTTCTATAACAGCCAGGAGATAACCAGATGTATGAGATCAGTTCACTCTCCTTAGTCTGACTTCAGCAAGACAGACACGTCTGCCGAAGTATAAATAATGTCCTCAAAAATATCCTCTAGATAATAAAGGTTTTCCAAACCTAGTTCATTTAACAAAGTAGCAAGTAATGGTCCTTGGTACATGCATCAACCGATGCAGTACAATGCAGCGACATGTGAGCTGGGAAAAAACATCTCGTGACGACGACTTTCGAAGACAGGCTATGAATCGAAATCGCTCACGACCCAAAATCGATAGAGTTAATGAAAAAAAGTCAATTTACCTTGCTTTCAAGAAATACAGAAATATCACGCCTCCCGGCATGTGCAAATACACTAGAGGTATTATCCCGAATAAACGAAATATCCATAAGAGGACTACACATCCCTGACAGAACAAAAAATAGCGGAGATCCCCTCTTCAACGAGGCATCTCTTTCGCCATTCCAAATCGCTCACTCCACTAGTGGTGGGCGGAAACCGATCGACCAAAAAGCAAGACAAGTCATGCGCAGTCCAGCGCAAAATGACAACAGCTCAAAACTTAACTGCATTCGATACCAACGCGAGAAGACAAATGCTTACCGAGAAAAGTGACTATAAATTTCAAGCAGTTGTTGCCCTTGCGTTATAAAATAGATATTGTAAAAAACGATGTTGCGAGAATTTATCACGCAACATATCACCACCTCCTCCCGATAAAAAAAAAAATGTGGAACATATTTTTTTTTTTTTAAATATCAAAGAGCATGCGATAAGCGGCTCAAAACGCACGAATTATGCGCTGATAATTAATTAAATTGCCTAACATGAGGCTAATTATAGAATGTCTGGTGAGGATATACCTCAACAGAAAAATAAATATGTCTCAAAAAATATTCACATCGGGGAGGTGTCACCAACACACATCACGTTAGCATGTAAACACAATATACGTATGCAAGTTACCATAATCATCATTAAACAGCATACTCTAATATTGTCTTTAAAAATGGATGTACAAATCTAATAGGAAAATTTAAATAGTAAAGTCTTTGACATGTAATGACATAAGTACATAGTAAAGTTAAACTACATGACGATCCAGGACATATGCTCTGGTATTCCGAGGGTAAGTACACAATCTAGAACTCGTCATGCTTGATACTAGTAAGGTAAGTCCTCAGCTCAACAATGACATTCTGAGAAAGTACAAGCAATATAATGCTAATTAATAACTAATATGCTTCATAAGGTACAATACATTATTAATAATTGTGGCTGTTTAGTAAACTAACGGCCCTTATATTAACTACTCAGTCCTCCTCTATCATCTTAAAAAACGAACAGAAGAAGATGACAACAAAGCACGATAGTGTGTACATATAGAGTAAGTACAGATGTGCTAATCTATTGTAGAAATATAGGTGTGTTATGACTCTGTAATATATGGAAATATAGGACAGAAGTATTAGTTGGAGTCATGTGGGCATCTAGACAAAATGTCAGCCATCACATTATCCGCACCACGGATAGCTCGTACCGTGAAGTGAAAAGGTTGAAGAGCTATAGCATATCGAGTGGATCTCGAACTCTTCAAATTCTTAGTCTGAATAGCTGTAAGAGCTTTCTGATCAGTCTCTAGAATGAAATGTGCGCCCAGGAGGAATCTTTGTAGCTTTAGAATTGACCAAACCATCGCTAACAACTCACGGTCTAAAACCGAGTAGTTCCTCTCTGCCGCATTTAGTTTTCTAGAAATGTACATAACAGGATGCAGAGTATTTGCATATTCTTGCATCAGTGCTGCTCCAATCCCAGTGGATGAAGCATCACTCCGAAGAACAAAAGTCCTATCAAGAGTAGGTAATCTTAAGATGGGAGGAGAAGAAAATATATTCTTGATTTGGTCTAGTGAAGATTGGCATTCTTCAGACCAACGGACCAGATTAGGCGAACCTTTCTTCAACAATGTTGATAGAGGTGCCATGATCGAAGATAAATTTGGAATAAATCTCCCATAAAATTGAATTAAACCTAAGAGACCCCTAACTTGTTTCTTCGTTTTAGGAACAGAGATGTTCAGTATTTTGGAAGTATTGTGGTCTTCTGTTTTCAAGAGACCATGACCAACACGATGACCCAGGAAAGAGATTTCACCAAAACCAACAGAAGCTTTAGAAGGTTTCGCTGTCAAATTATTCTCACGTAGAGTGGACAGTAAGTCATATAACCCTAAATAGTGATCTTCCCAGGTATCACTGAAGAGACAGATGTCATCTAAGTATGCGATGACATCCGAACGATGTGACAGAATTCGACGCATCATGCGAACGAAAGTGGCAGGGGCGTTCATGAGACCAAAAGGCATAACATTCCATTGAAATAGACCCCTAGGTGTAGAAAAAGCAGTAAGAGGTTTGGCATGCTCTGCTAAAGGCACTTGCCAATAACCTTTAGACAAGTCAAGTTTAGTGAAGAATCTAGAATTAGAAAGTCTAATCAGTAGATCTTCTAACAAAGGCATCGGTTCAGCGTCGAACTTTGTGACCTGATTCAATTTGCGATAATCAACGCAAATTCGTATGTTCTTATCCTTCTTCCGGACAATAAACATGGAAGAAGAATATGGTGAAGTCGATGGTTCAATTATATTTAATTGAATCATTTCATCCAATTCCTTTTCCACTTGCGACTGAAAGTGTATAGGAATAGGATACGGCCTAACCCTAATTGGATTATTGTCGGTAAGAATTATGTCATGTTCTATGACATCTGTGTGTCCAGGAATGTCAGTGAGAACATCCTGAAATGTTTGTAACATCGACGAGACTTGTCGATGTTCGTCACCAGAAAGATTAGGAGAAACAGAAACGTTTTTCCAAGATTCCGTGGAATGTAATGGAACCACTGGAAGGGGAAGATTGACATCTGAGAAGGTAGATTCCTCATCCTGTATGACAGACAGGGATGAATAATGACCGTGAGGTGCAGGAGCATCATCCGTTGCCTGGAAAATAGGCAGCAAATAGTCCGGACGTTCGTGAAATTCCGAAAGCATGTTTATGTGGAAAGTTTTATGCTTTCCATCAATATCGACCACATAGTCAACATCGGAAATCCGAGAGACTATTGCATACGGACCTTTCCATGCAATAAGAAGTCTATTTTCCCTACTGGGGAGTAGGACGAATGCTTTGTCACCTGGACAAAGTTGTCGTAGACATCTATTCTTGTTAGCAAAATGTCTAGCCTTCTCTTTAGCAATTTCTGATGAAGCAGTTGCTAGCTTACATGCCTCAATGATCTTTTGTCTAAGAGCAATGACATACTCATATGAGGATTGAGTTTCATCGCTAATATCATCGGCAGTGATGAGATCGTGTAATAAAGACATAGGGCCGCGTGGACGCGCGCCAAAGACAAGTTCGAAGGGAGAAAATCCTGTGTGTTCATTAGGGACTTCTCTATAGGCAAAGAGAGCCGCGGGTAAAACCCTGTCCCAATCTTGAGGATGATCTTCAGTTATCTTACCAAGCAAAGTCTTGAGCGTTCTATTCAGACGCTCAACTAACCCATTAGACATAGGATGGTAGATACTACTGAGAGATCGTTCAATATGTAAGGTAGACATTACCTGTGACATAGTGTCAGATATGAGTTGAGTGCCATGGTCTGACAATATTTCTCTGGGGAACCCCAAGCGAGAAAATATCAACCAAAGAGCATCTGCGATATCTGTAGTAGATATGCTCTTAAGAGGAATAGCCTCTGGCCAACGTGTGCACATATCGACACATGTAAGGATAAACTGATGTCCTCTGGCCGACCTGACCTTAAAAGGGCCAATAATATCTATGGCCATTTTCTGAAACGGCCGAATAGGAATGTCAGCAGCCTGGATAGGCGCAGCATGTCGTGGTCCTCTAGATTTGACCTCCTGACATACCTTGCATGATCGGCAGTAAATACGAATGTCCTTATTGACAAAAGGCCAAAAGAAAGCCGCAAGGACTCTCGACTTCGTACGGGCAAAACCCATATGTCCAGCACATTGCGAGTCATGAGCATGTTGCAATATTTGCACTCTCATGCTCTTGGGAACAAGAATTTGCGAATGTGCCGACGTAGTCGAATCTTGTACCATACGTACAAGTACGCCGTTTCTCATTGCAATCCAAGATTTTCTATTTGTATCCTGATTCGGATCACCTTTCTTCGCAAGAACGAAGAATTTTTTTAAAGAAGGATCTTCTTCTTGCAATTTTATGAAAGAGTCACGAGTGATTACTAAGTGACTATCTTGGCTATCAACTTCATTATCACTATTCAGTGAAGTTTCGGGTGTTTGTAGAGCTTGTGCTCTTGTAACTACTGCATTTGTAGCTTGCATGTTATTATCTTCCCAAGCAGCAATCTGCTGTGGGGTACACTCCCTAACTCCGTGAATACGACCAATAATAAGGTCCGCAATAGGATTAGGTAAGAGACAAGCATGCACATCTCCAGTAAAGAAAGGAGTGGCAATGCGAATTACAGCAGTAGGATATTTTTCTAGAGTGCCGCCAAATGTGACACATTTAATAACCCTTCCTGTAGCACAAGATGGATCTACAAGCGATTGTCTAACACCAATAGTGGTGCATCCGGAATCGAAAAGTAGTGAGACCGGAGTATCATTAACAAGACCCTTATGTAGAATTAAAGAACCCCTCCCGTCATGCGCAACAGCAGCAGGAAGAGCGGGAAGTGGGTGACCACAACTCAAAGTAGTTATGGTACCCGGTTCGAATAAAGTACTGCATTGGGGGCATTTGTTTGCTCTCTCAAAGTCAAAAGCAGAACCAGTGACAGCGTCAAAGTTTTTACTATCAACAACATGATTACAGGCTCCCTCAGTTTCCTGTTGTACAGCATTAGCCTGCTGATATCTCTTTTTTTTGTGTTGAGATCTACCCCGACTATTATTACCTCTGAAGTTATCAGAGTTATTATTATCTCTGCAGTTATTATTGTCTCTATTGTAATTGTTATCCTGGTTCGAATTCCAGTTTCCACGATTACTATCATGTTCACATTGATGCGAACATCTATTTGTTTGGTTCTGAGGTCTTCGGCAGGAATAACCTCTATTACCATATCCTCTTTTGAAATGCTTATAATTATTAGGGTGATAGTAACGAGTACTATCAGGTTGTCTCCAATTCTTCGAAGAAGAATCACTATGAAATTGGTTTCCATGATTTTGACAGAAATTACCGCTACTCTTTCTATCAAAATTTTGTTGGAATCTACGAGCAAAGTTTTGGCCATACGGAGCTGCCGAAGCAACTGGTAAACCTTCTTTCACCTTAGAGTTACCCATGGTTATGTGTGGGTGCGCAGTTACGTACTGGCAACAGAAATCTTCCATTTCTTTTATTGTTTTAGGTTTACGTTCATGAAGGAAAGCAAGGAAAGACTCATTGACAGACGACATGACTTTGTCTCTAAGTATTAAGTCCATAAGTCCTTCATAAGTTTTTTCCGTCTTATATAGTTCAACCCATCGTGAGAAAGTAATGCGTATTCTTGCAATAAACTCGGAGAATTCAACTCCATTTTCAGGTAACATGTTTTTAAATTGTAGACGATAGCCGTCTTCGTTAAGCTGATATTTCTTTAACAAAGCGGCCCTGACAACCTCATAATTGTTCTTGTCAGGTTCATCCACCATATTTAATATACTTAGAGCTTTACCTGTCAGTATCCCTGATAACTGATAAACATATTTTGCTTTGTCTATGTTATGAGCTGTACATGCTTGTTCAAATCTGTCCAGATAGAACATTATGTCATCACTGGAAGGACTAAATGTTGGTAACTTAATCTTAAAAGTATCATTATTAGCCTTCCCAGAAGATGAACCCTTGTTTGAATCATTACCATTACTCATGCTCGTCAATTTCAATTTCTCCAACTCTAAAGCTAAGAGTTTTTCTTCATGTTCCATTTTTGCTTTCCTCTCATCAGCCTCTCTTTGTAACTTCCTTTCTTCAGCTTGAGCCTGCATTTGAAGTCTTTCATTTTCAGCTTCTTTTTCAAGTCTTTTATTTTCAAGTCTTTTATTCTTTTTTTTTTTTCAAGTCTTTTATTCTCAGCCTCTAGCTGTAGCTGGAGTTTTCTCTCCTCAGCTTCTGATTCCCTTTTTTGTTTTTCCATTTCCATTTGGAATCTCTTTTCATCCACCTGCATCTGCAGTTTCTTTTGTTCAGCTTCCATCTGCAGTTTCTTTTGTTCAGCTTCCATTGCTTTATCATATCGAGCAGTTGCAAATTCTTCTAACTTATCACCAGTCTTCCCAAGCAATTTACCCTGCTCAATAAAGTGCTCAAATGTAGACATGATGAGTAATATATAAGTCCAAAACCTGAAATAATTAACTAATTTATTTCAAACCTAAGTGTAACAAGTCTTAATTAAGCACTTGTATATTCACATCACCTTATATTATCCCAGTCTCTGTGGGAAACAAGTCTCCAATCAAAGAACTTGTATATGAAATATCAACAATCAATTCTTGATCATAAGTGCACTTCTCATTCAATAGTGCACGACACTATTCATCATTCATTTATCATCAGTGTAGTAGTAACAGTGCATTAGCATAGCCCATTAACTAATTACTATAACTGTAAACAATGACTATGTAAACACATGCAGAATGTAAACATTGAAAATGTAAACAATACAAACAATGTAAACAATAACAATGTAAACAATAACAAAGATCAGCAACAATACAAAAACGTTCGCAGAAATCAACTAAAAATAAAGCAGAAATTAATGACATATCACAAAAAATGTGACGATATCTGCGCTATAATTAAACAAAATACATGACACCACAGTGTATAAACAAAAATGTTGTATGAAACTAAATTATAGACAAGAGTAGGCTAACAAATACAAACAAATCAAAACAAAACTAAAGAATGTGAAATAATAACGAAAACAATATTAAAACATGTCATCACAGCTAACATAAATAGCAACAGAAGTCGCTTAGCAAATTCCAGTATCGGAAATTTGCAAACCCTACAGAAAACGCTCACAATAGACGACCTCTATGACGTGGCATAATCTAACGGAGACACCACCCAACCGAGAACCCGCTGAAATATAAACATATAAATATACAAATAACATATAAACATATAACATATAGAATGAGATGATACACAGAAGACTCAGCAGAAGTATAAGGGCACAGTTTACATACAAACAGGCCACTTAACTTATAGGCTTCCAATCGTAGAACAGCAGAAAAAAACGGATGTCAATCAACGTCCTAAAGAGCGAAGCTCCAACGATGATGGCACATCTGAACTGCTTCCACTGCTAACACGATGGTACAAGAGCTTCTGAAATACTGTGTGTTGAGTTGTTTCGGCACTTGACCTTCTAATCCAAAGTAAGTTGATGGAAATCGGTACTTGGCCTTCTTCAGAAAACAACCCGTTTCAACCGGCACTTGACCTTCTCAAAAAAATGACAGCACTGGAACCTTGACAGCAGCAACTTGCTTGACTTGCGTAAAAGATAACAGCAGTCCGAGTTATCCGGCAACATGTAACAACGCCGGGTACTGTCAAATTCTTGTTTCCGTCAAAAAGTTGAAATTTTGACTTTTACCGGGCAACGCCGAGTACTTTGAAAATTTTGAAGATGTTGACTGTATTGAAGAATGTTAATTTCTTGAAGGATGATGATGAATTCTTGTTGAAAATGAAGTGGGTAAGGGACCCCGTGTTTGCTAGTACCAGAATCAAACCAGCTTATGGCCACCAAATGATGCGTGATGCCATATGATGATGGATGGTATCCGCATGTCTGGTTTTGTGTGGTGTGCAGATGTGTTCAGTCAAAACAATGTTCATACAAAAATAACAGGGCAATCCACATAGGACGTCAGTAAACTCACGACGTATAAAGTCAATGATTCTTGTAACAGCCGTTGACGTTTTTCTTCATTATTTATTGTGGACGCCACAGTGACAAAATGGTTACGCGAATATGTGGGCACATCAAACAGTCATTATCACAGCAACATTCAATACAGCAATAGACGGTAGACAGCATTACAATGATGAGTCAGATGCATGTTATATTTCATAGTGCTGTAAATGTAGTCAGGTGGAAAACTCCATCCTTTTCTATAACAGCCAGGAGATAACCAGATGTATGAGATCAGTTCACTCTCCTTAGTCTGACTTCAGCAAGACAGACACGTCTACCGAAGTATAAATAATGTCCTCAAAAATATCCTCTAGATAATAAAGGTTTTCCAAACCTAGTTCATTTAACAAAGTAGCAAGTAATGGTCCTTGGTACATGCATCAACCGATGCAGTACAATGCAGCGACATGTGAGCTGGGAAAAAAACATCTCGTGACGACGACTTTCGAAGACAGGCTATGAATCGAAATCGCTCACGACCCAAAATCGATAGAGTTAATGAAAAAAAGTCAATTTACCTTGCTTTCAAGAAATACAGAAATATCACGCCTCCCGGCATGTGCAAATACACTAGAGGTATTATCCCGAATAAACGAAATATCCATAAGAGGACTACACATCCCTGACAGAACAAAAAATAGCGGAGATCCCCTCTTCAACGAGGCATCTCTTTCGCCATTCCAAATCGCTCACTCCACTAGTGGTGGGCGGAAACCGATCGACCAAAAAGCAAGACAAGTCATGCGCAGTCCAGCGCAAAATGACAACAGCTCAAAACTTAACTGCATTCGATACCAACGCGAGAAGACAAATGCTTACCGAGAAAAGTGACTATAAATTTCAAGCAGTTGTTGCCCTTGCGTTATAAAATAGATATTGTAAAAAACGATGTTGCGAGAATTTATCACGCAACAAATACCTTTTCTTTATGACATCAATTGTTTTGTCTCTTCCCATGTGCCCGTTGTTATCATGAAACTGTAGCAATACTTCTGGGACTAGATGTGCTGGAATGACTTTTCTTAGTGTCCCTTCTTGTTTCTGATCAATATAGTATAGAGCTCCATCCGTTGGGTGTACTGTAAAATCTTTACTTTTTGTTGGGTTTTCTTTCACGTATGTGAGCAGCTTGACAATTTCTGCATCTTTCGCTTGTTCTACTCTCATGTCAAACATATCTTGGCTTTCTTCTTCTACTTGAGTGGCAGAATCTGAGGTACTTCTTCGACTTGATGAAGTAATTTCATTAATTTCTTTAGCATTATCGTCAATCTCTGAGGATGTGCCATCATTTTTGACTCTATTTGTTTTCACTTCAGTTTCATCATCATATTTAATCCTGGATAAGAGGTCTGCACAGGTGTTCATTTCGCCTGGGATATGTTCGATAGTGGTGTCGTAGGACTGTAAATTCATTGCCCATGTCTGTAACTTCTTTGGCTGTTCTTGTGTTTTGGTGAGCCAGTTAACCAAAGGTTGATGATCAGTTCTTATAATGAGTTTAGTTCCTCTGACATAAAAGTCAAACTTTTGTACTGCATAGTGAATAGCATATGCTTCTTTCTCAGTGGTGGTACACCGTTTTTGTGACTTTGACAATGCGTGGGATAGGAATGCAATGGGTTTCTCATTGGGAATGTTTGGTAAGATGGGTGTTTCATCTTCTAGTACTGGTTGTACCAAACATGCACCAATTGCGTTATCTGAGGCATCGGCGTATAGTATCATGGGCTGAGAAATATCTGGATGTCCAAGCAGTGGGATGGTGGTTAGGGCATTTTTTAGATACTCAAAGGATCTCTGGCAGTCTTCTGTCCATTTGAAGCGTGCATACTTGCGGGTAAGGGCTATCAAAGGCTCTGCTGCTCTGGAGAAATTGATGATGTGGCGCCTATAGTACCCTATTGTACCAATAAATGAGCGTGTTTGTCTCACCGTCTTGGGGCTAGGCATTTCTCTTATGGCTTTGACTTTATCTTCATCAGGTCTGACGCCATGTCTATTGATGACAAAGCCTAAATATTTTGTTTCTGTCTTTAGAAACTCACACTTCGACAGTTTTAACTTTATTTGGTGATGCCTGAGTCTATCAAACACTGTTTCAACCTTGCGGAGGTGGTCTTCCATCGTGCCTGCGGTATGTATCAGGATATCGTCTATGTATGCCAGGGCAAATGGATGTAGACCCTTTAACACTTCATCCATGAGTGACATATATGTTGCTGGAGATCCTTTTAGACCAAATGGCATAACATTCCAAAAAAAGCTTCCCATATGTGAACAGAATGTGGATTTCTGTTTTGCCTCAGGTGTCATGGGGATGCACCAAAAGCCTGACCTTGCATCAAGTGTGGTAAAGTATGTAGACTTTCCTAGCGTCGCAAGTAGATCGTCTATCCTGGGGAGGGGGTAGGAAATGACTTTTGTGATTTTGTTAAGGGCACGGTAGTCGCAGCAAAAGCGACTGGAGCCGTCTTTCTTTGTTACGATCACTATGGGTGAGGACCATTGGGAACGGGATCTTTCGATGATTCCTGCCTGTAGCATTTCATTTATAGACCTTTCCACGAGTTCTCTATTTTTCAAGGGCGTATGATAGGGTTTCATATGTATTGGCTCCTCTGTGGTTGTTTGAATGTCCATTGTGACAGTGTTAGTTCTGCCTAATTCCATGTCATTGAGTGCGAATACATCTTGGTGCTTTTCTACAAACGTTTTCAAACGTTGCTTATTATCTTCTGTGGCATTCAGGGTTGCAAGTAACTGAGCTATTCTCTCTCTGTATTTATGATCTGCTATGATATCTCTGGTCTGTCTTGATGCCTCCATTTCATTCCCATAATTTTGGGACATTTTTCTTGCATCTTGTGAAAATCTCTGCTCCTGGTATGTGGCTTTCTTTTGCGTAGTTCTTTGCCGTTCATTGGGCTGTGCTTGGTACTGTTTCCTCTGCCATGTGCTGTGTGCATTTCCATTTGTCACTGCATTTACTGTATATTCATTTCTTATTATATTTCTGGGGTAGTCGTTGTTGTGCCATTTTTTCTGATTATTTCTGCCGTAACTGCGCTTATCCGCGTACGTTACTGTATTTCTTCTGTTTGTGCTATAGGACTGTCTTCTTTCCCTGGGCGAAAATTTTTCATTCTTTCTGTTTCCAACTTTGCTGCTATAGTATCCTCCTGTGGTATAGTCATAAAAGAATTCTTCCTTTTCTTCGGAAATTTCAATTGGTTTTGGGACTTTATCATATCCACCTGTTTTTGAGTTATATTGATACTCCATGGGGCATGTATCACTGTCTTGTCGCTTTGGATATCCTCCTGGCAAGACAATTTCTGTTTCTCTGTTACTCTGTGATATACAGCACTTCATCTTTTCTCTTGGTGTGCTGGGGCGCAAGAATGAGTAATTATAGTCATTTTCATACTGTGGCCTTTCTCTTCTTATGTATGGACTGGTTCGTTTCTGCCATCTGGGTAGGGTATGCTGTGGTGTAACATAGCTGTGACTGATGTTGCTGCCTTTTTCTGCATAAGCCTTATAACTGTTTACTTTCCATGTACTATGGTTATTTGTGCTGCGATTTCGTGCATTATGTCCAGTGGGGGTGGTTGAGACAATTTGTGGATGGTCTCTATTGGTTTTAGTCTGTCTTATCGTTGACGTATCCACTTGTGCTACAATTGTGCCTCTATTTATAGTGGTAGTTTTTCCTGACATATTCAATATCATGATGGGGAAATCTCTAGCCTTCGAGACTTCAGCGATTCCCTCTGTAATTTGCAACAATGGGTCATCAATAATGCTTTCTTCTGCTAGGGGCTGTATTTGAATTGATTGCCCTGGTGTTATGTACTCAGAATTTTTTACTCTGCCTTTTGCTATGACCAGGGAGTTTGGAGCCACCGTCGAACGAACTATTTTCAAATGGTTAAGAATTGGGCACGCAGGCCCGTCTTACATTCTGCCCTTCTTCTCTCTGTCATCTTACATACCGTATCCTTTCAATCCCACATGCATTTTGAGCATTATTTAAGCATACAACATTATCAAGGTAAAATAATAACATACATTTGTAACATTCAGTCATAATCAAATTTAAGTAGAGAGAGAGAGAGAGAGAGAGAGAGAGAGAGAGAGAGAGGATGTCAGATGGGCATGCGTGCCCAATTCTTAATCCTTTGGAAGTTCGTTCGTTCGTTCGTTCGTTCCCTCTCCCAGACTTTACAAAGGAAGTTTTACAATATCTCTGCTTTGTTGGCCTCTGCTGGAATACTATCTGGGCCAGCAGTGATGCCATATTTTAGAAGAGTTATAGCTTTCTTTATTTCCCAATTTGATCTTTCACAGTTGACTTGTAGCTACTCTTCTACTTGCTGAATGGTTGTAAGATTTTTAGAAGCATGTCTATTGAGAAGTTCCTCAAACTGTTCTGTCCATCTCTTCATTTGCTCGTGTATTTTACTAAGCAATTTTTGATTGCCTTTGATGAGGTCATTTGCTTACTTATATTTCCCTGTTAGCTTTTTTGTGCTATTGTACTGGTCTCTCATTATTTCCTTTTACTGCAGTTTTCTCTGTCTTTCTTGTTTAACTCATCAATAAGTTATATGTTGTCTATTCTGATATTTTTTACTTACCTCTTTATTCGCTTCTAGGCATAATCCATTAGCTTTGGCTCTAGATTTTCTGGCTTTGCTTCAGTTTGAATCTGCTTTCTGGTCTTTTCTGTCTTTCATATTATTAATAGAAGTAATGAAAGAGATCAAGATTAGGCAACTAAAATATTTTGGCCATATAAAAAGACATAACACCTTGCAGAAGACCATAATTAAAGGGAGAGTTGAAGGCAAGCGTGCAAGGGGAAGACAGCGCTATAAGTGGGAAGATAACATAAGAGATAAATAGGAAAGAGTCTATCAGAGTGCCCCATCAAGACAAGAGACAGGAAAGAGTCTATCAGAGTGCCCCATCAAGACAAGAGACAGGAAAGAGTCTATCAGAGTGCCCCATCAAGACAAGAGACAGGAAAGAGTCTATCAGAGTGCACCATCAAGACAAGAGACAGGAAAAGTGTATCAGAGTGCCCCATCAAGACAAGAGACAGGAAAGAGTCTATCAGAGTGCCCCATCAAGACAAGAGACAGGAAAGAGTCTATCAGAGTGCCCCATCAAGACAAGAGACAGGAAAGAGTCTATCAGAGTGCCCCATCAAGACAAGAGACAGGAAAGAGTCTATCAGAGTGCCCCATCAAGACAAGAGACAGGAAAGAGTCTATCAGAGTGCACCATCAAGACAAGAGACAGGAAAGAGTCTATCAGAGTGCACCATCAAGAGCAGAGACAGGAAAGAGTCTATCAGAGTTGTCACGGTGACTGATAATTTATTTTACCATCACGTCCCAATTTTATTACTCTTTTAATGTTCTGGTTTCCTCGACATTTTGTATTTTCTTTTCTTTCGGATTCTACCTGCGTGGCCCATTTTTCCCTTTCGCAGACCCCACCCCGCGGTTTGTTTACGTTCTGGCCTTCAGAACTAATTCCCCACTGGCCAGCAGCGGTCAGCTAACGATAATGTTACTTAAGCGCACCTGGTTTGTCTGACCAGAGGAATGTCTCTTGCGCTTAAAGTGTTTGATCACGAGCCGAGAGGGGTTCTGTGAAGAAACGGCCCGCTAGCGGCTGGTACCCTTTGAGGCTGGGGAAACAGGTTTTGATCTCCGATTCAGGGGGAGATAAAACCAGCGGTTGGTCTTTGTGGGTTTTGCTCCTTAGACGAGCAGGTAGAACTCATAATATTATGTATTGTCTATCTGGGGAATCTTCGCGCGGTTTGTGGCTTCTGATGTATGCCTCCAGATAACTTTTTGTCTAACTCTTGATTACGCTATACGCCAGGCCAGGTGTCCCGGTAGCGTCATTTGTAGACTATAAAATTAGTTAGATTTAATCAGTCAGCACACTCGTAAAATATTTCCTGCCCGAGAGGACCACAATGAGAATAAGGCAGACGATAACACAGAACTAAATGTTATTTTCCTATGTTCTCGGCATTTCTCGGGTTTTCAGGGATACCGAATTGCTAGAGCAAGACTCCAGTCAGGCGAAGAACGTCACATTCTCTTCGATCTAGAGGGTTTCTGAATAAACACCTAGCATTCACGAGGCGTCACCCCATACCTGAAACAAAACCTTTTGTCAACGCCATTCCCTCTAAAGGGAAATAAAGCTCACACAGTGTGCAACGAGCCAACGCAAAAATCTGAAATCGTATTGCAGTAGTAGTATCCTTTGGATTACCAATCAGAGCCTTGCGGCTTCCCGCTATCAAGCAGCCCAGTGCCTATAGCAGAATTTAATATCACCAGACTTTGTGTGCTTAAACGGAGCACTCAGTCAAATCACAGTCAAGCCAGCCCAAACCGGATTCACTACCAAGTACGCAAAAAAAATTCTAGCGCCGGATAAGAGCGCATGGGACCCTTTGTCCTCAAGTAACTTCGTCTTTGTGTATTTCTGGGTTATGTAAAACCTCGCACTTATGAGCGGTCAGCCGGAGATAGACAGAGTCTTCCAGTCCCCCTCGCGTAATTAGGGGTCACCAACGATTAGCACCTACAGGAAAGTTATGTATGTTATTCCATCACCTTGAAGGATATCTACACGTAAGACCCTTTCTGGAGCTAGCGCATTTGGTCCCACGAAAGTGGACAGACTGACACTCTATTTATTTATCTCTCTGTGTTCTACAGGTTTTATTTTGGTGGTCTGTGTGTTCGTTGGTGTGTATTTGCATATTTGTGATTATAGCTGTAAAATTTATGTTGTTTGTGCTGATATGCATTATTTTCATACATTTCTTCTTTAATGAAGTTTACTCATTTATTAATGCGCTGTTCACGACACTTTCATCCATAATTAACATTTTCAAGCTCTTTACTATAGTCTCTATTTAGGATCAGAGAAAAGAGAGAGAGCGGGAGGTGCTTAGACTATAAAAGTGTGTTGAGGCTTGGAGAGAGAGATAATTTTAATAAATCTTCTTCCAAGTTTGTCTCAAGTCCACCCCCTATTTACACCTTATCTATGTGTAAACTATAACTCTGTCTGTTCACTATCATTGTCGATTTCACTACTATTGTCGAACTCGACAAATACTCTTACACTTTTACTCAACCACGACAAAATGGGTTGCTCGCCGGAGCTTTGAGCTACATCTGCAGCAATCGCAACAGATGAGGTCGCAGTATGGTATGAATCTCTCACAAGATTCTATCTTTATTCATTGAGTTTAGTGTTCTGCAGATTATAGGAATTGCTATCCCCTAGACAAATCGAACTATTTCTTTTGGATTAAGTCTGAACAGCGTTTTTTCTCCACAGCAATCATAAATCACAAGTTACATTTACTGTTCATGTTACACGTGAGACAGCTGGTTAAGGTTGCTGGTATCACTGCTGAGTTTTGGATTTGAAAATCTGACGACTATTGTTGTAAAAGTCAGAAAAAATTTTTAAGGGTTAAATATTTTTTTCAGGAGTAGCTCCCTAATCTGAGATAAGAAGCTAGAAGATAGTCAGTTACTAGCTTGCATCTGTACCAAGGGAGGGTGTTCATTCGGACGATAGTAACCAATCCTCTCAATAGCTGAGTACTGACAGAAGTGGGGTGGAGTGATGATAATTAGTTTTACATCACTTAGATTTTTGGAGTTTTGCGGGTTTTTGCTTGTCACAAACAGATATCTCTAGGTTTATTC
The DNA here is from genome assembly GCA_024509875.1 of Oreohelix idahoensis. Lineage (NCBI taxonomy): Eukaryota > Metazoa > Mollusca > Gastropoda > Stylommatophora > Oreohelicidae > Oreohelix > Oreohelix idahoensis. The sequence continues at coordinate 407,181 of JAMPIV010014694.1, read as the reverse complement.
TTCTATAGTGTTTGCTTACCCTGATATAATGGCCGATCTAGTTAAAGTGCATAAGATTGCCCTTGAGGTAACTAAGTACATGGAGTACCAGGATAGCGAAATCCAGCCCTTTCTAGAATTTGCAGTAAGCATGCAGGATCAATACGAGGTAGACAACTGGTTTAACAGCCGTTTAATCTTGGCATGGTCCTGTAAAAAAACTGGGGAGAGCGAAGCATTCACCCGAAAGTATGTAGAAGAAGCGATAGAAGAGGAGAAGCAATTGAAAACAAAGCGACAAGAACAAGACAAGCAATGGGAAATAGAACGACAAGAACAAGACAAGCAATGGGAAACAGAAAGACAAGAACGGGAAATAGAAAGACAAGAATGGGAAAAGCAGCTACAAGAACAGTACCAGAAATTGGAAATGGAGCGACAAGAAAGGGACAGAGAAAACCAAGAAAGGGAACGGTTACACCAAATCAGAATGAATGAACTGGATAGCCAAATCCGGAGGATGGAAACAGACACTAACTGTAGTCACTCTAGTTCCTTCGCTATTGCGCCCTTATCGGACAACGCCCCTGTAAACCTTGCGCCCCTGAAAGTTAACTTGCCTGCTAAAACCGCGCCCCAACTCCAGAAAATTGACTTTCCTTTGGACTTGGATCCGAAGCCCAAACAAGGAAATGATTTATGTCGGGACAGCAGACCTAAAACAACGGGAAAGAGTACGAAACGTTCCCAGGCATGGAAACTGCACAAAGGTGAGAGAGGGGCTAACAAGCATTATAATACGGATTGTTACCGTCTGGCAAGCGGCGAACCCCGAACCTCTCACGCTCCAGATCGAGCACCAGCTAACCGACACGTGACGTCGAGAAAAGGGAGCCACACCCTATCACGTCATATTTCGCAAGCTTCCCGGCCGGACAGCGAAAAACCATATGCAGAGGCGTATCCCTCCAACTCAACGATGGGAGAAAAGAGGTGCCGCTCTTCTCATCACCCTGAGCTGCAAAGGTGCAAGAATAAGTCACCTGCTAAAAGGGTAAAAGTTTCCAATTCGTTCCAAGGAACATTGGAAAAACACACCGAAAGTTTTATCTCGGGCACTTCGCGATCTAACGGAATCTCAAACCGTCCAGTCCTTTGCATGCAGACTGCGGAGCCTGTAATCCAGGAAGTAGATCTGGCATTGCAGGACATTTGCCAACTGACGCCATTAACTTCCTCCGGGGAGGGCAAAGTTGACGTTTCTGGTGGACACAGGGTTTCAGGCGAAAGGATCCCTGGTACTCCATCTGAGTCTCTCATACTACTCAGGGCAGAAGACAGTGAGAAAAGCTGCCTTACTACTTTACAAGGAGCTATTGTTGAGAGCTTTGGCTCACTTCATGTTAGTAACGGTAAAGCGACTCAAGAAATTCTGCAACTCGCAGATAATACCTATCTTTCTCCAAAGATAGAAGCTACTGAGATCCGTTGTGATTCAGTAGAACCCCCGAATGCGATCGAAGACTGTATGCTACAGGCATCAGTATTCTCTCATTTTAATCGCATTATTCCAGTGGTCTCAAACCCACTGATGGACAGCAAAGTAGTCGCCTCCGCCAGGCTATTACAGAGCAACTTGATCATTTCCGTTGACCAAGCCAGAATTGTGAGTGGCAAGACAAGGAAAGCTCCAGACCCGCCTTTAGACGGCACTGGTCTGAAGATTGATCAATGCTCCCACCGAAACAGGGGAGTAGGTGTGGAAAGGCAGGAGAAATATGCTAGCGTTTCTTCGGCCAGCAAACTGCTTCATGTGCCGACTTGGGTTACACGCGCGCGGAAATCCCGATAGACTGCAGCTATCTCAGGTCACTTAAGTACACGCCCGTGACACGAAAACCCAGAAGGAAACGTAAACACCCCGAGTCCAGCAATGATTTCACTGTACGTAACAGGCGGATTACCTATGCAGTGGTCAGGGAGTTCAGGCGGCGCCTTAACTCAAAGCAATTACGGATTTTTATCCAGATGATAAACAGGCAGAGCGAACTACGTAACCAAGGACAGGCTCACAGTAAAGGGAATTACGTCAGTGCCGAGTGGCCTCGCAAAATCCCATTCTCCGAACGTCTATTAGACAGAGGGAAGAAAAGAAAGGAACTCGTAGCCATACGGACAGACAGACAGGAGTTGGATACGAATTTGGCTTATGAGTATAGGATGTTCCAAGGACCGATAACGGACGTCTATGGAAAAGATAAATTACTGTCATTTAGTCCGTGCTGCACGAACTTTAAAAGGGGGGCTAACTTGTCACGGTGACTGATAATTTATTTTACCATCACGTCCCAATTTTATTACTCTTTTAATGTTCTGGTTTCCTCGACATTTTGTATTTTCTTTTCTTTCGGATTCTACCTGCGTGGCCCATTTTTCCCTTTCGCAGACCCCACCCCGCGGTTTGTTTACGTTCTGGCCTTCAGAACTAATTCCCCACTGGCCAGCAGCGGTCAGCTAACGATAATGTTACCTAAGCGCACCTGGTTTGTCTGACCAGAAGAATGTCTCTTGCGCTTAAAGTGTTTGATCACGAGCCGAGAGGGGTTTTGTGAAGACACGGCCCGCTAGCGGCTAGTACCCTTTGAGGCTGGGGAAACAGGTTTTGATCTCCGATTCAGGGGGAGATAAAACCAGCGGTTGATCTTTGTGGGTTTTGCTCCTTAGACGAGCAGGTAGAGCTCATAATATTATGTATTGTCTATCTGGGGAATCTTCTCGCGGTTTGTGGCTTCTGATGTATGCCTCTAGATAACTTTTTGACTTACTCTTGATTACGCTATACGCCAGGCCAGGTGTCCCGGTAGCGTCATTTGTAGACTATAAAATTAGTTAGATTTAATCAGCCAGCACACTCGTAAAATATTTCCTGCCCGAGAGGACCACAATGAGAATAAGGCAGACGATAACACAGAACTAAATGTTATTTGCCTATGTTCTCGGCATTTCTCGGGTTTTCAGGGATACCGAATTGCTAGAGCAAGACTCCAGTCAGGCGAAGAACGTCACATTCTCTTCGATCTAGAGGGTTTCTGAATAAACACCTAGCATTCACGAGGCATCACCCCATACCTGAGACAAAACCTTTTGTCAACGCCATTCCCTCTAAAGGGAAATAAAGCTCACGCAGTGTGCAACGAGCCAACGCAAAAATCTGAAATCGTATTGCAGTAGTAGTTTCCTACTTGCCTTTGGATTACCAGTCAGAGCCTTGCGGCTTCCCGCTATCAAGCAGCCCAACGCCTATAGCAGAATTTAATATCACCAGACTTTGTGTGCTTAAACGGAGCACTCAGTCAAATCACAGTCAAGCCAGCCCAAACCGGATTCACTACCAAGTACGCAAGAAAAATTCTAGCGCCGGATAAGAGCGCATGGGACCCTTTGTCCTCAAGTAACTTCGTCTTGTGTGTATTTCTGTGTTATGTAAAACCTCGCACTTATGAGCGGTCAGCCGGAGATAGACAGAGTCTTCCAGTCCCCCTAGCGCAATTAGGGGTCACCAACGATTAGCACCTACAGGAAAGTTATGTATGTTATTCCATCACCTTGAAGGATATTGTAAAAGTCTGTTTGACTGGAGATGTAAAATGTTGTTCAGTGTAAATGCCCAGATGTAACGTACTGTTTTGATGTGTTATGAATGTTAGTACGTGGAGCGTGTCGTGTTGTCCTTGACAGTACCAAGTTGAAGCGAGAATTTAGGTCACTAGCATGAGGCGCCGCCAGGGTATAGTAGACACATACATCATGTCAGTATTCATGTAGATTCAGACATGTAGTACTTGTATTACAATGTGGTTGATTGTGTAGGTGAGTAAATAACAGTGCTGATAACACGAAGGCCGTATAGGCTCTTGGACGTCTTTACATTAACTCACACAACCACAAGTAGAAGTCAGTGAAGTAGGGAATGCTGCTGACGTTTACAATATTTATTCATGACGTACGATAATACGATGATGATGGACGAAACAGTCAATAGTATAAGATCGAGTACATAATGTGTTTAGTTACAAAGGTCAGTGATGCGTGATGCCATATGATGATGGATGGTATCCGCATGTCTGGTTTTGTGTGGTGTGCAGATGTGTTCAGTCAAAACAATGTTCATACAAAAATAACAGGGCAATCCACATAGGACGTCAGTAAACTCACGACGTATAAAGTCAATGATTCTTGTAACAGCCGTTGACGTTTTTCTTCATTATTTATTGTGGACGCCACAGTGACAAAATGGTTACGCGAATATGTAGGCACATCAAACAGTCATTATCACAGCAACATTCAATACAGCAATAGACGGTAGACAGCATTACAATGATGAGTCAGATGCATGTTATATTTCATAGTGCTGTAAATGTAGTCAGGTGGAAAACTCCATCCTTTTCTATAACAGCCAGGAGATAACCAGATGTATGAGATCAGTTCACTCTCCTTAGTCTGACTTCAGCAAGACAGACACGTCTGCCGAAGTATAAATAATGTCCTCAAAAATATCCTCTAGATAACAAAGGTTTTTCAAACCTAGTTCAGGTAACCAAGTAGCAAGTAATAGTCCTTGGGACCTGCATCAACCGATGCAACACAATACAGCGACATGTGAGCTAGGAAAACATCTCGTGACGACGACTTTCGAAGACAGGCTATGAACCAGAAATCGTTCACGACCAAAAATCGATAGAGTTAATGAAAAAGTCAATTTACCTTGCTTTCCGGAAATACACAGAAATATTATGCCTCCCGGCATGTGCAAATACACTAGAGGTATTATCTCGAATAAACGAAATATCCATTAAGAGGACTACACATCCCTGACAGAACAAAAAATAGCGGAGATCCCCTCTTCAACGAGGCATCTCTTTCGCCATTCCAAATCGCTCACTCCACTAGTGGTGGGCGGAAACCGATCGACCAAAAAGCAAGACAAGTCATGCGCAGTCCAGCGCAAAAAAATGACCACAGCTCAAAAACTCAACTGCATTCGATACCAACGCGAGAAGACAAATGCTTACCGAGAAAAGTGACTATAAATTTCAAGCAGTTGTTGCCCTTGCGTTATAAAATAGATATTGTAAAAAACGATGTTGCGAGAATTTATCACGCAACATATCACCACCTCCTCCCGATAAAAAAAAAAATGTGGAACATATTTTTTTTTTTAATATCAAAGAGCATGCGATAAGCGGCTCAAAACGCACGAATTATGCGCTGATAATTAATTAAATTGCCTAACATGAGGCTAAATATAGAGTGTCTGGTGAGGATATACCTCAACAGAAAAATAAATATGTCTCAAAAAATATTCACATCGGGGAGGTGTCACCAACACACATCACGTTAGCATGTAAACACAATATACGTATGCAAGTTACCATAATCATTATTAAACAGCATACTCTAATATTGTCTTTAAAAATGGATGTACAAATCTGATAGGAAAATTTAAATAGTACATTATTTGACATGTAATGACATAAGTACATAGTAAAGTTAAACTACATGACGATCCAGGACATATGCTCTGGTATTCCGAGGGTAAGTACACAATCTAGAACTCGTCATGCTTGATACTAGTAAGGTAAGTCCTCAGCTCAACAATGACATTCTGAGAAAGTACAAGCAATATAATGCTAATTAATAACTAATATGCTTCATAAGGTACAATACATTATTAATAATTGTGGCTGTTTAGTAAACTAACGGCCCTTATATTAACTACTCAGTCCTCCTCTATCATCTAAAAAAAACGAACAGAAGAAGATGACAACAAAGCACGATAGTGTGTACATATAGAGTAAGTACAGATGTGCTAATCTATCGTAGAAATATAGGTGTGTTATGACTCTGTAATATATGGAAATATAGGACAGAAGTATTAGTTGGAGTCATGTGGGCATCTAGACAAAATGTCAGCCATCACATTATCCGCACCACGGATAGCTCGTACCGTGAAGTGAAAAGGTTGAAGAGCTATAGCATATCGAGTGGATCTCGAACTCTTCAAATTCTTAGTCTGAATAGCTGTAAGAGCTTTCTGATCAGTCTCTAGAATGAAATGTGCGCCCAGGAGGAATCTTTGTAGCTTTAGAATTGACCAAACCATCGCTAACAACTCACGGTCTAAAACCGAGTAGTTCCTCTCTGCCGCATTTAGTTTTCTAGAAATGTACATAACAGGATGCAGAGTATTTGCATATTCTTGCATCAGTGCTGCTCCAATCCCAGTGGATGAAGCATCACTCCGAAGAACAAAAGTCCTATCAAGAGTAGGTAATCTTAAGATGGGAGGAGAAGAAAATATATTCTTGATTTGGTCTAATGAAGATTGGCATTCTTCAGACCAACGGACCAGATTAGGCGAACCTTTCTTCAACAATGTTGAGAGAGGTGCCATGATCGAAGATAAATTTGGAATAAATCTCCCATAAAATTGAATTAAACCTAAGAGACTCCTAACTTGTTTCTTCGTTTTAGGAACAGAGATGTTCAGTATTTTGGAAGTATTGTGGTCTTCTGTCTTCAAGAGACCATGACCAACACGATGACCCAGGAAAGAGATTTCACCAAAACCAACAAAAGCTTTAGAAGGTTTTGCTGTCAAATTATTCTCACGTAGAGTGGACAGTAAGTCATATAACCCTAAATAGTGATCCTCCCAGGTATCACTGAAGAGACAGATGTCATCTAAGTATGCGATGACATCCGAACGATGTGACAGAATTCGACGCATCATGCGAACGAAAGTGGCAGGGGCGTTCATGAGACCAAAAGGCATAACATTCCATTGAAATAGACCCCTAGGTGTAGAAAAAGCAGTAAGAGGTTTGGCATGCTCTGCTAAAGGCACTTGCCAATAACCTTTAGACAAGTCAAGTTTAGTGAAGAATCTAGAATTAGAAAGTCTAATCAGTAGATCTTCTAACAAAGGCATCGGTTCAGCATCGAACTTTGTGACCTGATTCAATTTGCGATAATCAACACAAATTCGTATGTTCTTATCCTTCTTCCGGACAATAACCATGGAAGAAGAATATGGTGAAGTCGATGGTTCAATTATATTTAATTGAATCATTTCATCCAATTCCTTTTCCACCTGCGACTGAAAGTGTATAGGAATAGGATACGGCCTAACCCTAATTGGATTATTGTCGGTAAGAATTATGTCATGTTCTATGACATCTGTGTGTCCAGGAATGTCAGTGAGAACATCCTGAAATGTTTGTAACATCGACGAGACTTGTCGATGTTCGTCACCAGAAAGATTAGGAGAAACCGAAACGTTTTTCCAAGATTCCGTAGAATGTAATGGAACCACTGGAAGGGGAAGGTTGACATCAGAGAAGGTAGCTTCCTCATCCTGTATGACAGACAGGGATGAATAATGGCCGTGAGGTGCAGGAGCATCATCCGTTGCCTGGAAAATAGGCAGCAAATAGTCCGGACGTTCGTGAAATTCCGAAAGCATGTTTATGTGGAAAGGTTTATGCTTTCCATCAATATCGACCACATAGTCAACATCGGAAATCCGAGAGACTATTGCATACGGACCTTTCCATGCAATAAGAAGTCTATTTTCCCTACTGGGGAGTAGGACGAATGCTTTGTCACCTGGACAAAGTTGTCGTAGACATCTATTCTTGTTAGCAAACTGTCTTGCCTTCTCTTTAGCAATTTCTGATGAAGCAGTTGCTAGCTTACATGCCTCAATGATCTTTTGTCTAAGAGCAATGACATACTCATATGAGGATTGAGTTTCATCGCTAATATCATCGGCAGTGATGAGATCGTGTAATAAAGACATAGGGCCACGTGGACGCGCGCCAAAGACAAGTTCGAAGGGAGAAAATCCTGTGTGTTCATTAGGGACTTCTCTATAGGCAAAGAGAGCCGCGGGTAAAACCCTGTCCCAATCTTGAGGATGATCTTCAGTTATCTTACCAAGCAAAGTCTTGAGCGTTCTATTCAGACGCTCAACTAACCCATTAGACATAGGATGGTAGATACTACTGAGAGATCGTTCAATATGTAAGGTAGACATTACCTGTGACATAGTGTCAGATATGAGTTGAGTGCCATGGTCTGACAATATTTCTCTGGGGAACCCCAAGCGAGAAAATATCAACCAAAGAGCATCTGCGATATCTGTAGTAGATATGCTCTTAAGAGGAATAGCCTCTGGCCAACGTGTGCACATATCGACACATGTAAGGATAAACTGATGTCCTCTGGCCGACTTGACCTTAAAAGGGCCAATAATATCTATGGCCATTTTCTGAAACGGCCGAATAGGAATGTCAGCAGCCTGGATAGGCGCAGCATGTCGTGGTCCTCTAGATTTGACCTCCTGACATACCTTGCATGATCGGCAGTAAATACGAATGTCCTTATTGACAAAAGGCCAAAAGAAAGCCGCAAGGACTCTCGACTTCGTACGGGCAAAACCCATATGTCCAGCACATTGCGAGTCATGAGCATGTTGCAATATTTGCACTCTCATGCTCTTGGGAACAAGAATTTGCGAATGTGCCGACGTAGTCGAATCTTGTACCATACGTACAAGTACGCCGTTTCTCATTGCAATCCAAGATTTTCTATTTGTATCCTGATTCGGATCACCTTTCTTCGCAAGAACGAAGAATTTTTTTAAAGAAGGATCTTCTTCTTGCAATTTTATGAAAGAGTCACGAGTGATTACTAAGTGACTATCTTGGCTATCAACTTCATTATCACTATTCAGTGAAGTTTCGGGTGTTTGTAGAGCTTGTGCTCTTGTAACTACTGCATTTGTAGCTTGCATGTTATTATCTTCCCAAGCAGCAATCTGCTGTGGGGTACACTCCCTAACTCCGTGAATACGACCAATAATAAGGTCCGCAATAGGATTAGGTAAGAGACAAGCATGCACATCTCCAGTAAAGAAAGGAGTGGCAATGCGAATTACAGCATAGGATATTTTTCTAGAGTGCCGCCAAATGTGACACATTTAATAACCCTTCCTGTAGCACAAGATGGATCTACAAGCGATTGTCTAACACCAATAGTGGTGCATCCGGAATCGAAAAGTAGTGAGACCGGAGTATCATTAACAAGACCCTTATGTAGAATTAAAGAACCCCTCCCGTCATGCGCAACAGCAGCAGGAAGAGCGGGAAGTGGGTGACCACAACTCAAAGTAGTTATGGTACCCGGTTCGAATAAAGTACTGCATTGGGGGCATTTGTTTGCTCTCTCAAAGTCAAAAGCAGAACCAGTGACAGCGCCAAAGTTTTTATTATCAACAACATGATTACAGGCTCCCTCAGTTTCCTGTTGTACAGCATTAGCCTGCTGATATCTCTTTTTTTTGTGTTGAGATCTACCCCGACTATTATTACCTCTGAAGTTATCAGAGTTATTATTATCTCTGCAGTTATTATTGTCTCTATTGTAATTGTTATCCTGGTTCGAATTCCAGTTTCCACGATTACTATCATGTTCACATTGATGCGAACATCTATTTGTTTGGTTCTGAGGTCTTCGGCAGGAATAACCTCTATTACCATATCCTCTTTTGAAATGCCTATAATTATTAGGGTGATAGTAACGACCACTATCAGGTTGTCTCCAATTCTTCGAAGAAGAATCACCATGAAATTGGTTTCCATGATTTTGACAGAAATTACCGCTGCTCTTTCTATCAAAATTTTGTTGGAATCTACGAGCAAAGTTTTGACCATACGGAGCTGCCGAAGCAACTGGTAAACCTTCTTTCACCTTAGAGTTACCCATGGTTATGTGTGGGTGTGCAGTTACGTATTGGCAACAGAAATCTTCCATTTCTTTTATTGTTTTAGGTTTACGTTCATGAAGGAAAGCAAGGAAAGACTCATTGACAGACGACATGACTTTGTCTCTAAGTATTAAGTCCATAAGTCCTTCATAAGTTTTTTCCGTCTTAGATAGTTCAACCCATCGTGAGAAAGTAATGCGTATTCTTGCAATAAACTCGGAGAATTCAACTCCATTTTCAGGTAACATGTTTTTAAATTGTAGACGATAGCCGTCTTCGTTAAGCTGATATTTCTTTAACAGAGCGGCCCTGACAACCTCATAATTGTTCTTGTCAGGTTCATCCACCATATTTAATATACTTAGAGCTTTACCTGTCAGTATCCCTGATAACTGATAAACATATTTTGCTTTGTCTATGTTATGAGCTGTACATGCTTGTTCAAATCTGTCCAGATAGAACATTATGTCATCACTGGAAGGACTAAAAGTTGGCAACTTAATCTTAAAAGTATCATTATTAGCCTTACCAGAAGATGAACCCTTGTTTGAATCATTACCATTACTCATGTTCATCAATTTCAATTTTTCCAACTCTAAAGCTAAGACCTTTTCTTCATGTTCCATTTTTGCTTTCTCTTTCCTCTCATCAGATTCTCTCTGTAATCTTCTCTCCTCAGCCTGAGCCTCTATTTGAAGTCTTTCAGCTTCTTTTTCAAGTCTTTTATTTTCAGCCTCTTTTTCAAGTCTTTTATTTTCAGCCTCTTTTTCAAGTCTTTTATTTTCAGCCTCTTTTTCAAGTCTTTTATTTCAGCCTCTTTTTCAAGTCTTTTATTTTCAGCCTCTAGCTGGAGTTTTCTTTCCTCAGCTTCTGATTCCCTTTTTTGTTTTTCCATTTCCATTTGGAATCTTTTTTCATCCACCTGCATCTGCAGTTTCTTTTGTTCAGCTTCCATATGCAGTTTCTTTTGTTCAGCTTCCATTGCTTTATCATATCGAGCAGTTGCAAATTCTTCTAACTTATCACCAGTCTTCCCAAGCAATTTACCCTGCTCAATAAAGTGCTCAAATGTAGACATGTTGTCTAACATATGAGTCCAAAACCTGAAATAATTAACTAATTTATTTCAAACCTAAGTGTAACAAGTCTTAATTAAGCACTTGTATATTCACATCACCTTATATTATCCCAGTCTCTGTGGGAAACAAGTCTCCAATCAAAGAACTTGTATATGAAATATCAACAATCAATTCTTGATCATAAGTGCACTTCTCATTCAATAGTGCACGACACTATTCATCATTCATTTATCATCAGTGTAGTAGTAACAGTGCATTAGCATAGCCCATTAACTAATTACTATAACTGTAAACAATGACTATGTAAACACATGCAGAATGTAAACATTGAAAATGTAAACAATGCAAACAATGTAAACAATAACAATGTAAACAATAACAAAGATCAGCAACAATACAAAAACGTTCGCAGAAATCAACTAAAAATAAAGCAGAAATTAATGAAATATCACAAAAAATGTGACGATATCTGCGCTATAATTAAACAAAATACATGACACCACAGTGTATAAACAAAAAATGTTGTATGAAACTAAATTATAGACAAGAGTAGGCTAACAAATACAAACAAATCAAAACAAAACTAAAGAATGCGAAATAATAACGAAAACAATATTAAAACATGTCATCACAGCTAACATAAATAGCAACAGAAGTCGCTTAGCAAATTCCAGTATCGGAAATTTGCAAACCCTACAGAAAACGCTCACAATAGACGACCTCTATGACGTGGCATAATCTAACGGAGACACCACCCAACCGAGAACCCGCTGAAATATAAACATATAAATATACAAATAACATATAGACATATAACATATAGAATGAGATGATACACAGAAGACTCAGCAGAAGTATAAGGGCACAGTTTACATACAAACAGGCCACTTAACTTATAGGCTTCCAATCGTCGAACAGCAGAAAAAACGGATGTCAATCAACGTCCTAAAGAGCGAAGCTCCAACGATGATGGCACATCTGAACTGCTTCCACTGCTAACACGATGGTACTTGAGCTTCTGACATACTGTGTGTTGAGTTGTTTCGGCACTTGACCTTCTAATCCAAAAGTAAGTTGATGGAAATCGGTACTTGGCCTTCTTCAGAAAACAACCCGTTTCAACCGGCACTTGACCTTCACAAAAACGACAGCACTGGAACCTTGACAGCAGCAACTTGCTTGACTTGCGTAAAAGATAACAGCAGTCCGAGTTATCCGGCAACATGTAACAACGCCGGGTACTGTCAAATTCTTGTTTCCGTCAAAAAATTGAAATTTTGACTTTTACCGGGCAACGCCGAGTACTTTGAAAATTTTGAAGATGTTGACTGTCTTGAAGAATGTTAATTTCTTGAAGGATGTTGATGAATTCTTGTTGAAAATGAAGTGGGTAAGGGACCCCGTGTTTGCTGGTACCAGATCAACCCAGCTTATGGCCACCAAATGATGCGTGATGCCATATGATGATGGATGGTATCCGCATGTCTGGTTTTGTGTGGTGTGCAGATGTGTTCAGTCAAAACAATGTTCATACAAAAAATAACAGGGCAATCCACATAGGACGTCAGTAAACTCACGACGTATAAAGTCAATGATTCTTGTAACAGCCGTTGACGTTTTTCTTCATTATTTATTGTGGACGCCACAGTGACAAAATGGTTACGCGAATATGTAGGCACATCAAACAGTCATTATCACAGCAACATTCAATACAGCAATAGACGGTAGACAGCATTACAATGATGAGTCAGATGCATGTTATATTTCATAGTGCTGTAAATGTAGTCAGGTGAAAAACTCCATCCTTTTCTATAACAGCCAGGAGATAACCAGATGTATGAGATCAGTTCACTCTCCTTAGTCTGACTTCAGCAAGACAGACACGTCTGCCGAAGTATAAATAATGTCCTCAAAAATATCCTCTAGATAACAAAGGTTTTTCAAACCTAGTTCAGGTAACCAAGTAGCAAGTAATAGTCCTTGGGACCTGCATCAACCGATGCAACACAATACAGCGACATGTGAGCTAGGAAAACATCTCGTGACGACGACTTTCGAAGACAGGCTATGAACCAGAAATCGTTCACGACCAAAAATCGATAGAGTTAATGAAAAAGTCAATTTACCTTGCTTTCCGGAAATACACAGAAATATTATGCCTCCCGGCATGTGCAAATACACTAGAGGTATTATCTCGAATAAACGAAATATCCATTAAGAGGACTACACATCCCTGACAGAACAAAAAATAGCGGAGATCCCCTCTTCAACGAGGCATCTCTTTCGCCATTCCAAATCGCTCACTCCACTAGTGGTGGGCGGAAACCGATCGACCAAAAAGCAAGACAAGTCATGCGCAGTCCAGCGCAAAAAATGACCACAGCTCAAAAACTCAACTGCATTCGATACCAACGCGAGAAGACAAATGCTTACCGAGAAAAGTGACTATAAATTTCAAGCAGTTGTTGCCCTTGCGTTATAAAATAGATATTGTAAAAACGATGTTGCGAGAATTTATCACGCAACAGTCAGCTTCAGGCATCACAGATCCCAGACATGTAACAATGTCTTGACCAATGTTGACTGTTTATGCAATAGCTCTAGTCCCTGACTGAGCCCCGTCAGGTAAGCCCTAGCAAATATATTGCTTAGTACGGGCGATATCAGTTATTTAAACAAAGTCAATGCCATTGTCCTACAATTAGCAAAAAGACTTCAGACTGGCCTCACATGCCAGATACTTCATTCTGGTGAAGTATATTGGCCGTAAACACGGACCAATATGATGACAACGAAATCAGGCCGCAGGTCGCGGGCCTCGATAATCAGGTCACTCTCAGTTTACACAAGCTTCTGAGATTAAATATATTTTCTGCCAAACCATATTCCGCCTGCATTGTGGATCCATAAAGATGATTCTTAGGCTTATGTATGTAACAGGTCAACTTAGACGTAGTCTTACGAATATGAAGCAATACTGCGGTACAGTATAATAACTCCTTGTGAGCTTCGCTCACTATGTCGCCATCAGCGATAAATGTACCTGTAAGATCTAAACGAGACGAAAAGATCGAATAATGTTTCAGTTACCTTCTCAAAGAATCCTTACACTCTAAGGTAACACAACACAGCCAATACTGGCATAAAGAAACACTCAGGGACGGAAGAATGACAAAACTGACATTCCCAGAATTTCCAATCCCTATCGAAAACTTGGCAGAGAGAAATCTACGGATCGGTACATCCGTTCTAAGCCTCAGGTACACTCTCTCTGAATCAGTCTCCCGGCTTTTGCCGCCAAGACCCGCGCATGCCCAAAGAGCATGGACAAGATCTAGGCAACCCCAGACCAGGCGTTTCCGCCCAAACAGGTGATAAAGATACTCCGTATATGATCCTATAAATAGACTTAAGACATGTCAACTATAAGACATTGCCTGAGACAGGACAACATAAGACAGGAGAAGATAATCACCAGTCAAACCTGTCACAGAAAGATAATAACCATTTATCTCTCTTTGATCACATTTGTCACATAGGTTTTATGATCATTAAATTGCCTATTATCTTCTTCTTTTCATGTCACCCGTATCCTCTATTTTTATTATCACGCTTTACCTTTTTTTCCTGCGTTTTTCGCATTCGTTCGTTTGCGACTATATACATTAATACTTTCCCATTCTCACTTTCGCCAGTTTCGTTCTCATTTAGAAACGCATTTCATTGCTGACGAAATGAGTAACTTGATTACGTAGATGTCATTCGCGCAGTTTGACGAGAGGTGCGATTATGGTTCATACTCAGACGTAGGACCAGACGATTTGGCGTGAGATTGACGAAATACACCGTGTATATTCGTTTTCGCCAGACATATAGACGACAAATTTGTCTGCATTTTCACCTGCCACAACACTCATGGTGGGCCATGGTCAGCGTGAAGTGTGAAAACTGCCCCTGCATTTCAGACAAGTTGTCTACCTTTGCAACTGACACGTAGCGCTACGGCCGTTTCACAGACGGAGGTGTCAGAGATGCAAAGTGGCAGTTCGCGACAGCCTCTTGGAGTTACGTAGGTGTTAGGAAAGGGGAGGCTATTGCGTGGTTTTGGGAATAGCGCAAATCTTTGTCTGGTTTAAGATATAACCAGAGTTTGAAACTTTATTTTCATTCAGTCCTCTAAATTCGCAGTAGACAGGTTGCTCGGAACAGAATAAGCTGTATAGCGAAGTTTCTCAGTTTGTTTCGACAATTTGTCGAACTTCTAGACTTCCATAAATATAAGCATATAATTCTTAAGTTGTGCGACTACCTGTAGTTCTATGTGAGGTAAAATATTATATATTATTATCTAGTATGTTGTGAAGTGTTCAAAGTGTTAAATCGCTTATTTTATTACACTAGTTAGATTTGGTGCAGAGCGCTTAATTTATATAGTCTGTATTATTTTCTAGTGACGTGTTTCAGTGGAAAGCAGAATAAATTATAATTTCTAGCTTAAACAACGATACAGCTATAATGAATTTAATTTTACTGCTAAATAATCAGACGAGAATAAACATGCTAAACTAACTTATAAATGCTAGAAGCCTCATGAGTGTTGACGGAATACGCTCGTATGATTTTTAAATATAACTTAAATTCACAAGCAGTGTTAAACTATAAGACAAGCCACGCTTGCAGTTTAAATTATCAGTTATATCCGAGTACATAGTATGTATAATTATTTTATATGTACTTTTCCCATTTTATATAGTGAAACTGTGGTACCCAAACTTTGCCAGCGTTTTAGTACAAGAGACATACCTGTGAGAAACATAAACAGTTTTTATCTTTTAACCACGTGGGTTTACAAGTTAACACCTGTCTGACAATGCGTGTGTCTTCATAAATAGACAGAGTAAAACTCTCACTAACGGGTTTTATTAAAGACTAACTGTTTTAAACTGGGCCTTTGAGCCAGATCAGATTTTCTGCACAAACTCTGCTGTACAAATTTAGCCGGTGTGGCAAGTAACATATTAACGTCAGTAACATTTGACGGAGTTTCAACTAGTGGTGTGGTGACCAAATATAGTCCTTTTCCTGAAAGTAGACACCGATCTGACATTCCTCAATTCTAGAAACCTAAGCTAGCGACACTGTGCTCGTTGTTAACGCTCGTGCCTGGACAAATTTTATGTGACTTAAACAGACATCTAAAACAATAGTATTCCCAAGAGAACGGTCCCGGAAGTGGTGAATTCAACCCGTCTTTTTGGACCTGGGGTTTTCTTGGCGCAAGATTACCATTGAAGATTCTGTATGAACAAGTCCTAAAAATATTGGTTTTGTTCCAGGAGTGGCTATCAAAGCTGTGAGTATGTGCACGTGTGCTCGTCTGAATGTATAGAGCGAACGCAGGTCTGAGTGTGATTTTACCTTTGTATTTTGGCACCCATTTGCTGTCTTAATTTTTTCTGCAGAATTGTTGCACATGCTAGTTTTTTTTTCTTTCTTAGGCTAAATCAGATTATCCAACTCTGTTCATACATTTAGGAGAAGAAAAAAAAACTCTTAGACTAAACCCTATGTATCTGTGACTCTTTGGGGGCTATCACTTTTGTTCCTTTTAACGGGACTGTGGGCTAAACATCGAGGGGAAGGATCTTACTGTGGGTCTATCAATTCTGGTAGCATTTTTATTGACTTTATGACTATTTGTATATGCTTTTTTGATATAATTTTTACATGTTGTGACGTAAGTTTACAAATGATAAATAAACTTAACAATAAATTAATCAGCGCGTTGGTCAGCTCGTTCTAAATATCTATATAATCATTTGTTATAGTTTCCCACGTCTGTGTGTTTACCTGTCGTCACTTGAATGTGCGTGCACGTGAGTGGATATAGATATATTTAATGTATATGTGTTAGACTGTCTGACTACTTTAGATCTGTCGTAGGAGATAGGTGGGAGAGAGAAAGAGAGAGAGAGAGAGAGAGAGAGAGAGAGAGAAGATTTCCCGCTCTCGGAGACAGCCTCTATCACTATTCCACCACCTCACTCGTGGAAATCTATTTTGTATTTCTATCTCACACTGTGACTATCACTCATTCCAACCTATTCAGAAGGGACCAACCCAAGTCTTAATTCTCCTATCAAAAATCTACGACAACATTAAACCAAACATACATTAGGTTGGCGTTTTTTCTACCGTCAAAAATGACGGCAACAGATATCTACACGTAAGACCCTTTCTGGAGCTAGCGCATTTGGTCCCACGAAAGTGGACAGACTGACACTCTATTTATTTATCTCTCTGTGTTCTACAGGTTTTATGTTGGTGGTCTGTGTGTTCGTTGGTGTGTATTTGCATATTTGTGATTATAGCTGTAAAATTTATGTTGTTTGTGCTGATATGCATTATTTTCATACATTTCTTCTTTAATGAAGTTTACTCATTTATTAATGCGCTGTTCACGACACTTTCATCCATAATTAACATTTTCAAGCTCTTTACTATAGTCTCTATTTAGGATCAGAGAAAAGAGAGAGAGCGGGAGGTGCTTAGACTATAAAAGTGTGTTGAGGCTTGGAGAGAGAGATAATTTTAATAAATCTTCTTCCAAGTTTGTCTCAAGTCCACCTCCTATTTACACCTTATCTATGTGTAAACTATAACTCTGTCAGTTCACTATCATTGTCGATTTCACTACTATTGTCCAACTCGACAAATACTCTTACACTTTTACTCAACCACAACAAGAGTGCACCATCAAGACAAGAGACAGGAAAGAGTCTATCAGAGAGCACCATCAAGACAAGAAACAAGAAAGAGTCTATCAGAGTGCACCATCAAGACAAGAGACAAGAAAGAGTCTATCAGAATGCACCATCAAGACAAGAGACAAGAAAGAGTCTATCAGAATGCACCATCAAGACAAGACCAAGGAAAGAGTCTATCAGAGTGCACCATCAAGACAAGAGACAGGAAAGAATCTATCAGAATGCACCATCAAGACAAGAGACAGGAAAGAGTCTATCAGAGTGCACCATCAAGACAAGAGACAGGAAAGAGTCTATCAGAGTGCACCATCAAGACAAGAGACAAGAAAGAATCTATCAGAATGCACCATCAAGACAAGAGACAGGAAAGAGTCTATCAGAGTGCACCATCAAGACAAGAGACAGGAAAGAGTCAATCAGAGTGCACCATCAAGACAAGAGACAAGAAAGAGTCTATCAGAATGCACCATCAAGACAAGAGACAGGAAAGAGTGTATCAGAATGCACCATCAAGACAAGAGACAGGAAAGAGTCTATCAGAGTGCACCATCAAGACAAGAGACAGGAAAGAGTCTATCAGAGTGCACCATCAAGACAAGAGACAAGAAAGAATCTATCAGAATGCACCATCAAGACAAGAGACAGGAAAGAGTCTATCAGAGTGCACCATCAAGACAAGAGACAGGAAAGAGTCTATCAGAGTGCACCATCAAGACAAGAGACAGGAAAGAGTCTATCAGAGTGCACCATCAAGACAAGAGACAGGAAAGAGTCTACCAGAGTGCACCATCAAGACAAGAGATAGGAAAGAGTCTATCAGAGTGCACCATCAAGACAAGAGACAGGAAAGGAGTGCACCATCAAGACAAGAGACAAGAAAGAGTCTATCAGAGTGCACCATCAAGACAAGAGATAAGAAAGAGTCTATCAGAGTGCACATCAAGACAAGAGACAGGAAATAGTCTACCAGAGTGCACCATCAAGACAAGAGACAGGAAAGAGTCTATCAGAGTGCACCATCAAGACAAGAGACAGAAGACGTTAGAGATCCACTGCAGCCGACCTTCGTTGCGGAGATGGCAGCTGATGATGAAGATGAGGATCTTATTAATGGTTTCCGTTGTCATCCATGGTTTGTGCTGGTGTTCTCTTTTTCCCATTACTTTGTCACGTCTCGTTCCATATAATGTATTTTTGAACTGTTGCTACTGTATTTGCTGAATCTTCTCCGGCGTTAGAGCATTTGGTATTCCACTTCCACTTAAAAAAAAAAAAAAACTTCGGTAAAAACGTACATAACATGTGGTTACTGTCCTCTCGCCCAAATGAGCTAGAGGCGTTGACCACTTGGTTTGATTGCCTTTTATTCTAGAAGTGCTCAAAAGAGACAGAAATTCTTAGCACCAATCTCCGGAGAATAGAAGACACCGTGATATATGTACTTTGTACTGGCAAGTCAGAAGAGTTCTAGAAACATTAAAACGACGGCTGTTTCTAAGCTCCTCGGTGATTGGAGTATTGCGACCACTCAAATTTGATTACACTTCAGTATGAGGCACCATGAACAAGATTGATAGGAGATTAGAAGACTGCATCTTGTATCTCGCAGTCGTGTGCTTGCGTTTAATGCAGACTATTTTTGACTTAACTTCGAACAGAATTTATTGTTAGTTGACCTTTTTCAGCCTGTAACTAACTGCTGTTGTGGTTTGATCAATGACTTAGTACTAGAGGTCGTTCTCGGTTTTGACAAAACTCCAACTTGACAGTCTAAATCGGTGTGGTGAACGAAAACAGATAGTAAAACGTCTTATGTTGTGTAGCTCCCCGAGTAAGTCATTTTTTAGTAAAGTTTCCAGCAGTGATAATGGTAAGGTTTTGCGTTCTCAAGTGTTCCATGAGTGGTTTTCTGTGCTGTTCATATTTCTTGCATGTTAGCACACAATGTGCTATGGTTTTTTCTCCAGAGATGTTTTACAGTACGGTTCCTCTACCATAAAATAGCTTGTCCAATACCATAATTCCCGCCGTAAGTACGTCGGTCGGTCACATCATGCACACCGTCATTTGCGCACTTTTCTATTTTCGAGAGAGTACATTAACTTTCAACCACAGCTAAGGGGTGCAACTGTGGTTGAAAGTTAGACAATAATTGTATTGTTTCCCTTATATGTACTCTCCCGAAAATAGAAAAGTGCGCAAATGACGGTGTGCTTGAACAGTTTGATTATAGAAAGAAGCCAACAACACAATTGATAAACAGTACATGAACTGGAGACAGGAAGGTGCGGAGATGCTGATTAAATCAACAGACAATCAAGATACTCTTCTGTCCAGTTTCATTCGGGAAACGGATTTAACTCATCATTTTCTTAAAAATAACCTTAAAATGTAAGTTTTTGATTGTTTCTTCAAGAAAATATTTTAATTTAAAGTATTGCAGACTTATTATTATGGATCAAAATGATAAGATGGCTGCAATTAAAAACCTGTCAATTTTGACGGGTTATTGCTAGTACATAATAATAGCCCCTGCAGTCATAACTGACTATGTGAATGTGCCTCTGAAGTGACAGCACTCAGCTGCTTTTTCTTCGTGTTCCTTTCGACGTTTTCTCCTCTTTTCTCCTTGTCGTGAGAGCTTATTTTCACCCAATCTGAGGTGGCGCCGTAGAGAGCATCGCCACTTGATGCGATCGGCAGCTTCATTCTCCCAGGCTGCTGAGTTTATGTCCAGTGCTCTCATGTTTCTCTAGCACACATCTTTGAAACTCAGCTGCGGTCGCCCAACTATACCTAGTTGCAGTGTAATCAGTTGTCTATTGCAGGGTATTTTTGGCTCTGTAGATATTTGGCATGTTCCTGATTTTATATTACCAAAACACGAATTAACATATAATTACTAGAACAAATGAGAACGATGAAGTGTGACAGAATGGGGCGACCCAATTGGATCTCTGTTTCACTATGGCAGTATCAGTTATATTTTTGTACAGATTTTTATTGCATGCTTTCAATTGTCGCACTCTTTCTTTTCTCTGCTATGTGTAGCAGATATTATGTATTTTCCTTCGCACACCCCTCCCAGAGATTAGTTATCATGTTTGCTTTTTATCTATTTCTCTCCATTGCAAGGAGCGGCTGAGATCATTCTCGTATACCACAGCTTGGCCACGGCAGATTAACATGAAAATCGCCAGCGCAATCTGCTTAATCACTGATAAAACAAGGGTGCGTTGTTGCCAAGACGGTAAGAGACGGATTTTCTGTGTGCTCAAGCAACAGATAAGACATTACTTTAGATAAAATTAACAAAGTGTTACATCTGACACACGTTGTCGTATGAGTTTAACGACGTGTTTGTGAGTTGCTACACAGGGCAATTGGATGTTTACAGCCCATTGTTAGAAAAGTAATGTTTGAATTTTTGCACTAGATGAGTCATACAAAATATTCAAATCAGATTGGCTGATCATTTGAGCTCCAAAACAAACAGAGCGGGGTAGGACCGTGAATATAACCTGGCGTTTGTTCAGTATTATTTCACTGTGAAAATTTACTCTGAGGAATCGCTTGCCAAGAACAACCAGACTTGCCAGAAGAAAATTCAGGATTTCCATTTATCAGACCGGACTTTTATTGTAACACCTTGTAAGACTTAATAGAGCCCAGGAAATCCATTTTTATAATGAACCGGACTCTGAGGAAACAACACACAAAGTCAAAGAGGGAGTTTTTGTGCTAAATTAATGACCCCAAGTACACGTGTAAGAGGCCTAATACAGTACCTTAACTTATTCATTTGAGCGAAAACATATTCACTTTAAAATTAATGGAAGTTTCAAACTTTTCAATCAGTGTAAACATAAATGAAAACATATTCAATTTATATTGTGAACGCTTTTCAAACAGCGTAAATGTAAACATGTTCTATCTGTATTATTAACCTGTCCATTTAAATGTAAAATCAATATATATAACTGTTCAATTTAAATGAAAAGAAAGGTTTCTCTCGAGAGCTTAAGTTTAATACTCATAAAGAGTAATTCTGAGTTAAATGGGATGGTGAAATAGAAATAGGGAGGCACATAACTATGTGTCGGAAAATGCAATACTCACCTCATAGTTATTGGTGGTGGTACCAGCAGACAATATCCGCTGCCAAAAAAGACCTTCTTTATTCAGTTAAATTCCATTACAACAGTGATGACAACCTTTTCATAAAATATTATTCAATTCTTTAAACTTGTTGAAACCTGAAGTGATTATTAAATTTTTATTTGTAATTATACAAATTTAACTTCGATTTAAGCCTTGTAAATATACTGCATGTCTCAGTCAATTTTCTAAACACACTCTAATCAGAGCTAAACCAGTATATTAAGAATTCCACTGAGAAACTCAGTTTAACGAGCTAAAATTAATAATTGCTTAATTCTTCACGAAAGTGGTCGGCAGATTCTAGAATTAACGTGCTCAGCCAAAGCAGCATTATTTTCGCTTATCTGAATTATCTTGTAAACACTCCCTTTGTGATAGAAGTGTCATTACCCTTCTATCTACATCTCAGCCAAGAGTAATCTTGTGCAAAGGTAGACACCTTTGAAGACCCATAGTAAATACTCTTAAGTTTTGGCCACTGTTGGACCACTACTGCAAAGCAGGGGAGGCAATACCGTCACATGAAGGAAGAACAAAAACACTTAAAAATAATATTCCCCTCACAATTTCAGTATGACAAGTAAAATAAACTACAAGTACAAAAAAAAAAAAAAAAAAAAAAAAAAAACAACAATCGATGTGCAGAAGATACATTTAAGATAGTGTCAGTTGCATTAAAAAATATGGAAAAAGATACAGTAAAATAAAACCTACAAACCCCTCAAAACGCAACAAAGTAAGATAAATTAATCTAGGAACACGGAAGGGTATACAACATAAACACTACAGTCATTATGCAACGCCACAACAAACGGCAGGGAAATTTCAAGCTGGAAGAACCCCACACAAGAAAAACAACCAATCTACTCGTAATATGCTGTAGGGTATAGAATAAAGATCACGGTATATCCAAATTATGACCCACATAGGGTTGAACCGAACCTCCTAAAGTTCAAACCCATGTCCACGTCGTAGGAGGTGGAAAGAGGGCGAAGACTAGGACTTCGGTCCACGAAAAAAAAATAATAGAACAACCACCTTGTTCCTTCAAAACATGTTCGTAAGAGACTGTCACGTGGGTCTTTATATCATTAAATTACCTACATCTTCTTCCTATTCTCTCACCCTAATCCTTTCATTTTATTACTTTTCCGTACTTGTTTTTCCTGTATTTTTTCGCATCATTCGTTGCGAAAAATATATTTCTTTCCCATCATCGTTTTTCTTTCTCATACTGACTAGTAACCTTATTGCATCAGATGTCAGTCGCGCAGATAGCTGTGAAGATACGGTTCTCGCCAGACATACGTCTGCAGTTTCCCCCGGTCAGAGCGCGGCCCGACCAGATTTCTGGGCCTGAGGTGTGAGAAATTCGTTTCGCTGGACATAGAGCAGACTTTTGGTCTACCATTTTGTTCACCTGTCACTAGCTTAAGGTGTCAAACCCGGCATCTGTACGACGCAGTTGTAGACGGTTGTCTGAGATTTGCAACTGTCACGCGCATTTCTCGGTCACTGGTGGCAGTTACGTCACGCGTTAAGCTGACGTAAATGTTGGGAGTAGGGGAGATAATTTCGCTTGGCGAAATAAGTTGGGGCCCTTTGTCTGATTTTAAGATATTGGCCCGAGTTTTGAAACTTTAATTTCATTCTCGCTCCTATATTCGCAGTAGACAGGTTGTTCGAAACAGAATAGCTGTTAGCGAAGTTTCTCAGTTTGTTTCGGCAATTTGTCGAACTTCTAGACTTCCTTAAATATTCAGCATATAATTCTTAAGTTGTGCGACTACCTGTAGTTCTGTGTGAGTGAAACGGTGGTACCCAACTTTACCAGCGTTCTAGTACGTGAACTTTATTTGGGAAGAAACAAGTCACTTTCATTACCTGAACTGTAACAGTTAAATGAAGTAAGAGGCCTTCGCGCCAGAATTAATTCTTCCAGAATAACTCTTCAGTACAATTCAGCCCGTTGTGGCAAGCAAAGATCAGAAACATTCCGACAGAGTTTTGACTAGTACTGTGGTGACCAAATATAGTAACTTCCTGAAAGTAGACACCGATCTGACATTCCTTAAATTCTAGAAACCAAAGCTAATGACATTGGGCTCTGCTAACTTTCGTGCCTGGACAATATTTTATGTGACTTAATCAGACATTCGAAAAATTAGAACACCCAAGGAATCGTTCCCTGAGAGTTTAGTACGTCTTTTGGAACTGGGGATTTCTTGGTCAAGGACTGCATTTTCGGGTCTGTGTGAAGGTCCTAGAATTGAGTATGTTCCCAGAGGCAGCGAGCAAAGTTGTGAGTATAACTGCATGGCCATGGCTGAATGAATGAGTGTACGCAGATCAGAGTGTTATTTTACAGTTATAGATTGTCACCCATTTACTGTCTTAATTCTTTTTGTTTAACCTGCAGAATTTGTTACTATTTGCTAGAGTTTCTTTACTTCTTAGGCTAAATCAGATTATTCAACTCTGTGCATACCTTTACGAGAAAAGAGGAAAAACTCTTAGCCTCAACCCTACTTATCTATAACTCTTTGGGCCATCATCTGTTCTCTTAACGGGGCTGTGGGCTAAACCTAGAGTAAGATTTTAACGGGCTATCATCCTTGTAGCATTTTCTTAAATTTTATGACTATTTGTATATGTTTTTCCTTGATGTAATTTTTTGGTGTTGTGAGAAATTTTGATATGATAATTAAAATATCTCTCTTGAACAAAAAAAATCAGTGCGTTGGTCAGCTCGATCCCAATTATCTGTATAAGCATTGTTATAGATTTTCCAAGTCTGTGTGTTTAACTGTCGTCACGTGTATGTGCGTGCCCGTGAGTAGATAGAAATATAGGTAATATATATGTGGTTTAGACTGTCGGACTCTGTAAAAGTCGTCGTAGAGGATAGGTGAGAGAGAGAAGAATTTTTTCGCTTTCAGCGACAGCCTCTATACTACAGTCTATCATCTCACCTGGGTGGAAATTCTATTGTTTTTACGAATTCCCACGGTGCCAATCACCTATTCAAACCTATTCAGAAGGGACCAAACCAAAGTCTTAATTCTCCTATCCAAAATCTACGACACAGACGCTCAAAAAGAAAGCTGAGTATAAGCCAGACGCACCCACAAACACCTCTAGTAAAAATTTGCATAAGACAAGCACCAATTTTCCTGTCTTCTTCTTTGATCCTTAATCAGTTAGTGGCCATCTCGCCTGGTGGTGTCTTGTAGGGCAGCAACAAACTGCTTCCACTGTGTTCAGTCGGAGGCCATCCTTCATGCTGATGGCATCGAAGTCTCTTCTGAGGACGTGGCCAAACCCAACTCCAGCGTCTGCCAGCTATGATGGTGTGCATGCCCTCTTGGTTGCTCAGAGTAAGCAGTTCTTGGTTGGTGATGGCACTCGGCCAAAAGATTCAGAGAATTTCTCTTAGGCAGTTTGTGTGGGAAGAGGACAATTTCGACATTTTCTTCTCTGTTACTCTCCAACATTCCGCACCACAGAAAAGCACAGAAAGTACACAACTGTCGTATAATCTTAATTTTATATTTGTGCTGTTGTGACAAAATAACCTTGAACGTCACATTTACTCGTGCCATCCTGTAATTGATTCCGTGTTCTTCACTTTAGTTTTTCCCACCTCGGACAGTATTTGGTATTTAGTATTCATTGTTTACTCTCCCTTCCATCAATTCTTTTCATGTCGGGACTTCAGCGACCATCTTTTGCTGATTAAGGTAATCAATGACTTTCGTTTGAACCCATATTGGCACCTGGGATCTGTAGAGAGAAGTGTGGTTTACTAATGTGTAACACATTTCCTACCAGACAGGGCATGGGCGCGCCCGATTAAGAAGTAAACAACATTGGGATGACCACAGTCGATTATTTTATCATTGATTATAGTTCTGTCTGACCAGTTTGTTGATTGTTGGCTAGACCGGGTAAATGACATAATCGTTTTCGGATAGACTCGTCGGACGATAATTATCCTTCTTGAAAGAGATTACCTGTGACAGATTATGAAGTCGTGAGTGTAACCATGATCTATAATAGACGGAAGCTGACATACCTTATATGGAGATGTGACTTGTAAACAACACATTTTTTTTCTGCGGATGTCACGCAGGAATTTTCCTTGAGAGGTAGGAGGAATATGCGCCACCAAAATATATATGCAAATTGCATGCTATTGGTTTGGCATTTGAGATGTAAAAATTAAACATTTCTTATTGAAGCCTTGTCATGTAATAGCAATCTGGTTGCGTGCCGAATGTTGCCTTATAATTTAGCGTCTTTTGAGTTTATGACGTTGTGAAATTCAACTCGTGCAGAAGCCAGACAGACATGCCAGAGTAAGGAATGGGATCAGGATTCCACTTTAAAGGACCGAACAATATGTTTGAGCATCTTGTGGCCTTACTCTCAAAACCCAGGGTTTAGTGGCAGCCATCTTGCTTCACATGTGACTGGACATAAGGGAGGTTTTTTTTCTCTTATTTTTATAGTTTCATGCTCTCTACTTAATTCTCATTTTATTTCCCTCTTGTCTCTTGTTTGTTTGTCCCTGACGAAGGCCTTGTGACCGCAACGTAGGTTTTTCTTGTCCTTTCTCCTTGTAAGACGTATTACTATTTGTGTGTGTGTATTTTGTTTGGTTTTTTTCCCCATTCAACTTCTTAAATTCCTATGAGGCTCCCTAGGACTGAAGCACCATTCTTCAATTCACATCTCTGCTGAGAGTAATCTTGAGCGAAAGGTAGACACCTTTGAAGACCCTAGGTAGATACTCTGAATGTTGGCCACTGTTGGACCATCACTGCAGAGCAAGGGGAGTAAATCCCGTGTTAGCTGCACTGGGAAGACTTCCACGTGTTGCTTAGATTATCAAAGGCTGCTCTCGCTTTATTCATTAATTTAAAAAAAACATTATTTATTTATTTATGTTTTATGCATTAGATTGCTTTTTTCTGTTGTCTTTGTTCTTTTGAGCCAAACAAAAATCTTGTGATCGTAGATTCGGAACTTCAACTGTAATAATAGTTACATCAGAAGGGCGAGAAATCCCATCACATTTCTTCAGTGGCAGTACTAAAATCAAAACAGAAGCTTACATACCACCAGTCATTCAATGCTCAAACTGCCAGAAATTTGGCCACACCAAAAGAACATGTAGAAGTAAGCCTAAATGTCGATATTGTGCAGGGGACTACACCTATGATCACTGCAAATTAGTAGAAGATGATAACGATTACAGAACAAGAAATATAAACAGAAAATGTGCAAATTGTCTAGGAAACCACAGTGCACGTTTCCTAGGATGTCTACATTACCAACAAACAAAACTAGCTCTAATAAAATCAGTCAGTACTAACACACCATTTAAAGTAGCACTACAACAACTTCAATCATCAGTAGCTACATCTACAACTCCATCACCAAGAGAAATCACAGTCAGAACCAGCAATGCTGAATTAACCCAAAAGAAAAATAAAGTCCAAAAAATACTGACAAAAGATAGCAATCTACCAGAAGAAAGTGAAATAATCAAATCATTGATAACAGAAGATACAGTGAGAAAGGCAGAAGAAATCTTGAAAACCATGAGAAAAATACAGCATGAAGTAGATAAAGATGTGGCTAAATTAGCAGAACTCGAAGAAGAGAATGAAGATTTACTGAAAAGGATTGAGTCAGAAAGACAACTCATAAGGAGTGAGCAAAAACGAACAGATAAAAAACAACAAGAAGAAATGTGGAATGAAAAAATGACAGATTGTCAAAAACTTATTCATTCTGTATCAAACATTGTGAAAGCCTTTATGCTGAATCTTCAAAGTGAACTACAAACTCACTTTAACAGAGAAACCGAAAATCTAGGAGACTTTGTTGTTAACAAATAAATAAATATATTATACACTTCTCAGAGTAAAAGAGTACAACACTATTTATAATAAACTTAACAATTAAATAATGGATGTACAGAACATTAGAATAATACAGTGGAATTGCAGAAGTGCCAAAAAAAATATACCAGCATTAATAGGCATGTTTAAACAATCTAAAGTAATATTTGCCATTCAAGAGACTAATCTTAATCCGAGTCAACGTTTTACCATCCCTGAATATAAAGTCTTTCGAAATGATAGGACAGAAACTCAAAGGAGGTGTGGCATTTCTAGTTAATAAAACATATATAATAACTGACTGTGAATCATTTAGAACAGACAATTTTGAAGGAATAACTATAACAGTGTCTACTGAGTTAGAGGAAATAAAAATAGTTAACATTTACTGTTCAAGTGGAAACATAAACGAAAGAGATATCTCAGACATGAATAAAAGAATAAACAACAGAACTACCATAGTAGGAGATTTCAATGCTCATCATACAGCTTGAGGAGGCAATGTAATAGACAAATCAGGAAAACTACTGTTGGACTTCATTGAAAACAATGAACTAATAATACTGAATGATGGATCAGTAACAAGAATTAACCCTTGTGCAAATCAGCAAGACACAGCTATTGATATAAGCATTGTAACACCAAATCTTGCTAATGCAAAGTGGGAAGTTATTGGGGATACAAATTCAGATCATTTACCCATTGAAATAACACTAAAAGATAATTACAAACCTAACAAACTGGTAGAAAAACCGAAATTTTACTATAATAAAGCTAATTGGGTAGCTTTTCAGGTAGAAATGGAAGAGATAAAAATGAATAATATAGAAAATGAAAATATAGATGTATTTGCAGATAATCTCACAAAAGAAATATTACTAATAGCTGTTAAACATATACCAAATGCGTATATGCTAGAACACATAATTCCACACCGCATTAAGGAAACAAAAAAGAATGAACATTGGAACAAAAACCCAGTACCATGGTGGACAGTTAGATGTACAGAAATTCAAAAACAAAGAAAACAAGCTCTACAAGAATATAGAAAGCATAGATCTGAAGATAATTTAGATATTTATAAGAACATAAGAAATGAATCAAACAAAATAATACTTAAGGCAAAAGAAAATCATTGGAGATTTCTGCCAAACACTGAACCCTACAACTAACTCTGCAACAGATGTGTGGAATAAGTTAAAAGCCATTAAAGGCAGAACTAAACGTATGATAATACCTAATATAAAAAGACCTGAAAGGGCAGAGACTGACTGGCAGAAAGCAGATGTGCTGGCCAGGTACTACCATAGAGTTAGTTCTAAGGAAAATCTAGGACAGGCTGAAGTCAACAGACGAGCAACACTTCTTAAAAAACTCAGTAAAGAAGTACCTTATAATACTGAAAATTTATCATATTTAAATGCAGATATTACAATGGAAGAAGTTGAAAATACAATAATGGACAAAACAAATACATCAGCAGGACATGACATTTTGAGCTATGAAATCTTGAAACACATACCAAAAAGTACCATAGAAATTATAACATCCCTTTTTAACAAAATTTGGAATACAGGAAAAATTTCCAAAACATGGAAAACAGCAGTAATTATTCCAGTACTAAAACCAGAAAAAGATGCCCATGATGCCAGTTCATACAGACCAATTTCTTTAACTTCCCATCTAGGTAAAATATTAGAAACCACAGTAAATAAAAGATTAAAGTTTTATTTGGAAAAGAATAATTTATATAATCAAACTCAGTCAGGATTTAGGAAGAACAGATGCACTATGGATCAGATAATTAAATTGGAACATGAAGTAAAATCAGGATTTCAAAAGAAAGAAAAAAACTGTGGTAGTATTTTTAGATATAGCTAGGGCTTATGATGAATGCTGGAGAGAGGGTGCTGTCTTTAAAATGAAGAAGATAGGAGTAACCGGTAAAATATATAATTATTTAGAGAATTTTCTGCAAGATAGATATTTCACTGTTCAGGTAAACAATGATAGATCAGAACTGTATGAACAACAAAATAGAATACCCCAAGGATCAGTAATGTCTCCTTCAATTTTTACAATAATGGTAAATGATTTAGGTGAGGAATTTAATGATATAACAAATAAATTGTCACAGTTTGCAGATGATGTTGCTATATGGAGGACTGGGAGACATCTGCCAAAATTATATAAGGATCTACATAAGCAAATAAATAAAGTATGTAAATGGATGACAAAATGGGGTTTTCAGCTGAATACAAATAAAACATTGGGAATGATCTTCAGTAAAGGTAGGGTTGTAAAAAATAAAATTATAGACATAAATATCCAAGGGCAAAACATTAATACAGTACAAACCACTCGATATCTAGGAATGATATTGGACCAACAGCTGAACTGGAATAAACACATAGATAAACTAGTGGAGTCTTGCAGAGGATTGACTAACTTATTAAGATATTTGAAAGGTAATGGATGGGATGCAAGCACTAAGACAATGCTCACTTTTTATAAATCTTTTATTAGAGGAAAATAGATTTTGGAAGTATAATATATGACTCCGCTGCACACAGTAACAAGATTAAATTAGACAGAATTCAGCATCAGGTTTTATGTACAATAGCAGGTGAAATCAGATCAACATCAATGGGAGCTATAGAGGTGGCTTTAGGAATTCTACCCTTAGAATTACGGAGAAAGGAGTTAAGACTAAATTACATGAACAGAGTTATGCTAGATAAGTCTCACCCAGCACATACAGCTTTTACCAGATGCCAACTAACAATTCTGGCCAATCCAATGAATACCACTAAATACCCTACAGGATGAAAGTGTATGGAGGAAATTGTCCATCTGGGTACATTAATTACATCAATTAATAACAGGTGTGAATACAAGCCAGTGATTCCGCCCTTGGAGATCAAGAAACCAGACACGGACTACCACCTAGCAGAAATACTTAAGAAAACAAATAATATAGAAAATATTAAAAACACAGCCAATAAATATATACAACAAATATCAAAAGACAGCGTTACTGTGTACACAGATGGATCCAAGGGAGAGGATGGTAAATTGGGGATAGGAATATATATTCCAATATGGAAAATGGCAAAAGAATATAGCATCACGGAAAATACATTGGTCTTCTGTGCTGCTGCACTCTCTAAACCCTGCTTGTTCTGGCACTAAAATTTTCTCGGATTCCAAGTACCATTTCATTCTTCTGTTGATCATCCTCTCCATTGTCTTACATACACAGCTTGTTAGGCTTATTGGTCTGTAGCTGGTGGCCTTCCTGTTGTCTTTTCCTTTCTTTATGATGGGACACATGAGCGCCTCTCTCCATATCTGTGGCACACTGCCTGTCATCCAACTGTAGTTGTATATTTGCAACAGTTTGCTCATTGCTGTATATCCTAGGTGTTTTAGCATTTCGTTGGTTATACCATCCGGGCCTGGTGATTTCCTGTCTTTAAGTTTCCACACGGCTGTTTTTAACTCGTCCATATTGAAAGGTTTGGACATAACGTCCGGACTGTTTCCATTAGTTCTAGTGTGGATTATTTCTTGACGAATGTCTCGTTGTCTGCGTAAATTGACGGAGATGTTACTTTCATTTCTGTAGGATTCCGCAAATATGTCTGCTGCTTGTTTGCCGGTATATAGTTTCCCTGCATCGTCTAGTGTAATGGTTTGTCGTTGTAGTGAAATTGACCGAGATACAACGGTAAAATACTCCAAAGATAACATTTAAGGATAAAAAACATAATGCGTAAGCTGCTGATGTACATGATCGCCTAGACCGCGGGTCATCATCCTCTATAAATTTTGCCTTGCTAGACAGGAGGGGAACGGAGGATCAAAAGGAAAAAATATGACTGGAAAGATTGCGTAGCAAGGCTAAGGAGACGCAATTGGGGGGGATGGAGGAAAGTAAAAAATTCACGTCCCCCAAATTGACACGAGGTACGGAAATGGACGCTTTTGCGATACTAAGATTTTGATTTGAATTGAGCGGCAGAACGCGGATGGTAGGAAAATTACAAAAATTTAAAAAGTAAATTTTCTTAATATTAATGTTAGGAATATAAAAATTAGCTGGCCGGATGGCCTATTCTGAGCAGTGAAATAATATGATCTTAATTTTACAAACGGATAGATAATATTGAAGATAATGACAAAAGACAGTGTAGTTCACATCATCGCTAGACTATATTGAATCTAAAAGTGTCACAATTTGCACACAAAAACACGACCTTGGGAACAGGTGTTCAAAGTTACTTATTATGGAGGAGAGGGTTTTTGAGCGGTAGCTGTGTCTAAATATAACTTTTTACGACAAAATTTTAAGGGGAGAGAAAGGTTGCTTCAAAAAAATCAAGCACATTTTTTTTAGAAACACAAGTAGAGACGGACAGACTAACAGATAACCATCCATACTTGACTGAAGCATGACTGAAATGACTTTAGTGTAGAAATTTGAAATTAAAAAATAAACCTTGGCAGTGATTGGCCACAGACAATCATATCATTAGCGCTCAGAGCGCATTTGGGGTCATTCTTCAATAATTGTTCAGTGTTAGACACAGATTTTAAAGTGTGGTGTGTTCCCATATGAAAGACAGTGAATAAATTTAGGGACGCCATACTATAGCCAGCAGCTCAGCTGAGTTTTGCTAGCAATTCTGTGTTATGTATTCTTAATCTGGTAAGATTGAAATTATTTCTTTATATATTTTGAATATTGTTTCATGTTCGAGTGATTTGATACTGCCATATCATAATATAGCCTTACAAACCAGTAGGGATTTTGCTCTAGACCCCCCGCCCAAGTCAGGGTCTAGGGACTAACAGTGTACATAAACTACAGCAAGGATTATGCAAGATATATCAACCGTTGAAACAGATTACCTATCTTCTTTTAGGGCCAACAACTAATAAATATTTTTCAGAATCTATAGTCTGGGAGGATCTATCTGAGGTAAACCCACCATGGTAACTGTGCTGTTTGGTCAGAGAGATCTGACACATAGCCCATACTTTGATTGCAGAGCTGTGAGTTTTCTATCGACAACAAAGCAGAGTCTATTCGGTGGGTGACTTTACTCGAGTGTATCCAGCTCAATGTCGTTCCATATCGTCATCATCCCTTTCATTTATGTCTCCAGTTAACTTCTCTATGTGTTTTTCAATCTTGCTATATGAGGATTCCATGACAAGGACAGCCTTGTAATGCTATCAACAGTATTCCTCAGTGTATGCCTAATCCATTGCCAGCGTCATTCTCTCATCTCTTGTTGCACTGGCACTTGTCTGGTTCTTGGCATCAGTTCCACACTGGACTTTGGTTGAGCTGTCCATACTTGCTGAAGTTCTTGTGGCTTTAAGTTTCAACATAAGACCAGCAGGGATGGACATATGAGAGTACGCATCTGCCGTGTATACAACCAGCGCGCAACAGGAACAATTAACATTCATACCCTTCGACATTTGCTGCGGGAGACTGAGCACCTATGGAGTGCAATGACGTCGATTCTGATTATCATTAACATTAAGTTCCAACAGGTTGGGGTAATGTGTATTTTCTTCATCTTCTTTGATCCTTACCCACTGTCTTACAAAGCAGTCAGTGACTATCATTCTTAGTGGCATCTTGTAGGGCAGCAACAAACTGTCTCCACTTTGCTTGGTGGGTGGCCATTTGTCGCGATGTGCCCCAACTCTGGTTCATACTTTGCATCTCGGCCTCCACAGTCCTCTACTAAGTTATTTTTAGTTAGCCTCTTGTTCACCTTCTTTCTTGTGATGGGTGTCAGGGTCTCTTCTGAGAAAATAGGGCTGACCCAATTCCAGTAATTCATCATCATCATCATGTTCCTTTCACTCTTTATGGAGTATGGATCCACCACTACAGCTGATCCTCTTGAAGGAAACCTGCACCAGGCATGCATATGCTCTTGCAGTGATGGTTTTGTAGCAAATTTTTGTATGTGATGAAGTTGCCAGCCTCATGCACAACCACCATATTAGTTGCCAGCCTCATGCACAACCACCATATTAGTTGCCAGCCTCATGCACAACCACCATATTAGTTGCCAGCCTCATGTACAACCACCATATTAGTTGCCAGCCTCATCTACAACCACCATATAAGTTGCCAGCCTCAAACACAACCACCATATTAGTTGCCAGCCTCATGTACAACCACCATATTAATTGCCAGCCTCAAGCACAACCGCCATATTAGTTGCCAGCCTCATGTACAACATCATATTAGTTGTCAGCCTCAAGCACAACCACCATATTAGTTGCCAGCCTCATGTACAACCACCATATTGCCAGTATTTAGTAAATATAAAAAACAGACACAGAGAGACTTTTAACAGACGAGGCAGGCATTTATTCTGTAATTTCTTCATGCAAAAGCTAAGATGAACCAACTAGCTAAAATGCTTGTGATTATCATGCTTACACAACAACTAATATTGTAAAAATCAACGGCAGTTAAAAAAAAGGGAGAAAAACAAAAATACGTTACAACCGTATACAATTTCGCAAAACATCTTTGCTATCAACAATATGCAATCTACTTTTAATGCCTCAAAACAGTAAATTAATGTACATTTACACACATGCATGTGTAATTTTAAAACAACACAATAAAAAACTCAATGCCACTTCTGCAAAATTACGGATATTCTGATAAAAAGAAAAGAAATTTTTGCAAATTTGTGGCGTACTTTTGCACGCTGACAAAATATGAAGGGTTCTTTTGGAAACATATAGAGACACAGAAAATCAAATGGTCTGGCCATCTCATGAGAATGGAGTCAGATAAATTACCACTACATTACTAGAACATCTGGGTTCAGAGCACGGGGAAGACTAAGAGGCATATGAATAGACAGCATCACAGTCATCCTACAACACCACGGGCACACAGCAGCTAAAGCTACACACTTGGCTCAGGAACGCAAACTTCAGCTCCAAACTACACTTCATGGCAATAGTGGAAAGAAATAGTAAAGTAAAGTAAAGTAGTGGAAAGAAATAGTAAAGTAAAGTAAAGTAAGTCCTTTGGAAAACTTAAAGTCACTTCCAAAAGTGGGAAAAGATCCTCAGAGTTGCAAGACCCTGTGAGTTGCACTTTAGAATTATTAAAAGTGTTCTAACAAAAAGATACTTTTATAGTTATACCACTGCAGGCTAGGCCCCCATGTAGTACCCGGGGGCCTCTGAGGAGACAAAGAATAGGACTACCACTTTCTCAGGCATGTTGTAAGAGGTGATTAATATAAAGTTGTGCACGTGGATGGCAACCCCATCTCACATACAACACATTGTAACAGAAAACACCACTGTAAGAGGACATGAAAGCTTTGTGCTGGCTTCCTGCAAGGAGGCTAGCTGTGGTGGTGGCCCTGTGCTCTGTAAGGAGTGAGAGGGGAAATAATAATAATAATAATTGCATTAATAATCTATTTTTAGACTGAAGGCAGTAAGTATGTAAATATGTTTAATTGTAAAAAGGCAGTCAGCATGTACACAAGTTTAACTGCAAGCAGGCAGTATGTACACAAGTTTAACTGCAAGCAGGCAGCCAGTTTGTACACAAGTTTAACTGCAAGGAGACAGTCAGTTTGTACACAAGTTTAACTGCAAGGAGACAGTAAGTTTGTACACAAGTTTAACTGCAAGCAGGCAGTCAGTATGTACATAAATTTAACAGCAAGTAGGCAGTCAGTTTGTAAATAAGCTTCACTGTAAACATGCACATATCAAATCAGAAGTCTATCTTGCTTGTTTAACAGCAAGCAGGCAGTCAGTTTGTACATAAGTTTAACAGCAAGCAGGTAGTCAGCATGTACACAAGTTTAACTGCAAGCAGTCAGTCAGCATGAACACAAGTTTAAATGCAAGCAGGCAGTCAGTATGTACATAAGTTTAACTGCAAACAGGCAGTCAGTTTGTAAATAAGTTTCACTATAAGCAGGCAGTCAGTTTGTAAAAAAGTTTCACTGTAAACATGCACAATTAGATTAGTCTGTCTTGCTTGCTTAAAAACAAATAACTTCTGCAAAAAATAATTCTTGCAAAAAACTCCAACAGCCTCATTAGACAATGAAATTATTTTTTGCCAATATTTTTCTCTTAACACAAAAGATTAACCACTTCATGCTCAAGTTCATCTAAAAAAAAAAAAAAAAGCAAAAAAAGTGCTACATGGACAACATATAATTTTGCAAATAAACCCAATGCTGTTAACAAAATGTGATATGTAATGCACCACCATAAAACCTGGCAAATGTCCATAAGGTATTTTAATGTTCTTTACATCTGTGAAAAAAAAAAAATTTAAAAACTGTGACAAGTTACATATGTTTGGTAAGAGCAATGTCTGGTATGGCCCCATGAAGCTCCAAGAAATCTCTGAAGACATAAAGAAAGAATTTAGCTACTGCTCCATCAGACATAAAAGTGGTGACTACTGTGAGGCTGTGCAAGGAGGGGACTGGCAACATCATCATGTAAAACAAATTACTACAACAACTACCGGAGCACATGAATGCTTTGGCCTAGGCTTCCAGGAAACCAGTTGCAGTAGTAGCTCCCTGTTACAAAAAAGGAGAGAAAAAGATAGTGATGATACTGACGACAATGTCTGGTACAGAAAAGTCTGAGAATTCCAGGCTTAATGTCTGGTATTTCTTCAATGACATTCAAATTTTTATTATTATTTTTATGACATGTTAGATAAAGTCACCTACTTTTAAACACACTGTCAGTACATTTTAGAACAGTTATGACACTTGTGAAGCTGGAAGTTTTAAAATCTCAGAAACTTAGAAATGAACATTTTCAACATAGATCAAAAATTTTTTTTTTTTAATGACTTTCCCTAAAACAGACTAGGTAAAGGGTAAAGGATCCCGTTACACGCCCATTGAGGCATATTTGGAATATGGTGTTAGGCCCATATTTTCTTGACCATCAGCACACTAGGGGTGATGTGGTCAGCATCACGCCTAAAACAGACTAGCCAATCATTGATCTTTTCACTCCTCGGGGAGCACACAGCCATTACGGCTGGCCCACTGCCAGGAAGCCTGCACCAATTCTTCATGTGCCACCATAGAGGTGGCTTCTGTAGCAATTTGTTTCATATGATGATGGTTGCCATCCCCATGCAAGACGAGGCAATTAAGCCAGATATTCTGGTGATGTATTCAATCAATCAATTCCCAACTCTCCAAATAGCGTAGGACTTCAACAGACACATGCCCAGTCTTCCTGTCATGTACCCTTAGCTCAAGTTCTTTTCATTTCTTCATGATCATTTTCATGTCTGTCTCCAGTTCTCTTCTCCATGAGTTATTTGGTGATGTATTACACAAGAAAAAAATAATAAATACATTTCTCTACTGTTTCAACCCTATAAACAACTCTGTGATG
This sequence comes from Oreohelix idahoensis, assembly GCA_024509875.1. NCBI lineage: Eukaryota > Metazoa > Mollusca > Gastropoda > Stylommatophora > Oreohelicidae > Oreohelix > Oreohelix idahoensis. The sequence continues at coordinate 370,001 of JAMPIV010014694.1, read as the reverse complement.
ATACAATCAAGAAAAGTAATGATTTTCAAACAGAATATTCTTGGAAAACAGAATTACAATGGCTCATTCAACGTCTAACTAAGGTTTATCATAGTGGTTCCCAAAGTGGGCGGTATCGCCTCACTGGGAGCACTTGGAAGACCTTAGGGGGCGATAAGAGAGTGACAGGGGGATGTTCAATAGTAAGGGAGTGGTTGAAGATTTGTTGGGCTAAATTCAACAATATTAATTATTATAATGCTAACTTGCAGAAGCTGTTTGTATACAAGACCCTGGATGTGGGGGCTTAAAAGGAGAACGTAGCCTGGACAAACCTTAACCCACAGCTACCCCTTAACCTCGCTCGTCCCAGTTTCTTATACACTTTATAGCAGAGGTTCCCAAACTGGCGTACACGCACCAGAGGGTACAAGAAGATTTTAAAGGGGTCCTGGTAATATTTGGCAATTAACTGCACTATCCTACTAAAATATTAGGTAGCAGTGTGGATGAGAGGTGTGGGAAAGATATGAAAGATGAAAATTGAAGGGGCATTGGGGATGTTCACTGAGAGCCAAGGGGGAGGTGACCCAAAGAAGTATAGGGAAACACGGGTTTATCATATAAAAAAACATGTCTATACTAAACTTTGAAATGCAAAGGAAGATTCAGAACTTAAAACATACGGGACTTTCACAGACAAGCTGGCTAAAAATATGCCCATTTTCTAACATTACATGAAAGACAAGTCAACATAACCGTACTTCAGCTCCCAAAGGTGCATAGGTCATCTACAAACGTACGCCAAGTTTTCCTATCCCGTGCTATCACATCAAGGTCTTTCCATGTCTACTTCAACCCTGTCTCCAGCTCTCTTCTCCATGTGTTCTTTGGTCCTCCTCTATCTCTCTTACCCTGGGGATTTCAGAACAAGGAGTGCCTGGTAAGTTTGCTATCAACAGGTTTCCTCAATATGTGTACTGTCCATCTATATCATCTTCTCATCTCTTGTCAGGTTCTTCTCATCAGTTCTACCTAAGTGATCTTAAAGACAGGTTAACATAACCTTTTATGTTCTGTAAAAATGTTACTATTTCACTCAGCCACTTCCCTTTTGCTCCTTCTGGAGCATGAAGCCACCACAGCAACTGGCGTCCTGTCAGATAGCGTCTGCACCAAAGCATCAACGTACTTTAACAGTAATGGTTTCTGCAGCTATTCGTTTGACATCATGAGGTTCCCCCTCCCATGCATAACCTCATATTAATTGCCAGAGGAAGCAGTAGTTATATTTTCTTTGTCTCCTCTAAGACCCCCCCCGGAACTACACATGCAGCAAGATATTATAATACTAACGAACACACTACATGCATATAAAGTGGGCATACATAAACGAGTAATATCATAAACACTGGGGATGAACTTGAAGCACACAAAAAAACAAACATACAATACACCAACAGAATAATTACATCAATACAAATGAATAAAGGATAAAAAACAGACTGAAAATATACACAGTATACAGAGCACCAGCAAAGTTCAACAAGATGAGATCAAATGTCTCGTGCAGTTCCCAAGTGTCTAAGAGGAAACAAATAAGGAATTGAATTACTGCTCCCTCAAGTTTTTTTGTTTACGATGAGTCAACTAATATGAGGTTGTGAAAAGGGCTGACAGCCTGATCATGTAAAACTAACTGCTACAGAAATTATCACTACAAGAACACAGGCTGCTTTGACATCAGCCTTCCTTTATGGGGAAAGGGGGGGGGGGGGCAGCTGTAGTGAGAGGAGTAAAAGAAGACATGAATGAAATCAAACACATGACACTGGCCAGAGCACACTGAATGAACTGAGGCTCCAAAGGCAAATGATCAGCAAATTTAGGGTACAAGACCTAGAGGTTGCCCAAGACGAGGATGGACAAACGTCACAGAAATGGGACACAACAGATTTGGAAACTTTAAACTAGTAATAGATCATCAATACCTGTGTGGTACCCTGAGAACCTCTTATGAAACAAAGAATGAATAGGACTATAATTCCTCAAGTATGTTGTCAAACATCATCACCATTAAACAGACTGCTATAAACACCACCACAGCAACAGCATGTGACTGCCTTGTGCAGGCTTCCTGGTTGGGGGGGGGGGGGGGGCAGCTTCAGGGGTGGCCTCATGCTCCATAGAGAGTGAAAAGGAAATTGATTACGATGAAAAGAACATCAAAGCTGTCAACTCACACAGATATCTTGGCAGTGACATAGACAAAGCTGTCAACTCACACAGATATCTTGGCAGTGACATAGACAAAGCTGTCAACTCACACAGATATCTTGGCAGTGACATAGACAAAGCTGTCAACTCACACAGATATCTTGGCAGTGACATAGACAAAGCTGTCAACTCACACATATATCTTGGCAGTGACATAGACAAAGCTGTCAACTCACTCAGATATCTTGGCAGTGACATAGACAAAGCTGTCAACTCACACAGATATCTTGGCAGTGACATAGACAAAGCTGTCAACTCACTCAGATATCTTGGCAGTGACATAGACAAAGCTGTCAACTCACACAGATATCTTGGCAGTGACATAGACAAAGCTGTCAACTCACTCAGATATCTTGGCAGTGACATAGACAAAGCTGTCAACTCACACAGATATCTTGGAAGTGACATAGACAAAGCTGTCAACTCACTCAGATATCTTGGCAGTGACATAGACAAAGCTGTCAACTCACACAGATATCTTGGCAGTGACATAGACAAAGCTGTCAACTCACACAGATATCTTGGCAGTGACATAGACAAAGCTGTCAACTCACACAGATATCTTGGCAGTGACATAGACAAAGCTGTCAACTCACTCAGATATCTTGGCAGTGACATAGACAAAGCTGTCAACTCACACAGATATCTTGGCAGTGACATAGACAAAGCTGTCAACTCACACAGATATCTTGGCAGTGACATAGACAAAGCTGTCAACTCACACAGATATCTTGGCAGTGACATACACAAAGCTGTCAACTCACACAGATATCTTGGCAGTGACATAGACAAAGCTGTCAACTCACTCAGATATCTTGGCAGTGACATAGACAAAGCTGTCAACTCACACAGATATCTTGGCAGTGACATAGACAAAGCTGTCAACTCACACAGATATCTTGGCAGTGACGTAGACAGAGCTGGATGAACAAACAAGGATTTCAAAAAGGGGATGAATCAAACTTAAGGTCTTTTATATTTGGAGATGTGCCTCGCCAAAACAAGGAAAAACTTTATTTAAAAAAAAAAAAAAAATTTCAAAAAGGCAAGAGGAGCTTTTGTTGCATTGGAAAAAACACAGTAATCAAAAGATATCCAGTCCAACATAAACATCAGAATCTTCAACTCAGATGTCAAGGCAGTGACACTAAACAGCTCTGAAACATGGAAAACAACAAATACAACAACCATAAAGTTACAGACTTTCATAAGTAGGCGCTTGTGTAGAAAAGAAGGACTGAAATAGTGTGATCACATCACCAACGTGGAACTGATGACAAGAACCAGACAAGTGCCAGTGAAACAAGAGGTGAGAGAAAAACGCTGGCACCAGGATAGGATATACATTGACAAAACCAGCTAATAGCCTTACAAGGCTGTTCTGTTCTGAAATCCTCAAGGTAAATTAAATAGAGAAAGACCCAAAGACACATAGAGAAGAGAAATGGTGGCAGATATGACAGGGATAAAGAAGATGTGGACAGACTTTGAACGGATGGCACAAGGCAGGAAAGCTTAGCATGAGTTTGTTTAAGGCATTAACTCTTTAGGGAAATGAAGAATAGTGGATGAAAGAGCACCAATCTAAGAGGAATAGATTCTGACTGTGTCTACAATCAAGGACCTTCTGAACTTAGAACATTCCAGAAAAGCATTTTATTTCTCAAATAATTCAATATTTTGGCTTTTGTAAACTGCTTTTTGAAAACATGGAAAATAAATAAAAATAAAAAATACAAATGAAAACAAATCTGCAGTTCATTGCTAAGAAAGATATGCAGACTCTATGGAATTCACTAAAACCCATGTAGACACAATGGTGTTTCCATACTATGAAAACTTGTATTAAATTGGTTCCAAACAGAGAATGAGGAAGGATGGTGATTTCCTGACATGAGAAAAAAGTTAACTGGCACATTTCCATGATACAAGCTTGCCTACATTACACTTTTTTTTTTTTTTTAAACCAGGAGAGAACTAATAACAAGGAACAAATAACGGACAGGAAAGCAGATTTTGTTTTGTGTGAAATAAATACAGTTTACATCTCGCATGACAATGTTCGTCTGTGTGTGCAGGCTAGAGTGTGTGTGTTTGTGTGCCTATGTATCAGTGATCAGCGTTTTTCTTATTCACACAGAATATATTAGCAAATATCGTCATTTACATTAATATCATCCTCCAATCAGTTTCACCTTTTAAGGAAAAAAATAAAGAAGAAGAAAAACGCACCATATTTCAACAATGAAATTCATTGCATTAAAAACAAAACAGAAAAGTTTCATGGCAACATGAATTTTTAAAATGCATGCCTTAAAAACCAAATAGTTTATTTGACAGCTGATAGAAAGAGCTCAAATTTATGAATATTATTTGGAAAATAAAACAAAACAAAAAACAATCAAACAGCAACAACAACTACCATTCGTTGCAGTAACAATGATCTGAGAATAAGTGAATACATTCTGTGAGACAAAAAATTTAAAAAAAAATCAGTACTAGGCAAAACAGGATTGCTCCCATTATCCTCAAACCCCCTTAAAACAGTGGTTCTCAAACGTTTAACGACCACAGTCCAAATTTCACAGCTGGTGAAGCTGGCAACCCTGGTACCGAAATGGACAAGTAAAAAATTAATTATATGAATTCAGCCAAACCCGTGCTGTTTAAAACTTTGAGTAAGGGAAACGTAAGGGATGCAACCCCTTCCAATGTTTGCTGTGACACAATTTTGGGTCGAAGCGCACAGGTTGAAAGTCACTGCTGTAAGAAGTCTACACCTAGGTCAAAAATCAAATACGGTGTATATGGTCATTTAACAGAACACCAAAAACCGTTTGTGTTTTTAATCCTGTTATTTGTTTAGTGTATGTAGTATTTTTCTTTGACTTGTCTATATTACTTGACCTCGTCGCCTGCTTGTAACTGTGACTGACGAAGAGTGAAACTCAAAACGTCCCGTGTTTCTTGTGTACCGTTAATTTGTAAAACTGATTCCATACCATTTCACCCTTTAATGTATATATTTATTTCCGTACCAGTTTTCCAGCAGTCGCTTTATTTAATTAATAACAGATGTACATGTTTTCAGTGTTTGCAAATTCATCAAAACTTAGCATAAACAAACACAACAGAGCTAGGTAAATTAAAAATAAAAACCAACAAACAAAAAAGTACGTAAAAATGACAGGGACGATAAATAACAATGACTATTAAAGGACCTGACCTGTAGTTTCTTGGGGGTCTCGTAAGAGACAAAGACAAAATAAGACTAATGCTCTCTCAGGCAGGTCATACAAGGCGACTACTATGACGCTGTGCATGGGGGAATGGCAACCTCATCATGTAAATATAAACTACCACAAAAACCATCACTACAAAAGTATGTGAATGCTCGGTGCAGGCTTCTTGCCAGGGGACCAGCTACAAAGGTGGCTCCATGCTCTGCCAGGAGCGTAAAGGAAAAAAGATGATAATTAAAGGACCTCACTGAAAAGTGGGTCACAATAAATAGTATAGTTGAACAATCGTTATCACTGCACTCCGGGCAAACCAATAGGTGCTAAGTCTCCCTCAGTATATGTCGAAGAGTGTGAATGCTAACTGTTCCTGTAGCTCGCTGTTGTATACACGATGGATGCATCCTGTCATACGTCCATCTCTGCTAGCGTGACATTTGATGCCAAATTCAAACAGTCTTAACCTTGATGATTCATCTATATACATATGCATCTATATATATGTGAAATTCAAGAACTAAACATTATAAAAATGCGTTTATTTCAAATGTTCTTTACACAGATAAAGTGGACCAATGAGCTCACACACACAGGTGAGATGTGGTCTTGGCGATAACATGTAAGTTCTTTATCAGAAGGTTTTGTGAACACATCCTTCTCCTGTAGCAGGGCTAATGAATGTGGCCCTTGTATGAAGGGTACATGAACATCTTCCTTAATGTAAGGATGGATTACCATATTTCTTTATAAAAGGGCACTTGATTAAGTACCTTCAGTACTTCTTCTTTGATCCTTAGCCGCCGACCGTCAAAGCAGTCAGTGGCCATCACGCCTGGTGGCGTCTTGTAGGGCAACAACAACTTGATTCCACTTTGCTCGGTCAGTGGCCATCCTTCGTACAGTGCCCCAACTCTGGTTCATTCTTTGCATCTCAGCCTCCAGAGTCCTCCGCCAAGTTGTTTTTGTTCGGCCTCTCTTTCGTTTTCCTTCAGGGGTCCATAGCATAGCTGTTCTTGTGATGGCATCAGGGTCTCTTCTGAGGACATGGCCAACCCAGCTCCAGCATCTGCCAGCTATGATGGTGTGCATGTCCTCTTGATGGCTCAGAGTAAGCAGATCTTGGTTGGTGATGGTACTCGGCCAAAGGATTCGGGGAATTTTTCTTAGGCAAGTTGTGTGAAAAGAGGACAATTTCGACATTTCCTTCTCTGTAACTCTCCAGCATTCCGCACCATAGAGAAGCACAGAAAGCACACAGCTCAGATATAATCTTAATTTTGTGTTTGTGCTTGTGCTGTACTGAGAGGACTTCCAGATGTTGTTTAGACTAAAAAAGGCTGTTCTTGCTTTGTTCATTCTGTTGTTGATGTCTTTGCTTGCTCCGCCGTCTGGTGTTACTATGCATCCTAGGTATGTGACGGCATCTGTCTGTTCCAGTTGCTGATTCCTTACTGATATGGGCTCAGGGTTGCTCACATTCAGCGTCATGACCTCTGTCTTCTTTAGATTGATGTTCAAGCCCACCTGCTGGCTATACTTATTAAGTCTATCAGTTTTTTCCTGGATGTGTTGATGTGAATGTGCTAGTAGTGCAATGTCATCTGCATATTCCAGATCTTCCAATGTAGAAAATGTAGTCCATCTTATTCCTCTTGGACTGCCCTCTGTTGTCTGGCACATCACCCAGTCTATGACTTAAAAATAGAGTGGTTGATATGGAGCATCCCTGTCATACTCCTGTCTTCACCTCAAAGGTTAGGTTGCTCTGCCCAACGCTACACGTAAAGTTGGCATAGAGGCTTTTTATGATTGACACTATGCAGCTTGGAATTCCATAGGCCCTCAGTATTTTCCATAAACTGTCCCTATGTATACTGTCAAAAGCCTTTTCAAAATCAACAAAATTAATGTTCAGCTGTCTTTGCCATTCTGAGCACTGCTTTATAATGTTCCTGAGGGTAAATATATGATCTATACATCTTCTGTTCTTTCTAAATTCTGCTTGTTCTTTCCTCAATACAAGGATGAGTAATTACTTCTTTAACACAAGGGTGAGTAATCACCTTCCTTAATACAAGGGTGAGTAATTATCTTACTTAATATAAGGGTGAGTAATCACCTTCCTTATTACAAGTGAAGGGAGCCGCGCTAGCGTAGTGGTTACCACACTGTGCTGGCAACTGGGTGACCCAGGATCAAACCCGGGCGAGGACATTTGAAGATTTTTCGTCGACCGGGATTTGGACTGGATTAACTCGAGCCCTGGCGAGTACATTTGAAGAAGTGTCATCGACCAGGGACTGGCGGCTCCTGAGCCGATCCAGCTCTAATGGGTACCTCCGAAATCGGCGAGTATCTGCCTGAATGGCGAGGGACACCTGTCTCTGTGCAAGAAAAAAGGGATACTCACGTAAAATGAGTCTCAGGTTAGACATAATAACCTGAGATTTCACCTCGAGTAATAGCGGGCGTACAGAAAAAAAAATTACAAGGGTGAGTAATCACCTTCCTTAATATAAGGGTGAGTAATCACCTTCCTTATTACTAGGGTAAGTAATTATCTTCCTTAATATAAGGGTCAGTAATTATCTTCCTTAATACAAGAATGAGTAATCACTTCCTTATTACAAGGGTGAATAATCACCTTCCTTATTTCAAGGGTGAGTAATCACCTTCCTTAATACAAGGGTGAGTAATTATCTTACTTAATACAAGGGTGAGTAATCACCTTCCTTATTACAAGGGTAAGTAATTATCTTCCTTAATACAAAGGTGAGTAATTATCTTCCTTAATACAAGGGTGAGTAATCACCTTCCTTAATACAAGTATGAGTAATCACCTTCCTTATTACAAGGGTAAGTAATTATCTTCCTTAATACAAGGGTGAGTAATTATCTTCCTTAGTACAAGGGTGAGTGAGCATGTTCCATAATCAGCGAAGTGAAGCTTTAATAGGAGGGCAAGTGAATATGGTCCTTAGGATCCTGTTACACACCCAGTGAGGCATATTGGGAATACGGTAAGGTAAAAAAATTTTCTTGACCATTGGCACACTAGGTGTGATGTGGTCAGAATCACGCCGGCCGCCTTAACCTTCCCAGAGTTGTTCTGGTACCCAATTCATGAGGCTGGGTCGACCCCGGAGCCGTCTGTGGTCTAAAAAATCCCACCTCAACTGGGGATCAAACCATGGACCACCGAGCTAGGAAGCCAGTGCACTAACCACTTCGCAACAGCGGCTCCTGAATATGTTCCTTAATAAGAGGGAAAATGATAATTTTATTAAAATAGGATAGCAAGTGAACATGGTCATTAATAGGTGGGCAGGCAAGTGAACATGTTCATTAACAGGAGGGCAAGTGAATTTATTCCTTACTAAGAGGGCAAGTAAATATGTTCATTAATAAGTGGGTAAGTGAACATCCTTCATTTTCTTATTTTATAGCCATGTCTATCTCTACTAAAACTGGTAGTCTTGCCTCAAGCTTCTCCTATTGCCATACTACAGTGTGGTTGAGCATCTGATTGGCTGAGCAGTTAGCTTGCCTTCCTGTCGTGGTGAAGTTACTGGCTTCCAGGATTGAAACCTGAAAGCGTCACGTTCTAGTTTACAAACTCTAAATGGTTACCTGACTCTGCTCTTGAGTTAGGGAAAATAAAAGGCTGTGAGGAAGGGAACTGGTCTCCCCACCTGATTAATAAAGAAAGCTAGACCTAGTGTGGTGAAGTCTCTATAACACTTCTTTGCCCTAAGGCAGTATCTGCTAGGGGAATACCTTTAAAGGTGATATAAAAGTCAGTCCTGATTTTAAAATTTGTATATCTGACTTGCATCTATTGTATAAAGGTAAAGGATCCTGTTACAGGTCCATCTATTGTATAAAGGTAAAAGATCCCTTTACACACCCATCTACTGTTTAAAGGTAAAGGATCCCGTTACACGTCCATCTATTGTATAAAGGTGCAGGATCCCGTTACAGACCCATCTATTGGATAAAGGTAAAGGATCCTGTTACACACCCATCTATTGTATAAAGGTAAAGGATCCCATTACATTCCCATCTATTGTACAAAGATAAAGGATCCCGTTACATGCCCATCTATTGTATAATAGTAAAGGATCCCGTTACATGCCCATCTAATGCATAAAGATAAAGGATCCCGTTACACTACCATTTATTGTATAAAGGTAAAGGATCCCGTTACATGCCTATCTATTGTATAAAGGTAAAGGATCCCTTTACACACCCATCTATTGTATAAAGGATCCCATTATTGTATAAAGGTAAAGGATCCCATTACACACCCATCTATTGTATAAAGGTAAAGGATCCTGTTACACACCCATCTATTGTATAAAAGTAAAGGATCCCATTACATGCCCATCTATTGTACAAAGATAAAGGATCCCGTTACATGCCCATCTATTGTATAATAGTAAAGGATCCCGTTACATGCCCATCTAATCTTCTTCTTCTTCTTCCGTCCTTAGCCAACGACCGGCAAAGCAGTCAGTGGCCATTACGCCTAGTGGCGTCTTAAGGGCAACAGCGAATAGATTTTCTCTGCCGTTGTTCCCATCACGCCTAATGGCGTCTTTAGGGCAACGACAAATCAATCCGTTTGCTGTTGTTTCCGTAATCAAAGTGACTGGCAAACGGGTGATCAGCCCGTTGGGATGCCCATCTAATGCATAAAAATAAAGGATCCCATTACACTACCATCTATTGTATAAAGGTAAAGGATCCCGTTACATGCCCATCTGTTGTATAAAGGTAAAGGATCCCTTTACACACCCATCTATTGTATAAAGGATCCCATTATTGTATAAAGGTAAAGGATCCCGTTACACACCCATCTATTGTATAAAGGTAAAGGATCCAATTACAAGCCCATCTATTGTATAAACATGAAACAAATATCAAAACGATGAGCATTATCTGCCATTTGACCATTATGCTTTATTTTTGCCTTCCCAACCACCGAAGTACTTCAACTTGTGATCCCCAGACCTCATAGTAGGCAGCACTTTGTGCTCTCCCTTGTAACGTCAGTTTATTGGTCATTTTTGATTTTATTTTTATTTTGTTTCTGGAAATAAAACGTTAAACTTTTTAGTTAAATGGCAGTTGGTCTTTTTCTTCTACAGAGCTGGCAATTCTGGCGGACATGCTCCATCAAAGCTCAGCAACTAGGGGTAAACTACCATTGCAGGGGTAATTTTAAGATTTCTGGGGAAAACAGCAAATATACGAGTTGGGCACTATCATTTCACTTTTTTTCTTTTCTCCTAAGATCTTAGCTTTTTTCTTCTAACCTTGGATTTTGGCATCTCAAAGTCAACTTGAAAGGATTAGCTGCCTACCTGTGTGAGGTGGGTTTCTGGCAGTAGTGGTCATAAAAGGGAAAATGTGAAATAGACTTAATCCTGAGATCAACATCAGATGTGCACTGACCCAACACAAGCCGCAGTTTGAAGAAATGATCAAAAGGAACAAGTCTCAATTTAGCTGTTAGACTAGCTAGGATTAGAATTTGATTCTGTACTTTCGCCCAGTTTGTCTGGCATATTTATAACACAATGGTTAAAATGGGAGATAGAAGACCTGAAGCCACTATGCTAGCCAAAAATGCAGCACTTCGCTTTAAATTGGAATGGGAGTATATATTTTTAAAATGGCCACAGTGTTTGTTGGTTTGTTATTTATTTTGACAAAGCTTGAAACAGAGTTGATGTTATGTTAAGGCTACCTTTCCACAAAGCTCAAAAAAGGGTTGGGGTTAAGCTAAGGCTAGCTGTAATATAAATATGGATAGCCAATCTGGCAACATGGCGGACCTTTAAAAAAACAACCAAGTTTTTTTAAAATCAATACTGCAAGTAATTCCTGTAGGCACACTTTACGATGATGCACCAAACTTCTGACATGGGGTACTGGTCAAACCACTGTTGCCAACCACTGTTCCATACCATGTTTTTGTTCCCCATATAGACACATGACTGTCCAAATTTCACCTTGAGGAACAGATAATATTTCAGTGACCAGCCTAGTCTATAAGTTGTGAATTTACACTTGGTCACTTCCTTATTAGTATGTTATCATTAAGACTATACCTCACCTGTGCGCTTGTCCATCTTTTTCTTTCATCCACATTAATTTCATTTATACCCTCACTGCAGTTCAATCACGTCCTTTTTTCACTCGTTTACAGAACATGGTAGTGCTTTCAGTAAACATTTTTTTAACAAGATGAAGTTTCCAGTCCCAAGCACTCTCTCACATTAGTAACTTTTTATAGTATACCTGAGGAAGCAGTAGTTATATTTTACTTTTTTGTCGCCTCACAAACCTACATATATATATATATATATATATATATATATGTTACAGGTAAAAATAGAAAATGGAATAAATGTAAGTTTACCTGGGTAAAACTTGTAAAAAAAAGTGTTTTTTATTTTAAATAACCATTTCTGACAGCTTTTTCACTGCATGAGTTCTCACAAATAAAATAGTTGTTTTTTTCTAACCAGAACCTCAACCATTTACTCGGTTTACCCAGCCGTGTTTGCATAGAGGCATATCTGGAGTCATCCTTATATGATCACCAACTAAGCACAATGCAACAATATACATATGTGGAAGTGAACCTCTGACTGTGAGGCTAATTACACATTCATTGACTCTTGAAATCATCCACACACTTCCAGGGATTCCCCCTTGTGGTGAAACGTGTTGAGAACCCAGCATTGCACATTAAGCTTGGAGAAGTCATTTGAGCCCCAGATGTGATTCTCTGGCTTTGACCTCGTTGACTGCATGCAGGAGGATCTCACTATGGACCCAGTTATAGGCAGAGGAAGCTGAGAAGTGGCTCTGTGTAGGACATGACATTTCCTTGGGACAGCCTAGAACCAGAGAACAGTATTTTAGCTCTGCATAGTTGGAGAGGTCACTTCGATTACATGTCCGCCCATGGGCCTTGTGCACTTGGGTACCCTCTACACCTCGTTTCACGGGGTAGAAGAGGTTCCGATTACACTAGTCAACAACCAAAATGTACCAGAAATGAAAATAGCTGATCTTAACTAATTTTGGTGTGCTGAAAACGAAAATGACATTAAAAAATGTTGATTGGCTCTAGTTCTACCTATGATTACATCATCTTTGTGTATAAATATCTTATCTCTGATAAAATTTTGCCATTAGTTAGTGCATTTGTCCTTATCAAAAGTATCGTAGTTAGAAATGCCTAGGACATTTGGGAAAGGCATATCAAAGAAGAAAAAATGGACTCTGGAATATCCAAACATCCCCTCTGCAATATGTCCGGTACCACATAGCGATGACCTACCAGTTCCCAAAGTGCCAGAATCATTTTCAGTTGCTTCCACTGATGAAGAAGAGAACATTGGTGGTCCTGAACCATCAACCTCAAGCGACCCAGATTTTGAGCAAACTACATCCACTAAACCACACTTAATAACCCAAGGTGAACTGAATGAATTTGTAAGAGATCTGAATTTACCGAAGAACAAGGCGGTGCTTTTGGGTTCCAGATTGCAACAGTGGAATCTCCTGGCAGAAGATGTTACAATTTCTGTGTATAGGAACCGCCAGAAGCCGCTTATTACATTCTTTTTCAAAGAGGGTGACTTTTCTGCATGCCACAACATTTCTGGTTTAATGGCAGCCCTCAAAATCAATTACATACCGGAAGAGTGGAGGCTTTTCATTGATTCATCCAAGACGAGTCTTAAAGCTGTTTTGTTGAATAATGGTAATGTGTTACCGTCAATTCCAGTTGGTCACGCAGTTCATATGAAAGAAACTTATGAAAATATTAAGCAGCTTTTGAAGTGTATAAACTACGATCATCATCATTGGTCACTTTGCGGTGACTTAAAAGTGGTCGCTCTTTTGCTTGGACTACAGGGTGGATACACCAAGTACTGTTGCTTTCTCTGTGAGTGGGATAGCCGTGCACGAAGTGACCATTACATCAGAAGACATTGGCCAATCAGGCAGTCATTGCAGCCTGGCAGTAAGAACGTTGAGAACCCAGCAATTGTTGACACCAGCAAGATTTTGTTGCCACCCTTGCACATTAAGCTGGGTCTCATGAAAAACTTTGTCAAGGCAATGGAGAAAACAGATGAGGCTTTCAAATACCTCATCAGAAAATTTCCAAGACTGAGTGAAGCTAAAATAAGAGAGGGAGTATTTGTTGGTCCGCAATTTCGAAAACTTCTTCATGATGACGAGTTTCTTTGCGTGTTGCATGGCAAGGAAAAAGCAGCATGGCTAGCATTTATGTCAGTGGTAGCAAATTTTTTTTGGAAACAACAGATCTGATAATTACAATGAAATTGTAGAAAATCTCCTTCTGAAGTATAAGAGTCTTTGAAAATTCATTTTCTGGATTCTCATCTGGATTTCTTTACATCAAACTGTGGAGCGGTCAGTGATGAGCATGGTGAATGATTTCACTAGGACATTGCTGCTATGGAGACAAGGTATCAAGGCAATTGGAGCCCTTCAATGCTTGCTGATTACTGTTGAACTGTGACAAGAGACACCTCATCGATTGACTACAAGAAGCAAGCAAAGAGAGCTCGAACAGCTACTGAATAATGACGGAATGGGTTCAAATGTGCTTTTTTAAAACATGATATGTAAACTTTAAATAATGTTTTTATTTTTTCTATCATTTTATGTTGAAATATCAATTAATTGAGTATGTAACCACAATTTTTATAATGCTAAAGTAGAAAGACTAGCTGTTCACCCCAGAGAATTAAAGAAGCATACATTATTTGTATTACTGTAATGTAAATTCATCATTTTAAAAAAAAACCAGAGCCAATTGGTAAATTTCATTATGATATTTGAAATCAGCATGTCAAAATCAATAAGAAATGGTATATTTAATTTCTGGTACAAATAACTTTTGAAAATTTGTTGACTAGTGTTATGAGATGAGATGAGATAGTTGGAGAGCCCCCTTGGATGGTGGGGAATTCACAATATGCCACATGCTTCTTACTCCTAGCTTGGGACCAGATGTGGCGATCCTTTAAATGCAAGCCAAGCTGGAGTTCATGACTTCAACTCAGAATGTTTCGGAATGGCAGAAAAGCCACAGGAAAAGCCTAGATCTACAGTGTAGATAATACCAAGGAGTCTTCAACTTGGTGTTGGCTGCAAAAGAACGAAAAGCTCAGCAGCCCTAGCTTAACAACAACAACACAGCTGTGTCTGGTTCAAATAATAGTTACCCGGTTAAGATAAAATGTGTTTTTTACCCAGGTAAACTTAGGTTTTCCACTTTTTCTTCTTTATAAATTTTTTTATCTGTTATCCATTCCATTGAATATTCTAGATCTTGAACTAGAAAATATTGCTATATGCTATCTGCACAGAACACAAATAAAAATGAACAAAAGAAGCACTGCTGTGTATTGCTGTGGTAAAGAGGCACAACTCCTGCAGAATGTACTGTTGAACTGCGGATGCTGCGAACTGCTTGGTGGTTCTCTGTCAGGTGGGCACGTCACACCCTGATTCTGTCATGGAGGGCAACATATGCTTAGTTCAGTTTATATAAGTGATCAGTGCCTTATATACAATAATACAATGCAGCTATAGAAACATATAAGAATATATTATATATTATATTATGACAGTAGTAATAATAAATATGAAGGTAAATATTTTTTTTTTTTAAACATTAACAAACAGGAAAAGACAAATGCTTTGATGATAGTTGGTTTTATGGACCATCTTTACTGCACATGGACAACTCCATCAGTGCTTTGATCTTCTCCTTTAGATCCCACAAGGAGGATCTCAGCACAGTGTATGAGCTCGGTAGCACCCACAAGGATCCCAATGTGTGTATACAGGAATCACACATTTTATAAATATGTTTGTGGTGGGTAGGTTTCCTAATATTTTTAAATATGCCACGGCAGCGGCCGTTTGGCCTACTCTTTACAATTTTCAACTGCTGAGGGATTTTTAATGTCCGCAACTTGCACACAGGACCTCCTGGGGGGGGGGGGGGGGGGGGAAGAGGTAGGAAGTGGCTCTGTGCAGGATGTGATGAGCCAGGGAACCACAGTACAGTATTTTAGCTCTGGATATTTAGAAGATTCCCTACCCCCCACCCCCTCTGTTGAAGTGACTACTACCATCCCTGAAAGACATATCTGGATCCGGTATTGAATGTTGTTGGTTGTAGGTCTCAGTATTAGGCTATCAATTAGCCTGAGTAGAGCACTGATTATCCGAACCGTCAATTAACCAAAGCACCACTGATGTAAAATTGACAAAAATGACAGTTAAACCATGTAGAACAATTAGGTAAGTTTAAAATAAATATAATATACATTGTTTCTTCAACACTTTTTGGTTATTATTTATAAACCATTTCCTAAATCAATTATTTTTTCTACAATACTTCATATTTCAAAATGCAGGAACGAACGAACGAACTTTATTTTCAAAGGGTTAAGAATTGGGCACGCAGGCCCGTCTTACATTCTGCCCTTCTTCTCTCTGTCATATAACCAGCGTACAATAATTTAACTGTAGGCCTAATTAACACTTTATTTTGTATAATCTTGGTATTCTCATGTATGTTTGATTATCCAAACTATCTGATTAACCAAACCAACCTTGGTTCCAATTACTTCAGATAATCGATGCTCTGCTGTAACAGAAAATAGGAGTGAAGTTTAAAGCTGCAACCAAGGTGGAGTGTGTTCAATTCTCTGCACAAGACAACAGGAGGCTGACACTTAGGAGTCATGACCTAAGTGGGCCCACCCCCTTAGAGTGTAAAGGAGATTAAGGGGCCGACACTTGATCAGTGGGGGGATTACTTCTGATGATCAGATTGCCTCCTGTTGTATTGCTCTGTATAGAGTTTCCTATCATGTTCTTTTTCAATATATCAGCCGTGATAGGGTTTTCTTAAGGAACAGCCATTCCTTTACTCCTGAACACCCAGTAAAGGTTAAATTGGCTCTGATGAGTGTTATTTCTGGCCCCGTAAACAACATATGAAATGGTATGACACAGTCACCAATAAGGAAATGATGGCAAGAACCAGACAAGTGCCAGTGGAACAAGAAATGAGAAGAAGATGGATATGATACACACTGAGGAAACCTGCTGATAGCATTACAAGGCAGTCCTTATTCTGGAATCCTCAGGGAAAGAGAACGAACAAACAAACTTTATTTTCAAAGGGTTTAGAATTGGGCACGCAGGCCCGTCTAACATTCTGCCCTTCCTTTCTCTCGTCTTCCATACCTAATCCATTTATTCTCACATGTATCTTAAATATTACTTAAATAAAAAAAAAACAATAAAATAAAATCCCCAACATTGTAACAATACAATAACAGTTACACACATTTACAGTACCTTATCATAATTAATACTAAACAGGGCAAAATTATCTTTAAAACCTACATATGATGTTATATAATTATTTAAGAAAATACTAAATTAGGGTGGCATATAATCTGCACTCATGATATATTTGAAAAGTCTGTGATTGAATGAATATGGACTAAGCGTGTTTTTTAGGTCATGTGGAAGATTATTCCACAGATGAGCAGCAGAAAAAGCTAAACTTTTCTTGAATAAGTCAAGCCTAGGCTTGGGCATGTGTAATTTGTTTAAGCGTTGGCTGCATCTTCCTTGTATTAGAAAATAGGCCATAGACACGTTGGAGCATTCTGTGATAGGATTTTGTGAATAAATTTGGCTTTGTTGAAGAGAAAGCGCTTTCTTAGAGGTAATATGTTAAGATATGTATATGGGTCTTGTTGAGGCTGCTTCATGGTGCGATTTTTATCAGGGCAACTTATTATTAGTGCCAGGGTTTTGTCACACCATGTCGTACCTCAACTGAACTCAAGAAATACATGAAAGCGGTCGCTGTGAGATGAGTATCTAGGTATGATGTAGACAGATTGGTATGTGACGTCATAGCGTCAAGATGTGTGTTGGAAAAGGCATATATGCCAGGATTTAACAGTGTTATACCGGGAGGTCTCATTCCCCGAAGTTTATGGAGTGGAAAGTATGATGTATGAATATTAAAGATACCGGGATGCTCAAATCCCCCGATGTTGTTGGAAAAAGATATAATAAAATTTAGTTATGCCGGGATGCTCAATACCCCGATATTAGATGGAATCAAGGAATGATATTATCGAACCAAGATAATGTTAGACTGCAAATTAGAGAGGGAGTATTCATGCCATGTTCATGATTGTGACGTTTTATGAATTCGTACTTACTGAGTATTAAACTGTTGCCAAAATCGTCTAAGTCGAGAGGTTTATTCAATCATTCAAAGTTCATTTAAACAGTTGACAGCCTTATTCAGTACCGTAATTGAAGATTGACAGAAAGGGGTATCCAAGAAGATTGACTTCCAGAATATTTGACAATACAAACCAAATCAAAATAAAAGAACTTCCACCTCTTTAGTAAAATGAATGGACCCTAGACAACAAACGAATTCGGGCAATTTCTCCATCCCTTAACAGATCTACACACTGTTTGAGGTTTTTATCTGAAACTAGGCGCACTGCACATTTGGTGATGAATAGAGTCTTTTAGTGTTGGACATGGAGCAGCCATCCCAAATTGTGGAACAATAGTCTAGATGTGTTTGTATTTGGGATTTATAGAACATTTTTCGTGTCTCCTCATCTAGGAAATGTTTGATTTTAGCTAACTGGTAAACTTTTTGTTCCGTTTGTTTGGTCAGTGCTTGTACATGTGAATTTTAACTTAAGTGTTGGTCAATTATTAGTCCCAATGTTTTACTTTCATTTACATTTTCAATTAGTGAGGTACCAATATAGAGTTGAAGTGTTGCTTTCTGTGAGTTTTGTAATTTTTGTCTCATTGATATTATCATACATTTTGTTTTAATGATATTTATTTGCATGTGATTCTCGTTGCTCCACTTAATAAGATTGTCTGTATCGCTTTGTAATAATATTTCTAGTGTGTTGCAACTTTTATCACTAGTGCAAATGGTACAGTCATCGGCAAATAGGCCGCAGGATGAGTGCTTTATGTGTAGTGGAAGGTCATTTATGTAAATGGAAAAATGTAGAGGACCGAGAATAGAGCCCTGAGGAACACCAGTGTCAATAGTAGTTGGGCTTGACAAGGAGTTATTATAAGACACTACTTGCTGTCTGTCAGACAAGAATGTTTTAAATAATGTAACTAGTTTAAAGTTAACTTTCATTGTTTCTAATTTTCTTATTAAAGCAGTGTGATCTAACATATTGTGATAGGGTGGGCGAGAAATGATGATATTGTTGTGATATGTGATCACCTCCTTGCACACTCGGACCTGACACGAACAACAATAAATCTCTGATTCTAAGGCAGGGGCTGCATTTATTTATACAACCCTCTCAGTGACAAACAGCAAATAAACGAATGTTAAACAAACACCAAACAAACACCCAGCCAGTGCTCAATTGCTAATCTGAAATGCAAACAAAGCACTGACTAGTTAAAATCATAATAGTTAAATAATGAGAAACACCATGCTCTCACCTGTCAAACTGTCCTTCTTCCACGCTACCTGAAACATTCAACTATCATGCACACACACTTAGTCCATGCATGTCGTCTAATGAGACTAGTATGGTGTTGTGCATGAGGCTGGCAATCTCACCATGTAACACAGATTGCTACCGAAACCACTACTGCAAGAGCATATTAATGCTTTGTGCGGGCTTCATGCAGAGGCCAGCCACATTGGTGGCCCCATGCTCCATAAAGAGGGAGAAGAGACATAATTTATTCCCATGTGAACCCACGTGCTCTCATAAACTACCCTACACATAACAATAATTAAATAATAATAAAATGGGCATAAAATAATATTAAACGATATGTACAAGCATTACTCTCCTAAATGAGAATAAGCTACCACCTCGCAACCGATCCATATCAACATACATTCCTATATTGTGAAGCATGTCGTATGTGACGACTGGTGCACCTGGCAACATGCATATCGTATATGACCACTGCAATAGCACATAAATGCTTCTCGTAGGCTTGTGATGGAAACCAGCCGCATTGGTGTTTCCATGCTCTACCAGGAGCAAACAGAGAAACGCTTTTGTCTCAAAGTGCCTTACGCACAAAGGAGTGGCATTACGCTCACAAGAAATCTAAATAACTAAAACTAGATGCATCCTCTCAAAGGGCATTTAACACTACAACTATATACACAGCAGATGTAACTAAACTAATCACCATGAAAATATACGTTAACTACTTCGCGTTCCACTACAATAAACTATCTTGGCATGAATGAAGAAAATTTTAATAATCTCATACTACTAAAATAGCACCTCTTATCTTCTTCTTCTTTGATCCTTAGCCGCCGACCGTCAAAGCAGTCAGTAACCATCATGCCTGGTGGCATCTTGTAGGGCAACAACAAATTGATTCCACTTTGCTCGGTCGGTGGCCATCCTTCGTAGAATGCCCCAACTCTGGTTCATTCTTTGCATCTCAGCCTCCACAGTCCTCCGCCAAATTGTTTTTGGTTGGCCTCTCTTTCGTTTTTCTTCAGGGGTCCATAGCATAGCTGTTCTTGTGATGGCATCGGGGTCTCTTCTGAGGACATGGCCAACCCAGCTCCAGCTATGATGGTGTGCATGTCCTCCTGCTTGCTCCGAGTAAGCAGATCTTGGTTGGTGATGGTATTCGGGAAAAAAGATTCGGAGAATTTTTCTTACACAAGTTGTGTGTAAACAGGACAATTTCGACATTTCCTTCTCTGTAACTCTCCAGCATTCTGCACCATAGAGAAGCACAGAAAGCACACAGCTCTGATATAATCTTAATTTTGTGCCTGTGCTGTACTGAGAGGACTTCCAGATGTTGTTTAGACTAAAAAAGGCTGTTCTTGCTTTGTTCATTCTGTTTTTGATGTCTTTGCTTGCTCCGCTGTCTGGTGTTACTATGCATCCTAGGTATGTGAAGGTGTCTGTCTGTTCCAGTTGCTGATTCCTTACTGATATGGGCTCAGGGTTGCTCACATTGAGCGTCATGACCTCTGTCTTCTTTAGATTGATGTTCAAGCCCACCTGCTGGCTATACTTACTGTGGCTTGTTTTATAAGATTGTGGTTTCGGAAGAGCTTGTTTTATAAGATTTTAAGTCTATCCGTTTTTTCCTGGATGTGTTGATGTGAATGTGCTAGTAGTGCAATGTCATCTGCATATTCCAGATCTTCCAATGTAGAAAATGTCATCTATCTTATTCCTCTTGGGCTGCCCTCTGTTGTCTGGCGCATCACCCAGTCTATGACTGTTAAAAATAGTGGTTGATATGGAGCATCCCTGTCATACTCCTGTCTTCACCTCAAAAGTTAGGTTGCTGTGCCCAACGCTACACGTAAAGTTGGCATAGAGGCTTTTTATGATTGACACTATGCAGCTTGGAATTCCATAAGCCCTCAGTATTTTCCATAAACTGTTTCTATGTATACTGTCAAAAGCCTTTTCAAAATCAATGAAATTAATGTACAGCTGTCTTTACCATTCTGAGCACTGCTCTATAATGTTCCTGAGGGTAAATATATGATCTACACATCTTCTGTTCTTTCTAAATCCTGCTTGTTCTTTCCTCAGTTTGTGGTCTACTGCTTTTGAAATTCTCTGTATAATTACCCTGCCTAGTATTTTGCTGGGAACTGAGAGAAGAGTTATTCCTCTCCAATTATTGCAATCTGCAAGATCTCCCTTCTTGGGCAATTTGACAATTATTCCTTTGTTCCACTCTGTTGGTGTTGTCCCTATTTTCCAGACTTGTGCAAATAGTGGTTCTAATAGTTCTGCTGCTAGCTCAGGGTCTGTCTTAAATAGCTCTGCATTTAAGTTATCATGGCCAGGAGCTTTGCCATTCTTTAACCCTTTGATTGCTGTGATGATTTCTTCTTTTCGTGGAATGTCTGTATTAACATCTAGATCATTTTCAGTCTCAGAAACATTCAATTGTGTCTCTGGTGGTTCCTTGTTCAGAGTTTCTCTGAAATGCTCTACCCATCTTGTTTCTTATTCCTCTGCTGTCGTGATGAGATTTCCTTGCTTATCTCTTACTAATGTAATATTGTTTGCACCTCGTTTTCCGCTGATGATTTTAGTTATTTTGTTAACTGTGCTTTGTTCATTTCTCAGTGCTGCCTCCTCTGCCTGTCTTGCAAGATTGTCTAGGAAATTCCTTTTGTTGGCTCGGGTTTGCCGTTTAACTTCCTTGTCCAGCAGACTGTACTGTTCGCTATATAGTTGCTTTAACCTGGGGGACTTCGTTTCTGTTTTCTTTCTTTTCGTTTCCTTTCTCACCATTTGGTGATTCCCATGTTAATTTGTGAATTTCTTTGCGTGGGAAAAGTGTTCCTCCAATGACCAGTTGTTAATGCTACAGAAACTTATTAATTTATCCCCATTTTCATTTGCTGTTCCACTACCGCATTTCCCCATTACTCTATCATTATATGTATTGTGTGTTCCAACTTTTGCATTGAGGTCTCCCATTACTACGATAAGATCATATCTAGGTGTGTCTTCCATTTCTTTCTGTAGTTGTTGATAGAATTCATCCTTGACCTCATCATCGCTGTCATTCGTTGGTGCGTAGCATTGTATTATTGTAGTGTTGGTGAATCTCCCTCTCAATCTTATTCTTATCAGTCTGTTGTTAATGGGTTTCCATTCCAGTAATGTCCTTTCTGTAGAATAATGGCTACGCCTTCATTATGCTGTCCATCCTCTCTTCCAGAGTAAAGTACTGTTTCTCCTGTTGCTGTTTTAACTTTTCCTGCCCCTGTCCATCTGCTCTCGCTTATCCCTAGATGTGTAATCTATAGTTTCTCATTTCTGCTGTGACCTGTTTTAGTTTGCCTGTCTCGTTCATTGTCCTGACATTCCAAAAGCACCTCTTATAATAAACCAATTTTCATCCAATACCAAATAATAAACAGGTTTAACCCCCTTTCCCACATAACACGTGGTGACTAAAAATGTTATTGCCTACTCACATGTGCCATCTTTATGTACATCAACATGTGGCTGCCGGCTGCCATCTTGCCATACAGTTAATATGTACTATCTCCATTTCAGTCCCTGATATCATTTCTGTCCAGTTCCATGTATGAAATAGGTTCCTACTATATTCGCTTTTCTGCCCGGTCTCATGAATGAAATAGGTTCCTACTATATCCTTACAGCCGTCATCTGGACTTAACATGACTAATAAAACCTATCCACACATTATTTTCACTCATCTATAACTTTAAACTAATAATAATGTCCTAAAAGAAATCTCCTTAGGAAACACATTTATCTATTTTCTCAGACATTAGAACTGAGTCACGCTGAAAATAATTCTAAAGCTACAGGGAAATAATCTAATCTGTTTTAAAATCAAACTCACGTGTTCTCATTCCTTTGTTCATCTCCTACCCACACAGGGCGTGCCTAACTTCGTTTCTTCCGTCTGGACCCTCTTGCGAAAAAGGTCTTCGCCTTTTGTTTATATTATATTTTTGTTTTGTTTCCAAAGGTGATGAGGAAGATGAGAGGGCACTTAACGGCTGACAAGTATTGCCTCTGCTCTCCCACCATCTTGGTCTACCCTGTTCAACCTAAGATTTGGTTATAATTAGGGTATTTAATGTAACTTTATTTTTAGTTTTGTATTTAGCTAACTAATGTCTTTTGCAGTTGATGGTTTTAATTTATATTAGCATTTCTTCTTTTTAAGTTTTGTTTTGTGTTTCTTTGTTACTTCTTTGTTTTTCCTTGCACTATGAGTTTTCTTTAATGTTTTGTTAGCTTTCCTAAAGTCTACAAAGATTGCTCCACATATGTTATCATTATTGATGTTTAGGTGCAAGTTGTCTATCATCTTAGTTAGAGCTGTGTGACATAAATGCTTTTGTCTAAACCCCGACTGACTCAGTTAGCAAGTCGCTGCTAACTAGGCACTGTAGTGTTTTTTTATGTATGTGCTTTTCCAGTGGTTTAGATAGCGATGATATCAGAAAAATTGGTCTATAGTTGCTGAGCTTACTGGTATCTGATGAACCAGGTTTGAAGAGGGGATATACTTTGGCGATCTTAAAGGCCAAAGGAAAATAACTCTTAGCGATACACTGATTATATATATAAGTTAGTGAATCACTGATAGCTGGTGCAGCATAACGCAGTATTCGATTGCTAATTCCATCAAACCCTGATGAGCTATTATCTTTAAGGCCAAGAAGATAGTTATACACTTCATTAACTGTCATAAAAGGAATGATGGGTGGAACTGAGTTTGTACATTTGTCCTCACAGAATGCTGATAGTTTGTCTAAGTCACTAGGTGAATGTGGTATTGTGGATTTCAGACTGTTTATTTTTGCTTGAACGTGACTGCTGAAGTCTGTGCAAGTAAATGAAGTGTTGAAAGATAATGAGTCTGGTGCATTTTTTCACCAAGGTGTTAATTGCCTTCCATATTTTCTTAATATTTGATTTGTTCTGAACCATATTTCTAAAGTGATTTTTCTTTTCTTTGAGAATTAAATATTGAGCCTTGTTTCTTAGTACCCTGTATGTATTGAGGTCCTTATTTTTGTGTGCTTGATCTCTCTGCCTCATTGTCATTTGACGCGAATTTCCTTATCAGGTACGTGCGTGTCAAAAACACTATGAAAAATCTTTGTCCAGTATGCAATGGCGTCATCCGGATCAGGAAGTTGGTAAACACTGGCGAGAGGTGCAGTTAGCAAGTCATTTTAAAATAACTCCAGATTGAAATGTTTGAAACTTCTAAATTTAATACTTACATGTTTATTTTTGGGAACTTTACATTTATTCTTTGACCATGTGCAGCGTACTGGATAGTGGTCACTCATTGCAATATTAGGAACAGAGCATTCTATGATGTTTTCTGGACAAGTTACGTAGATGTGGTCGATTAGTGTGGATGATGCTTGTGTTACTCTTGTAGTAAATACCGTTTTATTAGTTTATAAACTTATGTTACTCTTGTAGGCTGGTTGACTATTTGTTTTAAGTTGTACGATAGTATAATATTTTTCCATGTTACATTTGATTGTGTTTATCGATATTGAAATCGCCAAGAAAAATAACCTCCTTGACAGTGGCAAATACATTGTCTATCATGATGGTGAAATCTTCATACCAGATAGGTCCCGCATTAGGATTTCGATAAAGATACCCCACTTGAAATGGGCACTGGTTTGGTAGCTTTATTTCCAACCATAAGCATTCTATATCTGCTGTCATTTCTGCGGTTAAAATTAAGGGAAGTGGAAATATAAATTGTTATACCTGTCTCTAGTTTTCTGCTTGAGTCTCGCCAAAGAGATTTAAAACCATTTAACACAATGTCATCGTCTGTTATTTTGTCATTTAGACGACTTTCTGAAAGTCCAAAAATGTGAAAATTCTTATTTAGAATGTGTATAAGTTCGGGGAGTTTTCCTAGAAGATGGTAAATATTCAGATGGCCAAGTCATAGACCATACTTATGAAGCCACTGTACATAATTATCAGCCATGTTTGTATAAAAATAAAAATAATAAAAAACAAGTTAAAAAAGCAGTTCTGCACAAAAAATAAGCGCAAAGAATTTATACAAATTAAAACTTCATTAAGGAAGTGGAATTTACGGAAAGAAAAATTGCTGGAAATACAATATTAAAATAACTGATACAACTAATACAAACAATTTCAACTAAGTGATATGTCTGAAGAATATCAAAATTGTCACAAAACAATCAGGCATACAATATTTCACACCAGAACTGCTCAACGTATTAAATTTAAATTAAATGAGAGATGTAAGAAATTAAAATTGTCACAAGTCAAACAAGTATACAACACTTCACACCACAACACTGTTAGGTCTAACAAATTAAAGCTACGATTGATAATAAGAAATTGTAACAAAATAAGCAATCAAAGAAAAATGTTAGTGGCCTGTAGCCGATGAGTTGAGAATGATCCCAACCAGTAACAAAGTCCTGATTATTTTTACCGTTGTATTAAAATACCAACAAATGTTCAAAAGGAGTGAAGGCTTTAGTCACACAGATGAAGTGAGGCAAAGTATTTGTTCATCAATAACTGATATCTCTGCCTGGCATATAATAGGGGTGACGTTTGGCAGACATCATTAATGCTTGCCTAAGTGACGCAGGGCTGAATTGCATCAGATAGACAAGTTCTGGGCTCCACTGAGGATGATGATAAGGACTAGGGGAGGAAGAATGGTGACCTCTGATTTCTTCCGTCATTATTCCAGCGTTCGTAGGAGTCTTCTGGGATACTGTTGGGAGAGGTATCTGAGAGGGGATGTCTTGTGTGTAATGGGGGAAACATGGTATCATAAGATTCGGCTTCCTGGCTGAAAGTGGCGTTGTGGTAGCTGGAAGGTTGTCTGCTTGCGATAGGTATGCTTCTTTGTGGGGCAGGTAGGGTGTTTGATGTATTGTGATGATAGGTTGGTGTCACAGTAGATTTTTTGTGGACTGTTTGAAGATGATCGTGATGGGAGAAGTCTCTCTGCAGTTTTTCGATGATGTCTTTCATGCTAGAATTTTCTTCCCTCAGAGATACTATCTCACTTTTAATAAGTTCCTTTTTGGGCCTTGAGCGATGTCTTTATACTAGACATGAGATCACCAATTAAACTTCGTAAAGTGCTCTCCATGTTTTGCATTAGCTCCTGGCAGCATGGCACAGGTAACTTCGGGGTGTCTTCTTTTTGTTGCTCGAGAGATAAAATTGCAGCTTTTCATATATCTTCATGGTCCATGGGGTATTCGATGGCCAACATCAGTTTAGAAATTGTAGGGGTGTCTGTTATTTCACCGAATACTGCAGAAGGTGAAATTTCTGATTCTGTGTGAGAAATTGGGCTGCAGCTGATGTTGAGGATGTCATCTTCGGTAGGAAAGTCACTGATGCCTGAAAAGGTAGTGTTTACTGCCAAGTGGGGCATGGATATAGCAGAGTCCATTCTAGTGTCTTCTATCTCAACATCAGTTACATTTTTTGCTGATTCCGTTAATCCGACAAATTCTGTTTCTAACCATGATTCAATTGCTGCGAAAGTCCCCTGAGCCATCAACTTATTCTTAGTATGGTAAAGGTGAACTTTGAGATGTGGTGTTGTTATAACATCTTCTACTAGTGCACCATTAATGTCTGTTCTTGACTCTACAAGCCCTGTTTCATAGTATTTAATGACAATTATACGAAATGCCTCGTACTGAAAAGTGCTCTGGAATGTTATGGTGACACATTTTCTATTACTTGAGAGCTTCAAGGTTATACCTGACCCGGTTCTACAACCTTTATGTTTTACATGGAGAGCCCTTTCTTATCAGCCATAAATGAGCGTCCCTAGGGACCACTGTTTACTGCGAACTAACGCCTTCCTCCAAGCATGACATAGTTACATTCCACGGGGGGGGGGGGGGGGGGGGGGGGGGGGGGGGGGGGGGGGGTGTTTATTACCAGTGAGGAACATTGTATACCGGGAAACTTTATAATGCTGCACAGCAACGCTTGACCAACTGATCTCTTGCTTTCCCAAAGGTCGCAACCGAATGAGTCACGTGGTTATTGTTGCAAATATCCTCCAATAACATAGAGAAAAAAACTGGTTCACACCTCACTGCTATTCTGTAAAATGTTACACATTAAATTAACATAATATCATGTTTAAAAAATTCACCATCTAAATACCAATACACTTATATAAAAATCCACCAAATATGAATCTAACTTCCCGCGTTAATATTGCAAAATGTAAGAGGGGATCGAAACACGTCCGCCCATGTTGACGAGAATAGATAGATAGAGAGGCAGACGTAGACCAAAAAAAACACACAGAGAAGAGAACTGGAGACAGAAATGAAAATGATAAGAAAGACGTGGAAAGAACTTGAGCTGATGGCACGGGACAGGAAGACTTGGCTTGTGTTTGTTGAAGGCCTATGCTCCTTGAGGAGCTAAAGGGTAGTGAGTAAGTGATTGATTTAAACAATATTTCAGCTTTCATTCTTCCACAGTTTCGGCAACTAAATAATACCATCACATTTTAGATGGAAAGTGCTTCCTGTTGTTCAAACGTGGATCGGTGGTCAAACCTTGTTGGGGGCTTTACTTGTTCATCTGCAGTATTTTTTTTGCACATTTTCAAAGCTATGCCCCACCACCTCTGGCAGACCTCGTAGGGTGGTTTCAGATCAAGTAAGGAAATTAATTTAAGAAATCCTAGATGAAGCAACTAATTCAGACTGTAGTGATTATGCAGATGACAATGAAGATTAATTGGATTATCAAAAGGAATCTGAAATTGAACCATACGGCGGTTACAGAAAACTGTGGCAGGCTTGTGCCAGAAATGAAGTTCTGGAAGCAGGACAGCATTATGAAACTGCAACAAAGTGACTGTTTCTAAGGCAGACCCTACCTTTGCCCAGAAAACATGCTTTATTACCTATACATGACCCTACCTTTGCCCAGAAAACCTGCCTTATTACCTATACTTGACCCTACTTTTGCCCAGAAAACCTGCTGTGTTACCTATACATGACCCTACCTCTGCCCAGAAAACATGCTTTGTGTCCTATCATAAACAAAACAATAATAAGGACCTGTCTAGACAGTAGGAAACTGTAAATAATATTTTATTTTTCCCTCAAAGATGCATTTTGAAATGTCTTGTTTTTACTACTCGTGGTCCATTTTATATTCTGTGTAAATAATTATGATGCTTAGACAGTCCAGACTATGCTGGCTTGGCCATGTGCGTTGCATGGATAATGGTCGCATCCCTATAGATATTTTCTACAGGCAACTGTTAGAGTGGGCCCTTTCTTTATACAAGGCACATACAGTAGACCAGGGGTCGACAACCCATAAACTTTTGGGTTCCACTTTAGTAACCCTGAGCCCTCTAAAGATCTACTATATATATCGCAGCAAAAGTGCCAGGTTCGAAACAAGAGTATCGTCATGCTCCAGTCTATCCAAGTGTACCTGACTCTGCTCTCGAGTCAGGGAAGAAAAAAGCAGCGAGGAAGGAAACTGATCACCCCCTACTTGACGCTGGAAAGTCCATATCACTTGACTCCCCTACGGCAGTATCTGCTATGGGTCTAACTTTACCTGTTATATGTGTGTGCGTGGTATGTGATTATAAGTGGGGGTGGGGAAGATGGGGGAGGAATGATGAACCTTACAAAGAAAAGTTTGCGTTCCTATCTCATGCAGTTCATGAATATATTTTAGTAGCCAGCTCAATTTTAAATGCCAGCTGAGAGGTCTAGTTCGAAATTTCCCTAGTTTACAAAGTCTTTTTCCC
The DNA here is from genome assembly GCA_024509875.1 of Oreohelix idahoensis. NCBI lineage: Eukaryota > Metazoa > Mollusca > Gastropoda > Stylommatophora > Oreohelicidae > Oreohelix > Oreohelix idahoensis. The sequence continues at coordinate 341,049 of JAMPIV010014694.1, read as the reverse complement.
CCTCGCAGTCGCCTAAAGATCTACAAAATTATCCACTGGAATCTACTGGTAGATTGATATTACGTTATGCATTTTACTGCGCAAATGAGACAGTGTTTATTATTAGTCGTTTGCACACTAAAATGTACCAGCGATAAAAGAGATGCATGAATGTTGTTGGATTTCCGGCTGTGTAGGCCTGAGGGCCGGCAACGTATATGGAAAGTGTATATGTAAAGTGTGGCCAGTTACAGCCACAGCTAAATGAAGTATGTATCCCAGATGTGTTCTTGAAGGACTGTGTTTCACACAGATTCTTCTTCTTCTTCTTGCGATCGCATCTTTGATGATTACACCGTCAGACGAGTTCTCATGATGAATTCGACTGTTGTTTGAAGTTCCTCCTTAACTCCATATAGCTTTGAGTTTAGTGTTGAGTCATTGGGCCAGTATATCTTTCTTAACTGGTTATACAGAGGACAGTCCTGTAGAACATGCTCAGCAGTTTGTTTGTTTAATCCACATGTGCACAGTGGTGAAGCAGACAATCGTAGCTTGTGCATGTGTTTATTCAGTTTGTTATGCCCTGTCCTGAGTCGAAAAATAGTTATCTGTCCCTGCCGGTCGAGAGTGTGATAGTCGTCTTTGGGTTGGTTCTGTTCTCTTCTGATAGTCTGGATAGCTCTCTTTTTTCTCAAAGTATGTGACTTCATTATCTTCTTGTTCACATTCTCCTCCCTTTTTTGCAAGTTTATCTGCCTTTTCATTTCCGGGTACACCACAATGAGATGGTACCCACTGAAGTATGGTTCTCTTTTTGGCAGCTACCTTGTTTAGTTCATTTCTCAGATGCGGGAGTTTACCACCCTTGAGAGCTTGCAGGACAGACAGTGCATCTGTGAGGATGACTACCTGGTGGCAGTCAGAGTTGGTGTTATAAATCATATTTGCAGCTTGCTCTAGAGCTTGAACCTCAGCTGTATAGTTGGAACAGAATTTACCAGTGGGAATGTGCCTAGTCTCATAGTGGTTGTCAGGATATGAGATAAAGATACCGGCACCTCCATTCCTAACAGCATTAGTTGCTGATCCATCTGTATAGGCATGTATCCATGATTGATCGGGATAGCTTTCTTGGATCATACTCAATGTAGCAGTTCGTTTTTGCAGATCATTATACTCACAACCACTTGTGAGACCACTGACTGATGTATTAATTTGGAGGGCACTGCTGGCCTGCTCCCATGGTACAGGGTATAGGGTGGGCTTCAGTGGTGTTGTCTTCATGGATAGGTCTTCTTGATGCTGTCTTATAAGTCTTTTCCCCCCGATGCACAAAGCTGCTACGCTTTAGACGTCCCAATGCCAGATCATCTAGTCTTGCCTTCATTGGGTGCATTGGCATACTGTTGTACTTTTCCATCTGGATCATGGTTTTTGTGTCTCTTCTATGGGACAATGTCTGTAATCCAGCAACCTTCTGCATCTCTGTTATTGGTGTAGTTTTCATGGCTCCTGTAATGAGCCTGAGAGCTTGATTTTGCACCTTGTCCAAAGACTGCAGATGTGAGTTAGCAGCTGATGACCATGCTGCTGAGCTAAACTCTAAGTGTGGTCTTATTACTCCATTATAAATCTTCTTTAGATTTCGTTCATTTGCTCCCCAGTTGGTACCTGCTAATTTTCTGAGTATGCCTAGTCGTCTTCTGGCCTTTCCTTCTGCATTTTCAATATGCTTATTCCATGTAAGCCTTTGGTCAAATGTCACCCCAAGATAGGTGGGGTAGCTTTCTTCCTTGATCACGGTTGTCCCTAGGTGTATGTTAGCTGATTTGTCCTTGGGGGCGAGGGAGAACAGTGTTGTGGAGGTTTTGTCTGTGTTTTATTGTGATAAGCCATTTCTCTGCCCATGACACTAGCATGTCTGCTGCCCGCTGCATTCTATAATTTGCTGTGGTGACATTTTCATCAGCGCACCAGAGTACTAGGTCATCTGCATATAAGGCAGCTTTAACTCCTGCAGGGAGATCTTTCACCAGGTCATTGATGTAAACAAGGAAGAGTGTTGGGGAAATTACTCCTCCTTGAGGTACCCCCTGATGGAGCAACACTTTTCTGCTCTGCAGACCGTCAAGAGTGACTCTAGTTCTCCTGTTATGCAAGTATGACTGGATCCATTTCATCATGTTGCCTTGGATTCCACTTCTCCTAAGTTTTGCAATGAGGCCATCTTTCCACACCTTGTCAAAGGCCTGCTTGAAGTCGACCCAGATCATTAGGACCTTTTTCTTCTCCTGGAAGGCATCTTCTATTGCTTGAGACAAGTAAGTAACTTGGTCTTCTGTACTGTAGCATTCTCTAAATCCAGCTTGTTCCGGCACCAGGATCTGCTCAGACTCTAAATACCATTTCAATCTGTGGTTGACTATTCGCTCCATAGTCTTCCCAACACAGCTTGTGAGACTGATTGGCCGGTAACTTGCAGCCTCGGTCTTACATTTCCCTTTCTTTAGTATGGGTATTGTGATGGCTTCTCTCCATACTTGGGGTACCGTTCCTTTCAACCAGCTGTGGTTGAATATTTCAAGCAGTTTTGTCTTTGCTGCTGAGCTCAGATTTACTAGCATTTCATTGCTGATTTTGTCTGGGCCGGGTGACTTTTGAAACTTAAGCTTGGAAATAGCCTTCTGTAGTTCTCCTAGTGTGATGGGTTCCCTCATTGGGGCAGGAGTATCTGTCTGTCCCATGGTTGCCAGTATTTCTTTTCTTATCTCTCTCTGATGATCTATGTTAATGGGTAAGTTGCTTTCTGAACTGTATCTTCTAGCAAACAAGTCTGCAGCTTGTTTTCCTCTGAAAAGTTTGCCACCTTCATCCAATGTGATAGTCTGCCTAGGTGAGGAACGCTCTTCATTTAGAGACTTGACTAATCTCCAAAGTTTCCTGCCGTCTTTCTCAAGGTTCAGCGATGCCGTTTTAGTTCTCCAGCTTTTCCGTTTTTCTTCTAGCTTTGTTCTCTGAAACTCTGCTACAGCCTTTTTCCATTTGTTGTGAGTTTCAAGTGAAGGCTGAGACTCTGCGTCCTTTCTAGCCCTGTCCATAGCTTCCTGACGTTCTTGGAGTGTGCTGGACCAGTATGGTATGTAGGTACGCCGGCATCCTTTGGGAATGGTTTCTTTTGCAGCTTGTAGTATGCATCTGTTGAAGTCTTTTACCACTTCATTAATGTCTCTGTTCTGTACCTTGAGGGTAGACAGCAGCGTTGTTCACCTGATGCCTGAATAAACCCCAGTTGGCTTTTTTGTAGTTCCATCTTGTAATGGCTGGGCCTGTACTGAGAGTTGCACTCTGGACAGTAAGAAAGATTGGGCGATGGTCGCTTCCCCCTAGTTGGTCTCCTACTTCTCTACTAATAGATCCAGCTATATCTGGTGTGGAGAAGGCAAGATCTGGTGTTGAAGTTGTGTGCCATCCTCTGGAGTAGAAGGTAGGAGTATCTGTGGCATTATTGACTAGGATTAGGGAGTGATCATCTTGCCAAGTTTCAACCTCTTCACCTCTGTGATCCAGATGGTTATAGCCCCAGCTCTGGGAGTGGCTATTAAAGTCTCCAACTGCTATAAAGTTGGTGGCTGGTACCTGTATAGAGCTGAGACTCAGGGGTTTGTTGTTCGGACAGTAATAGTTCAGGAGTTCTATTTCCATCTTGTCTACCTTTATCTGCAACAGCTGATATTCTGCTCCATCCATGAAGGTTTTCCTTTCGTGTGCATGAATGTTATTCCTTACAAGCGTAAGTACTCCTCCTTTTCGTCTATCTTTTCTGTCGGATCTGAAGCATTGATATCCCCTTATTTTAAAGGTTTGATCTGCTTTCAAGTGAGTCTCTTGGATACAGCAAACACTGACTTGCTTCTCATACAAGATGTTTTCCAGCTCTGTCTTTTTGCTGTATCCAGCCTGCTTGCTGTTCACTCCCTCTGCATTCCAGTGCATCATGACAAGTGGCACTCTGGGTTTCTCTTTTTCTGTTTTGTTTTGGTCAGTAGTTCTCCTCCGCCGTCTGCTGACTCCACAAGACGGTCTAGAGGGTCCTCCAGTAGCTGAGGGTGGGCTCTGTCGAGGCTCAGAGCCCGGCACTGCACCTGCCTGGTGGAGCTCCACAGGGCGAGCACCAGTACGAGATTTATTTGACGGTGTACTCTCCATAGAAAAAAAAAAGCGAGTTGCGTGATACTGTGGTTTCCGGTGCGCCTTCTGGCCCAGTATCTATGACTTTAGCACCTGTTCAACGGGAGAGTGGGCTCATCCCTAATCTGTTTATGTTCCCAGTAGTAGACTATTCGCAAGCAGCCTGGGGGTGTCACTGCTCTGCGCGGACCTTGTTTACCGAGGCGGCGTCCGAGCTCGTATGGTGAAAATATGGTTGCGTTATCTTCAAAATAGCCCTGTCTTCCCATGGCTTTTCTGCCATCCTGCAACTTTGAGTTAGGGAGTTCTGAGCTCCAGTCTCTTTCCCAGGCATTCTATCCTGGCCTGGCGCGCATACAGAGGACCCCACTTCTGGTTCTAAGTTAGCAGTTGGGGATAGGTGGGGTAGCACACTGTGCATTCCCCGTCATCCAGGGGGCTCTCCAACTATGCAGAGCTTGCACAATGCTGTGCTCTGGTTCTGGGCTCTCCCAAGGAATCCTCACGTCCTGCACAGAGCCACTTCCAGATACCCACCACCTGCCAACCCTCCATTGTAGAAATCTCCTGCATGCGGCCATCCAGTCAAGAGCCAGTATTAAGTCTGGTGCCCAAGTGATCCCCCCCAAGCTCAGTGTGCAATGCTGGGTTCTCATCATGCTGCAACACAGGGGGGATTGTGATGCTCAGCCATCTCTCTCAACTCTGCACCGATAAGTGACATCGGGGACTTAACTGTGCCTCAGTACTGGGAGGCCCCGTTTCCGGGTACACCACACACAGCCAATTGAGGCAACGGTCTTCAGTGGGGAAGTTGTGGAGTCTTCCTGTCCATGTTCTTGCACATCCTAACACTGCCCGCAAGACATCGGAGGTTTGGAGAGTGGCCTTCTCTGCTTTTTTGAGCCAGGGTGGGGATCGGGACGTGTCCACGCGCCAGTGGGCCCAGCATCGGCCGCATCTGATGGAGGACTTGCTCTGCCAGGTTTGATGTGGATTTCCTACCGCCCCGGGTAGAAGCCAGAAGTGTACTGTGCCAGCTCTGGGGGAGATAAAGGGGGTGTTTCTGCGTCTCCTTGTGATACGTAGCCAAGGTAGGGCTCACAGTGCTCTTTCCCCGCCACCAAATTGCCTGCTGATTACGCCGAGTTCTCCGAGGCTCTAGTCATGTGACCAAGAGTTGAAGGCAATAGGATCGTCAAGTCCTGAGTCTCTGTACCTGTACGATGGGTTCTGATCTTCAGGGAGCAGTCCACACTCGTTCCCACTCCCAAGACTTGTTCAGTATCCATCTGGCTCCTTCCCACCCACAGAGGGCGTGTACGGTGTAGTGCACCGGTTTTATTATCGAGGTTTGCTCCTCTAGATCCGTTGTGTTTAGCCTGAGGATTCGCACCCTCAGTTACCAGGACTACCGCGAGGAGGGTGTGGCTCTTCACCACGCACAACGATCTTGGGGTATGAGAGGTTTTGCTAGGCCAAGAGACTAACACCGCAATGGTCGCTCCTTTCATGAACAAGAATTCACTAGGCCTAGGGTGAAGCAAGGGGGGAAACCCACTACCCACAACACCAGCACATCATACCCCCTGTCTGTAAAAGACTTTGCCCCTCACACAGATGATTGTGTGGCTGACTGGAGTCCTGTGATAATGGAATGTGTCAGGAAAGTCAACATGTCTGCATTTGGACTGGCCGCCCAACCATGGATGTATGTTTAAAGACGGGTGTGTGTACGATGAAGATTATTCATAAATGATGAAACATGATGTCAAGGCTTTACGTGTTTTATTGAATCAGTTTGACGTTTGCAAGTTTGGAGGATTACAGTTGATTTTATATCTGTTTGTTGATGATAGACCCCTTTGAGCCATACGAGGCTAAGCACTTATAGACGGTTTATTATCAGCCACTGCCACATCAGCCCACATAACAATCAAGATGAACTGGTTGTCGACCCCTGCAGTAGACCCTTTTGTCCATCGGTTCAGCTATTCCTCTTTGAAGTTCTTTTGGAGTATTCATTCAGCTAGATTAGACTGTGATGCTACCATGTTTTGAACCCGGAACTTTGCTACAGTAGGCAAGCTGTTTAACCACTCTGCCACTCAGAAATACGTACAAAAGTACCATAACATGCTATGCGCTTTATCCTTACCTTACAAATGTCATTACAGCTAGGGCAAACTATGGTCCCCCGGTGAATGTATTTAGAGGATGAAAAGACCACTTTGATGATTTGATGTTCTTTGTAGCACTGGTAAGTCTGGTTCTGAAGACGTATAACCAGGCCAACTCCTTCCACGCAGCTGTACTGCAATTAACATTAATAAACACCCTTGGTTAATATTTCCCCACATTGCTGTTGACGCACAACATGTAAATGCTTGGTGCAGGCTTCTACAAGGTAACCAGCTGCAGCGGTAGTTCCAAGCTCCGCAAGGAGTGACAAGAAAAATGATGATATTAACTAATAACCATTAAAAAACCTTTATATACTGACTCTTTCAGAATTTCATATCAAGATAACATCAACAAACACTCATTTGGATTTCCAGATAAAATCAACAAACACTCATTTGGATTTCCAGATAAAATCAACAAACACTCATTTGGATTTTCAGATAAAATCAACAAACACTCATTTGGATTTCCAGATAAAATCAACAAACACTCATTTGGATTTCCAGATAAAATCAACAAACACTCATTTGGATTTCCAGATAAAATCAACAAACACTCATTTGGATTTCCAGATAAAATCAACAAACACTCATTTGGATTTCCAGATAAAATCAACAAACACTCATTTGGATTTCCAGATAAAATCAACAAACACTCATTTGGATTTCCAGATAAAATCAACAAACGCTCATTTGGATTTCCAGATAAAATCAACAAACACTCATTTGGATTTTTAGATAAAATCAACAAACACTCATTTGGATTTCCAGATAAAATCAACAAACACTCATTTGGATTTCCAGATAAAATCAACAACCACTCATTTGGATTTCCAGATAAAATCATCAAACACTCATTTTGAAATTCAGATAAAATCAACAAACACTCACTTAGAAATCCAGATAAAATCAACAAACACTCATTTTGAAATCCAGATAAAATCAACAAACACACATTTAGAAATAAGATAAAATCAGCAAACACTCATTTGGAAATACAGATAAAATCAACAAACATTCATTTGGAAATCCAGATAAAATCAACAAACACTTATTTGGAAATAAAGATAAAATCAACAAACACTCATTTATAAATCCAGATAAAATCAACAAACACTCAAATGGAAATCCAGATAAAATTGGGGATGAATTGTTGTTGTTGATTAACTAGGGCTGCTGAGCTTGTCGCTCTTCCGCAGCCAATGCCAAGTTGAAGAATTGAGGATGCTTTACCTGATGTTACTTTCATAAATGAGTGATTGCACAGAACAGAAAGATTGAAATGGTAAGATAAGATCACCAATATTATAGAGATGGTAAGACAAGATCACCAATGTTATTGACATAGTAAGGCAAGATCACCAATGTTATAGAGATAGTAAGGCAAGATCACCAATGTTATAGAGATGGTAAGACAAAGTCACCAATGTTACTGAGATGGTAAGACAATATCACCAATGTTATTGAGATAGTAAGGCAAGATCACCAATGTTATAGAGATGGTAAGACAAAGTCACCAATGTTATTGAGATGGTAAGACAAGGTCACCAATGTTATTGAGATGGTAAGACAAGATCACCAATGTTATTGAGATGGTAAGACAAGATCACCAATGTTATTGAGATGGTAAGACAAGATCATTAATGTTATTGAGATGGTAAGACAAAGTCATTAATGTTACAGAGATGGTAAGACAAGATCACCAATGTTATTGAGATAGTAAGGCAAGATCACCAATGTTATTGAGATGGTAAGGCAAGATCACCAATGTTATTGAGATGGTAAGGCAAGATCACCAATGTTATTGAGATGGTAAGGCAAAATCACTAATGTTATTGAGATAGTAAGACAAGATCACCAATGTTACTGAGATGGTAAGACATGATCACCAATGTTATTGAGATGGTATGATAAGATCACCAATGTTATTGAGATAGTAAGGCAAGATCACCAATGTTACTGAGATGGTAAGACATCATCACCAATGTTATTGAGATGGTATGATAAGATCACCAATGTTATTGAGATAGTAAGGCAAGATCACCAATGTTATTGAGATGGTAAGACAAGGTCCCCAATGTTATTGAGATGGTAAGACAAGATCACCAATGTTATTGAGATGGTAAGACAAGATCACCAATGTTATTGAGATGGTAAGACAAGATCACTAATGTTATTGAGATGGTAAGACAAAGTCATTAATGTTACAGATATGGTAAGACAAGATCACCAATGTTATTGAGATAGTAAGGCAAGATCACCAATGTTACTGAGATGGTAAGGCAAGATCACCAATGTTATTGAGATGGTAAGGCAAGATCACCAATGTTATTGAGATAGTAAGGCAAGATCACCAATGTTATTGAGCTAGTAAGACAAGATCACCAATGTTATTGAGATGGTAAGACAAAGTCACCAATGTTATTGAGATGGTAAGGCAAGATCACCAATGTTATTGAGATGGTAAGACACGAACTTGTCATCAGTTCCACACTAGTGATATGTACGGCAGGTATTATAGCTAATTATGTTCTGTAAGTTGTTACAACTTCATTCAAAATGGCGAGCTATATATACAAATAAAACATGATTCCTAACAACTTTATAATGCCTAACGTTTGATGAATAATGGAGTAAACCTGAGTCCTGTGAGTAATAAATAAATAAGTAAATAAATACAGGTAATTAAAAGGCACTCGTTGGACATAAAGCAGGAGACCAGACAACAGAAAAGAAATATAAGTGATAGGCTTACTGGGAATCGAACATCCAAACGGTGCCATCGCCTTGCTGTAGAAGTAAATCGTTAAAGGACGCACAGCCAGTTTTGCACTCAAACAAAAAAAAGTGCATCATTGGCTGAGGTCATTCTTATGACATCCACACAACTATGGTATTAGGACTCATGAACGACCCACACACTTTAAAGGCGCAATCACTAATATAACTTTTCTATCAGCAAGTATAGACCAAATAAAGGCCAAAATACTTGTGTCCACAGTAATGTGTAGTGGAAGACGAACAACACAGAACATATGGGTAGGTTAAAGTCGCGGATGGGTGAACTCTTAAATAAATAATGAAGGAAATCTGAGACATGTGAGTAATAAATAAGTAAGTAAAATGTCCTAGGAGTGCCTGTTGATTACCTATATTTATTTACTAACTAAGTGCCATGGTTTGGTTTGGTTTTAAGGACTATCTTCATCGCACACCGACAACTCCATCAGTGCTCTGATCTTCTTCCTTAGATCCCACAAGGAGGATCTCAGCACAGTGCACAAAATCTGTGCCATGGTTAAAATGTAGTTCCTCTGCGTCACTGATGAGACAAAAAAACAGAATAGAACCCCTGCTCCCTCAGACATGCCACAAGAAGCAACTAATATAAGGTTCCCCATGGGGCTGGCAATCTCATCATCACTACAGAAATCAATACTGCAAGAGCACCTAGATGCTTTTATACAGGCTTCCTGTAAGGGGGGGCCACCCACAATGCTTGCTTGTGAGGAGTTAATGTGATTGCATTTACAACAGGCCCCAAGTCTTTAAATTTTGCATTTATTTACGTTTTTCAGGGAAAGATTACGGTGGGATTTTTATCTTATTCGTTTTTTTTATTTCTCTTTGTATAATAATCGAGTTTGGATTTTTTGTGTAGATTAAGAATTACGGTTTCTAGAAGAGATGGTAGTTTTAACTTTTAGACTGGCACCAGCGCGGTTTTTTTCATTTAGATAATTCGTTCATGGAGATATTTTCTAGTGTAACAAAATGGCAGAGCATTTCTGATCCTTTCTCAATGAGCGCGTGGAACGGATTTTTTCGTTCTAAATTTAGATCATGACCGCGGGCGATTCCTGGCACGTTGGTTGGTTCATAGATTGACCCGCTTAAGAACAAAGCCAGGGAGTGACGCACCCGTAGCGTGGTCTCAGGTAATAAATAAGCGGGGTTCCCTGGCAGAAGTCTGATATTTTTTTGAACTTCTACGCCTTGGGAAGGAACGGCCTGTATGGTATATACAGAGCCGACTTGCTCTTTCGAGAGAAATTCGTGCTGGTAAATATGAAGTTAATTAAGCTTTAATAGTTTACAAGATTTTTGCAGAGTTGGTTTCTAAGAGTTAAAGTTAATTCATAGAAGTAGAGCCATCAATGCTATAATTTTTAAATTGAATAACTGACAGCGCAATTAGGTATTTTGTGAAAAGGTAGTAGGGAATTTTGATAGTTTCCTCAGAGTAGCTGTTTGTATAAATTGGAGTATTACTGTTATTTGTTAGAAGACAGGGGTATTTATTTTCCTGGATTTGTGAATTTTAAATGGGGCAGCGTAAACACGCTCGCGGAATTAAATTAATTTTAGTTCATAACGGACATGCCATGAGTTACCCTCTTATCTAAATTATTATCAGAGTGCATTCATTCTTTTTATGAGATAATGAAAGCTTAAAGATGTGAGATGTTAAATACCATAAATTTGAGACACGATGCACGTAATTTCATTGTGATTTTCGAGGATTTGGAGAGAGGGGTACCTAAGCACGTGCTGCGTGTCTTTTCTTAGAGGGGTGAATCTGATGACGGAAGGAGAGGGGAGATAGCAGGGTATGCATGGTAAAATAGGATTTCAGTTCCTTTAGAGATTTTAATGTACATTGTTATCAGAATCGGGTGTAAATAATATTCCCGACACGTGGGTGAAGATTTCTCAATATTTGAGTTATAATATTAGCGAATAATACGCTAGGGTTTTGGTGTGTATTTAATTGTTCAAGTGTGTGTAAATTACCAGCGGACTAATTTGTGTAACGCTGTGGTAATAGAACGAGTGGCTTTAAATGTTAGAGCATGGGAAATTGTGTATTTTTCTCTGTGTGGGTAAAACCTACATTTTGAAGTCAGCAGTTACGGGTCTAGTTGGGATTTTTAATTAGTCCCTTATTTAATAGACATATGTTTATACTGATGAATTCATGGAGACGGTAGATTATTGTCTCGGGTGAAGTCTATTGTATCTGGGTAGCCAGGTAAACACATCGATCATTGTTAAATAGTAGGGCCAGGGATTTACCGGCAACAGGTTCATTCAGTGGTTAGAATGTTGTGACGGGCTAACCTAAGCCGCCAGCATGTAAGAGATTAAGCCAGCTGAGTCTGGAGATTAGAGTGTCGATAGAACAGTATTTGAGGGAAAGTGGGGGTAGGCATGTTTACTAATCGCTGAAGCGATACTAGAGCATGGGAGCTGTATGGAAGATTTGAAGCTTAAGTGTTAGAGATTTGAAACTTAAGTGTTAGAGATTTGAAACTTAAGTGTTAGAGATTTGAAACTTAAGTGTTAGAGATTTGAAACTTAAGTGTTAGAGATTTGAAACTTAAGTGTTAGAGATTTGAAAACTTAAGTGTTGAAGAGTTGGGATTTAAGTGTTGAAGAGTGAGAGTTAAGGGAGTTAAGTGTTAAGGATATGGGAAATTTGTTGTGCGATATATATTTGTTATTGTTTTGTCCACAGCAGATATTTTCCAGGCATGGCAGCTAGGGCTACAGTAGTCCTTCAGCTGGCTAGAAGTTCGCCGGTCTTCTCAGGAGAAGAAGAGTCGGCAGAGCCAGGAAAGAAAGTGGAGTAGTGACAAGGGGGTCACTGGTGCAAACGTTTTGTACCCAAGAGAGAGCAAGGAGCTGGAAGCACAGACTTCTTCAGCAAGAACAAGAGGTTCTTAATAAAATTCGGAGCTATTCACGCTCAGATAAAGCACACACTGAACCTAGGCGCAGGGCCTAGAGGTGTCGTGATTGGTCGGTCATAATAACACCGACGGCCCAGACCCAAGAGAGGGGTAACGGGGCCTGTGATTTTTCCAGAATCGTCATTGGTAGTGCAGAAGAGTCCAAGTCGAGAAACCAGAATACCAATTCAAGTTAGCAGCTACAACGGCAGTCAGAGGAAAGAGGGCAAAAATACCTCTGAGCTGCAATAGATGGAGAGAAGGAGAGTAGTGGAGGAGTCGCTTTTCTGTAGGAACTAGGAGTGTCAGACAGACACTGAACATAACATTAGAACTCAGCAAGTCATCTGTAAGTTGTGTCGGAGATGATAAAAGGGTTCTGGTCGTGGACTTTGTGATAGTCAGAGAATAATTAGCCTATAGTAGAGCAGCGGTGTAGGCACGTCATTTGTGTAGAAACACGTCTGCAGACAGTAGGAGTTAGGGTGTGTTTACATGATATCAGGTTGATTAGGAGAAAGACGGATCTGGTGTTAGTGATCCTCCATCACATGTTGTTGTATTACTTACCTTTCTTCCTTACAGGTTGAGGGGAGGGCAGCTGTGTGGGGTTATCATACCTAATCACTTGAAATCAATTATGTTCTTTTCCAGGTGTGTGTCCATACATTGTATTTTTTTGTAGTATGTTATATGAATTTTTTTGTGTGGTGTAAAATAAAATCTATTGTAAATTTTCAGGCTGGATCAGTCACTTACTTCAACCTATATGTTGTCTGTAAGTGGTGTCTGTGGTGTTAAGTAATTAAACCTTATCCCAGTCTTGGTAGTTAGAGGTAGTGAGGTTATCGCAAAACATTACGTCACCTAGTGGCAAGGGAGTCAATCTAGGTTCTCGACCCTTGACGCCAATAGCCTCATCTCCCACAGTCACGGTCATTTTTCTTCTGAAATCTATCTTCTTAGTCTTTCTTTCCACTAGGGTCTAGTCTATTTAGGTAGGCAGCCTCTAGTCCAAAATCCACTTCGTGACAAAGTGGCGGCGTTCGTCCGGTAGATCATCTTTGTTGGGATCAATTCTGTGATCGTGTCAAGATTTCTTTATAATATCCCCTAGACTAGAGCTATATAAACTGATCCAGCTAATAGTTTTTTTTCCACAGGAAGTTTCTCCACAGGGTGCACTCCGATTGTAGCTTGTAGCTGTAGTTAGTTGAGGTAACTGATGGCTAACTGAATTTTTTCTTAACAGGAAGGTAAATTCAGGTTTTCAGGTAGCGGCATAATCAAAATTTTTTCAGGTAGTTCTTCAGATTGGTGCTAGTCTGAGTGCGGGTTTTTGCGACAGCATATTCCTAGTAGGTAACAGTAAATTTTTCTTGTTCCTTTTTTGTCATTTCCCCTCGTGGTGAGTTACTGCTGATTTGTCAGGTAAGATGGCTGAATTGGTCAAGCTACTTACTGCATGGAAGGACGCAGCTAAAAGCATGGGGATGAATGAGGCCGAGACTAGGGCTTACATTATGAGGGAACAGGACCGGCAGACGGAGAGAGAGAAATTGGAAGTGGAGAAAGAAGAGAAGGCCCGACAGGCAGAGGAGAGAAAGGCAGAAAGGGAGGCGCAGGAAAGGGCTGCAGCAGCAGAGGAAAGAAAGGCAGAAAGGGAGGCGCAGGAAAGGGCCGCAGAAGCAGCGAAACAGGAGAAGGCAGCAGAGAGACAGCATGAACTTGCCCTGCGTTCACTGGAACTGCAGTACCGATCTTCGGAAGGCAGTTTGGCTAACGGAGATTCTCCCGGAGCAGGGGCGACAGACACCTCAGGAAACGGAGGGCCCCGGATGGCAGCCATGAATTTTCCAATGGACTCTTTCCCTAACGGGAATGAGAAAATTGACATATTCCTGGAAAAATTTGAACGAATGGCAAAAGCGTACGGGTTGGATGAGAGTTTGTGGTGCCTCAAATTATCTCAGTCGTTGAAAAACCAGGCCTACGACATCTACAGTAAGATGCTCAGTGATGAACAAAATAACTTTGAGGCCCTTCGTAACGCACTGTTACAACGCTTCCAGTGGACCCCCCGTAAGTGCCAAGCTATGTTCAGGAAGAGCAGGCCGGAGAAAGGAGAAAGTTTTCCCCACTTCGCAGAAAGGCTGAGAAATTATCTCACTCGTTGGAGAGAATTGTCGGGTCTGGCAAAAACTTTTGAAGGACTCGAAGAGCTTGTCATGTGCGAACAAGTGAAAGCACACGTCTCCAGACTTGAGGAGGTACCTGGCGGAGCAGGGCGCTCAGCAACTGGACCAGATCATTCTTTTTGCTGAAAGGTTCCAGACGGCACAGGCCGAAGTACTGGGCCAGAAATGAAAACACCCAGATCTACCAACACCGGACCAAGGAGCATCAGCATCGCAGTCGTTTTCGTCTTCTGCTCATCAGCAGCAGGGGCCGTCTCGCAAGGAGCCCCATCCCAGTCATAACTGCGGCCCCAACCGCACAACAGAGCACAGGCGACAACATCTCATGAACCCGCTAGAAACAGGGGAGAAAACGACAGGTACTGTCGTAATTGCCGTACCACCTCTCACTGGACTTCTCGGTGTGTAAACAAACCACCCACTCACCATACAGCGTGTTTAAGGGCAGAGAGTGAAAAAAGGGAACAATTGGGAACCTTTCAAAGCAGAGAAGTGTTTCTCTAACAGTGGACCAGCAGTAGTGAATGGGACTGCTACCACTTGTTTATTTGACAGCGGGCTTACTTACCCGAGTATAGTCGCCCGACATTTGGTACAACCAGGCCAAATGACTAAGGAAAAGGTTGATATTGGTGGAGTTTTGAGGGGAGGGACCTCACAGCGTCTGCAGATAGCCAATATTAAGGTGGGGAGCAGGTTTGTGCGTGGCACAATCAAAGCTGCTGTAATGGAACAGCCAGCTTATGACTTCATCTTGGGGGCCCCATATATAGTTTTGGGAAACCCCACAGCCCCGATCCTTGCTGGTGCAAGGGGGCCTACTACAGGCCAGAGAAGTGAAAAGGGAATGTCCCGGATTCACGGAGCCCCACGAGAGCTCAACCAGCCACGCCTTGAGATGGAGAGGTTAAATACCTCCAAGGTTAGTGGAATGGTTTTTGCAGAGGCGTATCCCTCTGACAGCCCTGTTAAGCCGAAGGGCCAAACAGCGGCGACACCTTTGATTTTGGAAATACCTTCGTTGTCGTCGGGAATTAGGCCCCCGATGGTATTACCTCCTGAGAGCGAGGAACATACTGACAAGAGTGGTAGAACGTATGTACACGACCAGCACAATCTTCATAGGGCAGAAGACAGCGAATCGAGCGAACATATGTTTCCAACCAGCCCTGGAGCCCCATCCGACCAGCACTTTACTCTGACGGAGGAGGACAGTGATCTGAGAAACCGTTTGCCTATAAACGGAGATGGGCCCCATCCCGCTACCAGCTTGCTTACAGAAAGCGGCTCTTGCAAAGAGGCAAGAAGCACAAACGTACTACCAGATGCGTTCTGCTTAGTAGGGGAAATGGATATCGCTGAGGTCAGGCGCAACCCAGTGAGAACCCCTGGTGAGAGGGTGGAGACAGGAGCAATCTCTACGCAACCTCTAGGCAAACCAGAGGGGAGGGAAGCGAGCGGAGAATCTATGCTGGGAGCACCAGATAGTTCGCATCTTCATCGCCATATACCTGCGGTCTCAAACCCGCCGAGGCGCAGCAAGGTAGTCGCCATCGTCAGGCAGCCTCAAAGCCAGTTGGTCAGGGCAGCCGACCAAGACAGCCTTTTCACGGACATAGCCAAGGAAGGTTCAGACCCACCATTGGATGGTATAGGTCCGAAGAAAGATCAACTCTTCCACCGGAGCATGGGAGTTGGTAGAAGAAGAAGAAGGAGGAAACGTAGAAGAGGAAAGTCGCAGGACAACCATGGGAGTTGTAGTCGCCAGGCGGAAATAACCAGTCGTGACCATGAGACTTCAGGACTGACAGTCAGATCTGTAGACTTGTATAGGGGCCAGTCTGGAAATACAAGATCACATTAAATTAGATCGTGTACCACGAACTTGAAGACGGGGGTAATGTGAGGAGTTAATGTGATTGCATTTACAACAGGCCCCAAGTCTTTAAATTTTGCATTTATTTACGTTTTTCAGGGAAAGATTACGGTGGGATTTTTATCTTATTCGTTTTTTTTGTTTCTCTTTGTATAATAATCGAGTTTGGATTTTTTGTGTGGATTAAGAATTACGGTTTCTAGAAGAGATAGTAGTTTTAACTTTTAGACTGGCACCAGCGCGGTTTTTTTTCATTTAGATAATTCGTTCATGGAGAGATTTTCTAGTGTAACAAAATGGCAGAGCATTTCTGATCCTTTCTCAATGAGCGCATGGAACTGAATTTTTCGTTCTAAATTTAGATCATGACCGCGGGCGATTCCTGGCACGTTGGTTGGTTCATAGATTGACCCGCTTAAGAACAAAGCCAGGGAGTGACGCACGCGTAGCGTGGTCTCGGGTAATAAATAAGCGGGGTTCCCTGGCAGAAGTCTGAGATTTTTTTGAACTTCTACGCCTTGGGAAGGAACGGCCTGTATGGTATATACAGAGCCGACTTGTTCTTTCGAGAGAAATTCATGCTGGTAAATATGAAGTTAATTAAGCTTTAATAGTTTACAAGATTTTTGCAGAGTTGGTTTCTAAGAGTTAAAGTTAATTCATAGAAGTAGAGCCATCAATGCTATAATTTTTAAATTGAATAACTGACAGCGCAATTAGGTATTTTGTGAAAAGGTAGTAGGGAATTTTGATAGTTTCCTCAGAGTAGCTGTTTGTATAAATTGGAGTATTACTGTTATTTGTCAGAAGACAGGGGTATTTATTTTCCTGGATTTGTGAATTTTAAATGGGGCAGCGTAAACACGCTCGCGGAATTAAATTAATTTTAGTTCATAACGGACATGCCATGAGTTACCCTCTTATCTAAATTATTATCAGAGTGCATTCATTCTTTTTATGAGATAATGAAAGCTTAAAGATGTGAGATGTTAAATACCATAAATTTTATACACGATGCACGTAATTTCATTGTGATTTTCGAGGATTTGGAGAGAGGGGTACCTAAGCACGTGCTGCGTGTCTTTTCTTAGAGGGGTGAATCTGATGACGGAAGGAGAGGGGAGATAGCGGGGTATGTATGGTAAAATAGGATTTCAGTTCCTTTAGAGATTTTAACTCTTTCCGTCCACAGTGGCGCACCACGCGCCAGATAGGACTTCCGTTTGGACCAATGACGCGTGGCACGCCAGTACGATATATGTCGAGTTTGAACGAAAAGTTATAAATACCTAGCAACTAGCTGGTTTTTAAATCATTTCATTACATCTAGGACATGTTTATGGACGTTTGTGAGCGAAAAACAAATTTGTGAAGCTAAAATTGTGTGTTTTATATCCATTTCTATTCCTTTGTTTACATACAAAATGGATCGAGAATCTTCAGACCAATGACATATGTCGAGTTTGAACGAAAAGTTATAAATACCTAGCAACTAGCTGGTTTTTAAATCATTTCATTACATCTAGGACATGTTTATGGACGTTTGTGAGCGAAAAACAAATTTGTGAAGCTAAAATTGTGTGTTTTATATCCATTTCTATTTCTTTGTTTACATACAAAATGGATCGAGAATCTTCTTCTAAACACCTGCTTTCGGCTGAGCAAGCACGACGCTAATTTCTCAGTGGACAGAAGATAACTCGAGCGACACGGATTTTTAGAAGTTAGGTTTAGTAATTCCAATGAAGACATTGTAAAGACTTTGTGTCAGAATATTCATGAAAGTGATCATTCTGAGGGCGATGTCGATCAGCTGATTGAACATGCATCAGGTAGGGCTGGTATAAAAAGAGCAAAACTTTCAGTCACTAAAGGAGAAGGATAAAGAGGCAAAAACACCATTGTGACCAAAAGTAAAGCTATGAGAACTGCCACAAGTCTAGAGGCAGGTGCATCCTCACAAGATGTCCCAGAGTGGTTAGAAATTGCTGAGGGGATGACACAAAATGCATTTCGATTTTGTCCAAAGAGAACACCAGGTGTGACTGAGGGGTTTGACCTGTCAACCCCATTGAAATGTTTCAGTGTTTTGTTTACAGATGAGGTTCAAGATTTCATGTTCCAGTGCATCAATGATTATACCAGACTCAAATCTATTCAAAATAACCCTGCGAAACAATATTCATTGTATTCTCGGTGGACCAAAGTCACACGCCATGAACTTGATAAGTTTATTGCTGTCCTAATAAATATTGGGATTCAGAAAAGACCATGCATTCGCAACTACTGGTCTACATCTGCAGAATTTTATACTCCTTGGTTTCTTCAAATGTTTTCAAGAAGTAGATGTGAAGCATTATATCATACAATGCTTCATGCCTCTGATGAAAATTCACAAGGAAAAGAAAAGATTTTATGAACATGTTGTTGCAAAAATTTCAGAGTGCCTTTTACCCATTCCAAAATCTCAGTTTGAATGAAGTGGTAATAGGGTATAAAGGCAGATGGCAATATAAGCAGTATAATCCAAGGTTTTCCTTGTATCTTCTCAGGCCAAAGTGGAAGCACATTGTCAAACCAAAAATGATAGAATATAGTTGGTGTAAATAATATTAGTCATAGTTGTTTGGTATTTACAGAAATTTGTGGTGTAGGAAAAAAATCATATAAATTATATAATTTGAAGTGATTGTGGTAAAATGTGTTGTGTTTCAAAATGGATGTGCACTGATATTCTGAGATTTTTCTGCTATGGATTAAACTGGAGCTGACATATGTGAGTACAGTTTATTTATCTTTTTTCCAGTTATTTTTGATTAGGTCTACACTTCACATAATATGACAGACTCTTTCCCTACATCAAATAATTATCTACAGCATTTCACAAGATTCTTCAGTCAATTTCCCACATGTTGATGTATAACATCAACACCTAGTTAAATAAAATGTGTATCTACTGCCTGCTTTTAAAATATAACCTGAAGAGAAAAATTGCACACATTTTGAGCGGTTGTTTTTACAAACATATGTGGCTTTGAGAAAAAAAATCATAACAATTACATCTATGAAGTGATAGTGATAAAAGTTTCTAGATATGTTTCAAACTAAATGTGCACTGACATTCTGAACATTTTATTGCCATACATTAATTGGGAGCTGAAATATTTAAATTTAAGTATGCAATTTTATTTTGTTTTTTAAACATTTTTAAAATCAAGTCTACACTTCACAAGACATAACACACCTATTCATATCAATTAATTATATGAATCAATTCATAAGATTCTCCAGTCAATTTCACACATTTAAATGTATAACATAAACACCTAGTTAAATAATATGTGTATCTACTGCCTGTTTTTTTAATATAACCTGAAGAGAAAAATTGCACACATTTTGAGCGGTTGTTTTTACAAACATATGTGGTTCTGAGAAAAAAAATCATAAAAATTACATCTATGAAGTGATAGTGATAAAAGTTTCTAGATATGTTTCAAACTAAATGTGCACTGATATTCTTAATATTTTATTACCATACATTTATTGGGAGCTGAAATATTTAAATTTAAGTATACAGTTTTATTTTATTTTTTAAACATTTTTAAAATCAAGTCTACACTTCACAAGACATAACACACATCTATTCATATCAATTAATTATATGAATCAATTCATAAGATTCTCCAGTCAATTTCACACATTTAAATGTATAACATTAACACCTAGTTAAATAAAATGTGTGTCTACTGCAGTTTTTTAAATATAACCTGAAGAGAAAAATTGCACACATTTTGAGCGGTTGTGTTTACAAACATATGTGGTTTTGAGAAAAAAATCATAAAAATTACATCTATGAAGTGATAGTGATAAAAGTTTCCAGATATGTTTCAAACTAAATGTGCACTGATATTCTTAATATTTTATTGCCATACATTAATTGGGAGCTGAAATATTTAAATTTAAGTATACAATTTTATTTTATTTTTTAAACATTTTTAAAATCAAGTCTACACTTCACAAGACATAACACTCACCTATTCATATCAATTAATTATATGAATCAATTCATAAGATTCTCCAGTCAATTTCACACATTTAAATGTATAACATTAACACCTAGTTAAATAAAATGTGTATCTACTGCCTGCTTTTAAAATATAACCTGAAGAGAAAAATTGCACACATTTTGAGCGGTTGTTTTTACAAACATATGTGGCTTTGAGAAAAAAAATCATAACAATTACATCTATGAAGTGATAGTGACAAAAGTTTCTAGATATGTTTCAAACTAAATGTGCACTGACATTCTGAACATTTTATTGCCATACATTAATTGGGAGCTGAAATATTTAAGTTTAAGTATACAATAAAAAAAAAAAAATTTTAACACTTTTTTAATCAAGTCTACACTTCACAAGACATAACACACACCTATTCATATTAATTAATTATATGAAGCAATTCATAAGATTCTCCAGTCAATTTCACACATTTAAATGTATAACACAACTACCTACTGAACTTATGTATTTGTCCACTGTCTGTTTTTAAAACCTCACCTGTCTGAAAAAATTGCATCCATTTTCGGGCCTGGGTAAAACCCAAAAACAGCCTGGGGGGGAATGAGTTAATGTACATTGTTATCAGAATCGGGTGTAAATAATATTCCCGACACGTGGGTGAAGATTTCTCAATATTTGAGTTATAATATTAGCGAATAATACGCTAGGGTTTTGGTGTGTATTTAATTGTTCAAGTGTGTGTAAATTACCAGCGGACTAATTTGTGTAACGCTGTGGTAATAGAACGAGTGGCTTTAAATGTTAGAGCATGGGAAATTGTGTATTTTTCTCTGTGTGGGTAAAACCTACATTTTGAAGTCAGCAGTTACGGGTCTAGTTGGGATTTTTAATTAGTCCCTTATTTAATAGACATATGTTTATACTGATGAATTCATGGAGACGGTAGATTATTGTCTCGGGTGAAGTCTATTGTATCTGGGTAGCCAGGTAAACACATCGATCATTGTTAAATAGTAGGGCCAGGAATTTACCGGCAACAGGTTCATTCAGTGGTTAGAATGTTGTGACGGGCTAACCTAAGCCGCCAGCATGTAAGAGATTAAGCCAGCTGAGTCTGGAGATTAGAGTGTCGATAGGACAGTATTTGAGGGAAAGTGGGGGTAGGCATGTTTACTAATCGCTGAAGCGATACTAGAGCATGGGAGCTGTATGGAAGATTTGAAGCTTAAGTGTTAGAGATTTGAAACTTAAGTGTTAGAGATTTGAAACTTAAGTGTTAGAGATTTGAAACTTAAGTGTTAGAGATTTGAAACTTAAGTGTTAGAGATTTGAAAACTTAAGTGTTGAAGAGTTGGGATTTAAGTGTTGAAGAGTGAGAGTTAAGGGAGTTAAGTGTTAAGGATATGGGAAATTTGTTGTGCGATATATATTTGTTATTGTTTTGTCCACAGCAGATATTTTCCAGGCGTGGCAGCTAGGGCTACAGTAGTCCTTCAGCTGGCTAGAAGTTCGCCGGTCTTCTCAGGAGCCACCCACAATGCTTGCTCTATGCTTCATAAGCAGCAAAATTACAGCACTGTTTACATCTGGAAGTGGCAGCCATTTCCTTTTCCGGGGACGTTCGTCTTTTCGGCGGCAAACGTGTTAGTACCTAGCTGCCTTTAGGGATGTGCCCAGGTTTTATTTTTATATTTATTTAGGTTCTCAAAATACCATTGTTGTAAGAAAACTAAAATGTTATGTTCTACAGTGTTCAGTTTGTAGTCATGTTAATCTGCAGGCCTGTCATCAGGATGTTGTAAAGTCTTTTCCAGGCTAGCAAGGCAGCCCCATAGCTTCACGTATTCGTTCCTCTTCTACCATAGGATGTAGAGGTTTGCCAGAGAGAGTGGCATACTATCCTACAGGATGTCTTCCTCCTGCTCTGATTCTAATCTAGTCCTCTGTCCTCCAGAGATTGTCTAGTGTTGCCCTCGCAGCGGACTATGGGTTGTCCTGGAGGTCTGGATCCCTGGCTCTTAGTTTCCCATACTTGCCATGGTAGCTGATCTTCTCTCATTCTGCAGACATGGCCAAGCCATCGTAGTGGGGACTGTTCCACTTGGGTCTGCAGGAGCTGGGTTTTGAGGCCTTGCTGTATCGTCTGGTTGCAGACCATGTCTCTTCTGGTTACTTCAACCACCTTCCTCAGATACCTCATTTCTAAGGTACGGAGTTGGCTTTAGTAGGTTATAATCACATCCATAGGTCAAGACTGGGACATAGTTAATAAATGTCAACCACATCACAAAGTCTTTTATATCTGGACTTGTGCCCTAATATAACCAACTGACATTTTGTCTAGGTTGAACGGAGCATGCCTCACCAAAACGAGACAAAACTCCTAATCTTTTAAAAAAATAGTTAAAGTTATCATGAGGACAAAAATCTTGAATAACACAAAGCTACCTCATAACAGCCACTGCCTGCGTGCTGTGGACTCTTGATGTTCACTGATGTACACCGATTCAGAAACCATTTGCTAGCATGTCTGAAGCATAAACTTCTCTCCCCATAACTCTCTCCAAAGAAATTACTGGCAGGATCTGTTGTAAGAAAACAACAAAATTTATTATTTTTAAATTCAGCATAAATGAATCCAAAAGGCATGAGAAGCTTTCTCTGCATTGGGAAATATATATAAATTAAAAAATCAATCAATTCCAACACAAAAATCAGAATCTTCATCCTAAATGTGAAGTCAGTCCTATTCTTTGGCTCTGAAACATGTGGAACAACATAAAAAGCAGTCACAAAGTTACAAGACTTTCAAAGTGGATGGCTCCAACATGAATGGAAAACCTCCATAGAAGGCTCGAGTCTTCAGGAACTGGTGTGGATCTACTGTCCTGGCCATGTAGGGGTACGCGGTAATGAAAGAGACTAGCTTCAAGAGCACCTATAGAAGGTGCACTGAATGTGGATGAGGGAGAGATACTGAGAGCAATTAATGATCGCCTATTAGAGAATGACATTGCAATCAATGAACAATCAAGGCTAAGATTGCTGGAATTTGGCATTAAAAGTAAGACCAGCAGGGATTGATGAATGAGGGGATGCATCCGGCATGTATGCAACCAACGTGTAACAGGAACGATTAGCATTCATACCCTTTGACATTTGCTGAGGGAGACTGAGCACCTATGGGTTTGCCCAGAGTGCACAGATGTCGATTCTGATCAACAATAACAAGACTTTCACCAACTTAATTGGTGCTTGTGTAGAAAAGAACGATCATCACTGTGGTAAGTGATGACAAAGACCAGCAAGTGCCAAGTGGAGCAGATGAGAAGTAGACACTACCGACAGATCGGACACACATTGATGAAACCTGCTGATAGCATTACAAGGCAGTTTTTATTCTGGAATCTCCTGGGTAAGAGATGGATGGGTATGAAAAAAAATCTAAAAAAGGTGATTCGTCTTACGAGGACAAAAGACAAGGAAAATATCCAATGTTGCGGCCACAAGACCTTCATCAGGGAAAGGAAAGAAAGTGAAGGCTAGATAGGACACATGAAAACCTAAATAAATATAAAAATAAAACCTGAGTACTTCCCTAAAGGCAGCTAGGTCCTAACACGCTTGCCGCCAAACAGACGAACGTCCCCGGAAAAGGAAATGGCTGCTACTTCCGGATGTAAACATTACATACTAAGAAACTAAAAGACGAAACTGAACAATAAACTACTCAAATGTAATATTAATGAGGACTGGAGACAGAAGAGGACAGAATGAGTTGGATAAATAATTATTAAATAAAAAATCAAGTCATATTGAAAACATTTTTTATATATATTTTTATATTATCAGAGGGCGATGGAGAAATAGAAAAACTGAATAAGAGTGGAAAGGGTAAAAAATAGAACAAGAGTGGAAAGGGTGACCTCAGACAAAGTTGTGAAGGGTGTTGAGACCAGCTGGTTTTAGACACCCCATGCGATGGATAAGACGGTTCTTAAGCTGTTCTCGGCTAGCAGTGTCAGAGGAGTAGGATCTGAATGCCGTGACCTGGATGTCGAGGGGGACCATGGTGGTCAGGACCATTAAAGTATATGGCAACTGGTGTGGATTTTTGCTGAGGATAAAGGATTCCGTTACACACCCATTGAGGCATATTGGGAATATGGTGTAACCACGACTGGAGCCAGTTGTGGGTCTAAGATTTTAGGCAGGGTTAAAATATCTTCAATAAAATACCCTTTAGCTCCCCAAGGAGCATAGGCCTTCAACAAACACATGCCAAGTCTTCCTGTCATGTGCCATCATTTTCACCTCTGTATCCAGCTCTCTTCTCCATGTGTTTTTTGGTCTACCTCTGCCTCTCTTTCCCTGTGGA
Source organism: Oreohelix idahoensis (assembly GCA_024509875.1). Classification (NCBI taxonomy): domain Eukaryota; kingdom Metazoa; phylum Mollusca; class Gastropoda; order Stylommatophora; family Oreohelicidae; genus Oreohelix; species Oreohelix idahoensis. The sequence continues at coordinate 316,490 of JAMPIV010014694.1, read as the reverse complement.
TTCCAGAACAAGGACTGCCCTGTAATGCCATCAACAGGTTTCCTCAATGTGTGTCCTATCCATCGCCAGCGTCTTCATCTCAACTCAATAAAATATCATGTAGGCTAATAACTGTTACCATTCATATGGCAACAACATATGTCATTATTTCCCCACAGCCAATGAGAAGATTCCAATAAATAATATGGCACCATTTTTAACTATAGACAAGTCCTTCTTCTGGAATCCCCAGGATAATTAAGGTAGAGGGAGATAATGAAGGTAGAGGGAGATAATGAAGGTAGAGGGAGATAATGAAGATAGAGGGAGATAATGAAGGTAGAGGGAGACAACTGAAGACAGAAATTAAAGGGACAAAGAAAGACCTTGAGTGTTTGAAAAGGTAAAAATAATACTGTTACACGCCCACTGAGGTATATTGGGAATTTGGTGTTAGGCCCATATTTTTTTTTGACCATCGGCACACTAGGGGTGATGTGGTCAGTATCACGCCGGCTGCCTTAACCTTCCCAGAAGTTACTCTGGTACCCAATTCATGCGGCTGGGTCGAGCCCGGAGCCGTTAGCGGTCTAAAAAAAAATCCCACCTCAACTTGGGATCGAACCATGGACCACAGAGCTAGGAAGCCAGTGCACTAACCACTGTGCTACCGCCAAGGATAGAAGGACTTGGTGGAAATTTGTTGAAGGCCTATGTGTCTTTTTTACTTGTCATTTATGTCATCATCAACATCATCATCATACTGTCATTAACAATCAGCACTGATTCACCACTATATGCAAAAAAACCACATGTATCAACATTATCACTATTGCCACTACCATCACCAATTAACATCACAATTATCAACAATCAATATCAATAATGAAGTTAATGCCATAACCCTTACCTAAGTTGTTCTCAGAGTCCTCACAGTTGGAACCCCTAACAGGGACATTGTTTTCATTCGTCCAGCTAAACTCCTAAAATGTGACATGTCAAAAATAGTGATATAAGCACAAAGTTCTAAATTCCCATAAACTTTCAAAGTATAGTTTTACATAACACCTATATTCAACAAGGGTGACAACCGACAATGTGGAAATCATAGAGGCATAGCTCTTCTCAGTGTCCCTGGGAAAATTTACTCTAGAATCCTGGAGCAGAGACTCAGAAGCTGAGCCACAAATAGATGATGTCCAATGTGGCTTCTGAGCAAACTGAAGTACTCAGGACCTTATTTTCACACTCAGACAGAGTGAAAAGGCCCTTGAGTATACAGGTGAGATGCATCTTTTCTTCTTGGATCTGGAGAAGGCATTTGACAAGGTCCCCTGAAGCAAACTTTGGGACTGCTTGGCAAAGAAAAACATTCCAGCACCTTTGATCCATGCTATACAGAGCTTCTACAAGTGTTGCAGAAATTATGTGAGGACGGCAAACATAAGTCAGAAGAGTTCAAGACCACCACTGGTGTAAGACAGGATGATATTCTGTCACCTTATCTTTTCATAATCCTCAAGGAAGATATCATCAAAGCATGTAAGGAGAGGACAAGAAAGTATTCAGTAGAGTATTGGAAGATGAGACAGGTTTGTATTTCAGAGCTGGCATTTGCCGATTATGATGCCTTGATTGCTAAATCAGAGGCACATCTTCAATCCAACCTGGAAGTCTGGAAGGAAGAGCTGAAGGAGAGAGGGATGGTCATCAGCAGCTCCGACACAAAATACCTCTGAGCTGTCATAGACTGGAAAGAAGGCATCAAAGAAGAGTTGGCTACCCGAACAGCCGCAGCTGGGAGACTTTTTCAGGCCATAAATAGAGGATTCCTCAGCAAGAGAAATTGGCAAGAAGACAAAGATGGCTGTATACCGTTCCACCTATGTTCCAGCCTTGACTTATGGATGCAAGTCATGGGCAATGACTACAACCCACAAAAGACAGCTCCAAACCTCAGAAATGAGGTATCTGAGGAAGGTGGTTGAAGTAACAAGAAGAGATATGGTTTGCAACCAGACAATATGACAAGGCCTCAAAACCCAACCCCTGCAGACCCAAGTAGAAGTCCCAACTAAGATAGTTTGGCCATGTCTGCAGAATGGGTGATCGGCTACTTATACAAGTATGGGAAACTATGAGCCAGGGATGCAGACCTCCAGGACGACCCAGAGTATGTGGCAGGTAAACATTAGACAATCTCTGCAGGACCAAGGACTATATTGGAACCAGGTCAGGAGGATGACAGCCAATAGAATAGTATGACACTCTCTCTGGCAAACCTCTACACTTCAAGGTAGAAGAGGAATAAGTAAGTTAATATAATTTTACAATAAAGGAATGTTTTAACTGAAGAGAGCCAAATATGAAGGCTACTGGAATGGAAGCAAAGTTGGAGGAAAGGACTATATCAAAATAAGAATACAAAAAGCAAGAGTTTTCACTGCATTGGGAAATATATGGACATCAACAGAAATAAAGTCTAACAAAGAAATCTAAATTTTCAAATTCAATGTCAGGGCTGTCCCACTGAATGGCTCTACTGAACATCTATCTAAGTTGTTTTCTTCACAGACGCACTGTCAGTAGTTGCAACGCTGAGAAGTAATGCAAATCCTAGATGACCTAAAAGTTGTGCTCCACACACTATGTCAACAATTCAAAAGGGATCCCATCTCATGCATCCCTGGCAATGAAGAGGCAGACAGATTGGCAAAGGAAGGTGAAAAGCTACCTCAACCTGATACAAGCATAACTTTCGAAGAGGCAAAGAGTTTTATCAGAACCAGATACAGAAAGAAATGGGGTGCAGAGCATTCAGGACACACAAAATAATGCATATTACCAGCTCAGCAGAAGAGAACAGGTGATAATCTTCAGACCCTGCACGGGCCACAACAAATTGAGATATCATCTATTCAACAAGCTAAAGATAGGAACTACCGATGAATGTAAATGTGGCACTGATAAAATGACTGCTGAACATCCCAAAATATGAGGAACATAGAAAGGACATATGGCCGTCACTAGTACTGTTATTGTTGTTCAGAATCGACCATTTTTGGAAAAAACTCTTTGGAGATGCAAATAGTCTGAAGCTGACCATTGCTTTTTTTTGACAATATTTAAGTAGACATCTGAGAGTGTACGAAGAAGAAGAATGGTTCTGAAACATGGAGAACAACAAAAACGACAACCAACAGTTACAGACTTTCATAAATTGGCGTTTGCACAGAATACAAGGATAAAAAATGGTACAACAAGGTCACCAATGTGGAACTGATGACAAGAACCAGACAAGTAAGTGCCAATAGAACAAAAGATAAGAAGATGCAGTGTTGGACAGAAAACACACTGATAAAAGCTGGTTATGGCAATACAAGGTAGTCCTTGTTCTGGACCCCCTGGGTAAGTGAGGCAGAGTTAGACCAAAAAACACGCGGAGAAGAGAACTGGAGACATAAATGAAAATTCTGAGGAAGACTTGGAAAGAACTAGAGCTGATGTCATGCAACATGGAGACTTGGCGTGTGTTTGTTCAAGGCCTAATGTAATAATCTCTAATAAAGAAGGCAAATGAAAACCATACGGTTAAAAGACAATCAGCATTCCCTGGACAATGAAGATAATTGCAGCACTTGAGCGAAAGTATACCAGCAGGAGAAATAATTAACAAATAATGCAAAGAAGGTCAGAGAGAAAATAATGGAAAGGCTGCATTATGGCATCAGTGAAAAGTCAACAACAGATGTCTACCTATTGAGCCGTACAGTGTGCCATTATTCTCCTATAAGCTAGTTATAGTCAGATCTAATGTCAACAATAATTTTACACATTCATTAAATGCATGGAGACATATATATCCTTATATGACTACCAGCTGTGCACAACGCTATAGTATGTAGATTTGGATGTGACACTCTGTTGGCGAGTCTAATTACACCCTCACTGACTCTTGAAATGATCCCACACACTTCCAGGGATTCCCCTTGTGGTGAAACATGTTGGGAACCCAGTATTGTACACTAAGCTTGGAAGAGTCACTTGAGGCCCACACGTAACTCTGGTGTTTACCTGGTTGCCTGCATGCAAGAGGATCTCACTATGGACCCCATGATAGGCAAGGGGAGCTGAGAAGTGGCTGTGTAGGTCATGAAAATTCTTAGGGAGAGCCCAGAACCAGAGCACAGTATTTTAGCTCTGCATATTTGGAGAGCATCCTTGGATGGCACAGAATGCACAGTAAGCCACGTGCTTCTTCCTCCTAGCTTGGGACCAGATGTGATGGTCCTTTAACTGCAAGCCAAGCTGGAGAAACTGGAGCTCATTAATTCAACTCAACACATTTTGGAATGGCAGAAAAGCCTAGATCTACAGTGTAGATAATACCAAGGAGTCTTCAACTTGGTATTGGCTGCAAAAGAGCGAGAAGCTCAGCAGCCCTAGTTAAACAATAACAACAACACATACACTAAAAGTTATTTTCCCATAAATGTATATATTTACTGCCTGTTTTAAAAACATCATATGTGAGAGAAAAAAATCTGGCATCCACTGTATCATCTAGGTAAAGCCAAAAATGTGCCGGGGACAGAAATAGTTAAATATCAATATTTGTACATAAACTTAATTGGAAACACCACTCATAATGGTATATGATGCTAATATACTAAAGAAACTATGCATTTGTACACAAACACCTTGCTTTAATTTTTTTTTAAATAAAAATTTAAGGTTTTTCATAAACATTTTGTAACGTAGAGCGCTGATTAATTCTTTCAAGGAAGGAGTGGAATTGGATTTTACCTAAAAAAAAAGAATAAATAAAAGAATAAAAATCAGAAATAGCCTACTTTCTATGGTAAAATTATATATCAATGCAAAGGAAATTGAATGAGGATTAATAAAATGGACAACTAGGTTAAAATGAAAACAAATTTACTTTAAATATATGAGTCCCAAAAACTGGTCATCCGCCGTGAACACATGGGAAAATCGGCCCGGAATACTGACTGGCCTTTCATCATTTGAGTTAACCCTCTTAAAACGATTATTCCACAGATTAACTTTTCATCAGCCCTTCCTATTGTAAATACACCCTTAAAACATCATAACAAAGTTACCTGCAAGTAGGGACAATAGTCAGCTAACATAACAGAGCCAGCATATCTTTCAACATCTTCTTTTAGAATTCCAGGCAGTGAGTCAAAATACTGTGAAAGTATAAAGTATACTTAATTAATTAATTATAACACAGGTATGTTAAGTAAATAGACCCCGATGTCATCACTTATTTACTTACTTAGTCGTTCCCCTTCTACCGTGAGCTGTAGAGGTTTGGAAGAGAGAGCGCCAGACTATCCTATCGGCTGTCTTCCTCCTGGCCTGGTTCCATTCTAGCCCTCGGTCCTTCAAAGATTGTCTAATGTTGTCCTCCCAGCGGACTCTGGGTCATCCTGGGGGTCTGGATCCCTGGCTCTTTGTTTCCCATGCTTGTCGTGGTAGCCATTCTTCTCCCATTCTGCAGACATGGCCAAACCATCTTAGTTGGGACTGTTCTACTTGGGTCTGCAGAGGGTAGGATTTTAGGCCTTGACAGATCGTCTGGTTGCGGACCATGTCTCTTTTTGTTACTTCAACCACCTTCCTCAGATACCTCATTTCTGAGGTTTGGATCTGGCTTTTGTGGGTTGTAGTCATTGCCCATGACTCGCATCCATATGTCAAGACTGGGACATAGGTGGAGTGGTATACAGCCATCTTCGTTTTCTTACCAATCTCTCTCTCTTGCTGAGGAATCCTCGATTTATGGCCTGAAAAAGTCTCCCAGCTGCTGCTTTTCGAGTGGCCAACTCTTCTTTGATGCCTCCCTTTCGGTCTATAATAGCTCCGAGATATTTAAAGTGGTCGACCTGCTCCAGGACCTGGTCTCCCAGCTTAATCTGATGTCTTCTTTCTTCTCGTGATATCACCATGGATTTTGTTTTAGAGTTGCTTATGACCATCCCTCTCTTCTCCAGCTCTTCCTTCCAGACTTGCAGGTTGGATTGGAGATGTGCCTCTGATTTAGCAATCAGGACAACATCATCAGCAAATGCCAGCTCTGAAATACAGACCTGTCTCATCTTCCAGTACCACACTGAATACTTTCTTGTTCTCTCCTTACATGCCTTGATGACATCGTCCATGAGGAGTATGAAAAGATAAGGTGACACAGATGTCATCACAAGAATAGCTATGCTATGGACCCCTGAAGGAAAGCGAAAGAGAGGCCAACCAAAAACAACTTGGCAGAAAACTGTGGAGGCCGAGATGCAAAGAATGAATCAGAGCTGGGGCACTGTATGAAAGATGGACGCCGACCGAACAAAGTGGAAGCAGTTTGTTGCTGCCCTAAAAGATGCCACCAGGCATGATGGTCACTGACTGCTTCGACAGTTGGCGGCTAAGGATCAAAGAAGAAGAATGTTAAGTAAATTTTGTTATAAATAACAATGCAGATAACTTGAGTAAATTAATGACAGCTTGAGCATTCAGGATAAATTAATGACGGACCGTGCTATGTTGAGTACATTAATGGCAGTCTGGGTCATGTTGAGCTAATTTATGACAGCTCATGTAGCCTGTCCCGGACAGCTCCCAGGGGTCTCTGAAGAGACAAAAAGAATAGAACTACTGCTCCCTCAAGCATGTCAAACAAGGCCCCTAATATGAGGTTGTGCAAGGGGCTGGCAACCTCATCATGTCAAACTTCTTCTTCATACACTCTCAGACGTACATTTGAATGTTTTCAAAGAAAGCAGTAGTCAGTTTGAGGCTATTTGAATCCCCGTAAAGCTTTTCCACGAAAGGAGCTGGCGTCGGCCATATGCACTTTCTCTGTACCACATATAAGGGGCAACTTTGAAACAGATGTTCAGCAGTCATTTTATCAGTGCCACAGTTACACTGATCGGTAGTTCCTATCTTTAGCTTGTTAAATAGATGGTATCTCAATCTGTTGTGGCCAGTGCGGAGTCTGAAGATTACCACTTGTTCTCTTCTGTTGAGCTGGTAGTAAGCATCATTCTGTGTGTGACCTGGATGTTCTACATTCCTTTTTTTTCTGTATCTGATTCCGATAAAACTCTTTGCCCCCTCGAAAGTTATGCTTGCATCAGGCTGAGGTAGATGTGAACCTTCTTTTGTCATTCTGTCAGCCTCTTCATTGCCGGTGATGTTACAATGAGATGGGATCCATTGGATCACAACACTTTTGAATTGTTGACAAAGTTTGTGGAGCACTATTCTGAGGTCATCCAGGTCTGTATTATTTTGGCTTTTCCATGTTGCAATTACTGACTGTTTGTTGAAGTTTTTTGTGGTTTAAATTTTTTACAGGATGGGGTAACCGGCCCCATGCCCAACCCTCCTTAGTCGCTTTCTATATGCTTGGCAGGGAACAGTGTTACTATTCTTTGCTCCCCTTTCGGGCCCCAGTAACACACAGCCATCCAAGACAGGGGAAGGTCCTCTCGCAGGGAGGCGTATGATGCAACACAGAGAAAGCCGAAAGGAGTCTGTGTTGCTGACTAACCTTCTTTCTTCTAGAACTTCCAGATTTGGCACCTGGAATGTTCGGATATTAAACGAACAAGGGAAAGTGGCACAAGTAGCAGCAGAGATGAGAGAATATAAAATCGAGGTTCTGGGACTGTGTGAAACAAAGTGGAAAGGGGTAGACAGGAAGAAACTCATCACAGGTGAATTGGTGCTGTCCTCAGGACATGAAGACAAAAGTTCACACCACAGTGAAGGGGTAGCTCTTATGTTATCTAAAGAAGCACAGAAAGCACTCATTGAATGGGAAGCCGTTGGATCCAGAATAATAACAGCTACTTTTAAAACAGCTAAAAAGAAAATAAATGTAAATGTCATCCAATGCTATGCACCAACTAATGACAAAGAAGAGTCTGTGAAAGAAGCATTTTATACTAGACTACAGGAAATTATGGAAAAAGTAAAAAGAAGAGACATCACAATTTTTGATGGGTGACATGAATGCAAAGATAGGTACAGTCAACACCGGCTTTGAAGAAGTCATGGGAAAACAGGGGCTAGGAATAATGAATGAAAATGGGGAACTATTCTCAAACTTCTGTGCTTCAAATCAACTGGCTATAGGAGGAAGCATGTTTCCACATAAGAGAATACACAAGGCAACATGGATATCACCAGACCATAGAACAGAAAATCAGATTGATCATATATGCATAAACAAGAAGTTTAGATCATCATTGCAGGATGTAAAGGTATATAGAGGAGCAGATGTGGCATCAGATCACCAACTTCTGATAGCCAAAGTAAAAATGAAACTCAAGAGATATGCAACAATGCAAAATTATAAACAACAATTTAATGTAGGACATCTAAGAAATCAAGAAACAAGAGACAAATTTGAGGTCACAATATCCAACAAATTCCAAGTGCTCCAACAGCTGGAAGATGCAGAGAATACAGAAGGCTATTGGCAGCAAATCAAAACGGTATGGAATGAGACATGTGAAGAAATACTGGGGAAAAGGGAACGACAACAAAAAGCATGGATAACAACAGAAACCATCAATAAGATAAAGGACAGGAAAAACAAGAAAGCAGATTTAAACACAAGCAAAACCAGAAGTTCCAAAGCCAAGGCTCAAGAAGTGTACACAGAAGCAAACAAAGAAGTAAAAAGAAGTATCAAAAGAGACAAGAGGAAGTATACTGAGGAGTTGGCAAGAGAGGCAGAAGATGCTGCAGCCAAAAGGAATATGAGAGAACTGTATAACAGCACAAAAAAGCTAACGGGGAAATACAAGCAAACAAGTTGCTTCATAAAGACAAGAATGGAAAACTGCTCAGCAATATACAAGAGCAAATGAAGAGGTGGACAGAATATTTTGAGGACCTTCTCAATAGACCAGCTCCACAAAACCCCCAAGACATCCAGCCAGCAGAAGAAGAGCTACAAATTAACGGTGAAAGACCAACAAAGGAAGAAATAAAGAAAGCCATAAAGCTTCTAAGAGATGGAAAAGCGTCTGGACCTGATGGCATTCCAGCAGAGGCCATCAAAGCAGATATCGACATGGCTACAGAGATGTTATATAAATTACTTGGTAAAGTATGGGAAAAGGAAGAGATACCAGCAGAATGGAAGGAATGATATCTGGTTAAGTTGCCTAAGAAGGGAAATTTACAAGAGTGCACAAATTATAGAGGAATAATTTTACTTTCAGTGCCAGGAAAAGTATTAAACAGGATTATCCTTGAAAGATTAAAAGAGTCCATAGACAAGAAACTGAGAGATGAACAAGTAGGTTTTCGACAAAACAGATCCTGTACAGACCAGATAGCCACTTTGAGAATAATAGTTGAACAAAGTCTGGAATGGAATTCACCACTATACATTGGATTTGTGGACTACGAAAAGGCATTTGACAGTGTAGACAGAGAATCACTTTGGAAATTGATGAGGCATTATGGAGTTCCCCTGAAGATCATAAATTTAATAAAGAAAACATATGAAGACATGACATGCAGAGTTCTTCATGAAGGACAAATTACAGAACCATTTGGGATAAGAACAGGAGTGCGACAGGGATGCCTCTTGTCTCCATTTCTTTTCTTAATAGCAATAGACTGGGTTACGAGAACATCGACAACACACAACAGAAATGGAATCCAGTGGACTCTGACTTAGCAGTTGGATGATCTGGATTTTCCTGATGACTTAGCTCTTCTGTCCCATAATCGTAATCAGATGCAGGACAAATTGAAAACACTCGATGAGAGGTCACAGCATTTGGGTCTGAAAATACACAGGGAAAAGACAAAGATAATGAGAATAAATGCAGGTAATGATAACAGGGTTGAACTTGAAGAAGCACCAATACAAGATGTAGAATCGTACACATATCTTGGCAGCACGAAAATAAGAATCTTCAACTCAAATGTGAAGTCAGTCCTATTGTATGGCTCTGAGACATGGAGAACAACAAAGACAACTACCAAAAAGCTACAGACTTTCATAAATGGGTGCTGTGTAGAACAGAAGGATTAAAATGGTATGACAAGGTTACCAACGTGGAACTGATGACAAGAACTAGACAAGTGCCAGTGGAACAAGAGATGAGAAGAAGACGATGGCGATGGATAGGACACACACTGAGGAAACCTGTTGATAGCATTACAAGGCAGTCCTTGTTCTGTAACTCCCTAGGGCAAGAGAGGCAGAGGTAGGCCAAGAAGCACATGGAGAAGAGAGCTGGAGACAGAGGTGAAAATGATAAGGAGATTGTGGAAAGAACTTGAGATGATGGCACGTGACAGCAGGACTTGGCATGTGTTTGTTGAAGGCCTATGCTCCTTTGGAAGTGGAGGGTTATGAATGAATGAATTACTGACTGTGCTGTGTGCATCAGTAAAGAAAGCAACTTGTCTCTCTGTGTAAAACAAACTGCCACAAAAGCTACTACTTCAAGACCATGTGAATGCTTGGTGCAAGCTTCTTGCAAGGGGGCAGGCTGCCGTAAAGTATACAAAGAAAAATGATGATGATGATGATGTAGGCTGAGAAAATGGATAAGAACCTATGTGTGTTTCAGTATCCTCATTCGTTGCACATGGACAACTCCATCAGTGCTCTGATCTCCTCCCTTAGTTCGCACAAGGAGGATCTCAGCACAGTGTACAAACTCCATAGCACCGTCAAGAATCCTAATGTGTGTATATAGGAATCATACATTTTATAAATATTTTTGTGGTGGGTAGGTTTCTAATTTTTTAATTAGGCCTTGTGGCCTACTTTTCACGATCGAAGGGGTTGGAGTGGCTAATAGGTATGGCATCCACCTCAAATTCTAAAGGTACCAGGTTCGATTCCCAGTGGAGGGAATATAATTTATGGATATATTTTTTTTCAGAACGAGTGGTCCTAATGATGTCATACTCTCCCCTGGTCTCCTGGGTAGTGAGATCGGATGCCTAGCCTTCTCAGATAAGGGCGAAAAAAATAGGAGGTCCCGTGTGCAAGATGCGCACGTTAAAAATTCCATGGCAGTTGGAAAATAAGCCAGATGAATCTCTCTAATGTTTTTTTTTAGAACAGACTTTTAAGACAAAAGTGAAAGGACTCCCATTGCTACTGCACCCTGTGCAGTTTTCCACAGTTCATTGTTCTAAATTTCCATGGTGCTAAAATATGGAGATGTCTTTGGAGAAACAAGGTGAGTCAGTAGCCCAGATTCCTTTCCCTGGCATTACATAGGAAACTCACTGAAAACAAACCAGTTGATGGTATGACAAGGCAGTCCCAGTTCTGGAATTCCCAAAGTTAGAGAAATAGAGGGAAATCAAAAACGCATGAAGCAGGGAAACAGACATACATGTGAATGGGGAAAACGAAGCAGGTAAACAGACATACATGTGAATGGGGAAAACGAAGCAGGGAAACAGACTATACATGTGAATGGGGAAAACGAAGCAGGGAAACAGACTATACATGTGAATGGGGAAAACGAAGCAGGGAAACAGACTATACATGTGAATGGGGAAAAAGAAGATATGATTAGACCCAAAGCAAAGGAACATTTGTGGAAGAGTTGATGTCACAGAAACGAAGGAATGAGAATACCTCAGAAGAATGACACAAGAACCAGACAGATGGAAACAGGTGACCACTGGTCTACACACCAAAAGAAACCAAAGGTACTGACTTACTAAAATTATCACCTACTAGAAAGAAAGAAAAAGATTATGCAGCTGGATCTTTAAAAAATCACAAGCTGATTAAAAAAGTGTGTGCGTTTTAAAAAAAAATGAAAGTATCTTTTACTGGCCTTTAAACCTTTAGCACGCTGTTGTCGACATATGTCGACCAAGGTATAGCACGCTGTTGTCGACATATGTTAACCCCAGCGTGCTACGTTTTTTAGCATTAGAATGTGTGTACACGTGATCTCACCCCCAGATGTTAAGTTTTAAACTTATCTGAGAGAGAGTTAGCTTCCGTTTCTGATCTTTTTTAGTAATGGGTGCATTAGCATTTATTTTCTGTGAATTTTTTTAATCGAAATGAATCGGCATCGAACACGCGGCCATTTTCGCTCTAATTTTATTGGATTCTGACGCCATGCGGTGGGGATGAGATTTTTGTCATTATAAGCGCTAATATCGGTTCTCAGAATATGGTTGATGACAGAGATGGAAACGAAAGTAGAATGTCATTGCTAGTATGTAAAAGTTTAGGGGTTAGGATTAGATTTATCGGAAAGATTTAGGGTTACGGCCGAATGTCACTGCTGACATGGGCGTTTGTTGCTTTGCTACTGATGATGGGTGTAACGAAAAGATCGTCATTTGATTTGTATTGGTCAAATGACTTTCACTGAGATGCAAGAGATAATTGAGATATGGACACTTCGTTTGTTAGTTATTTTATTTATTATTTTTTAAATTTTAAAATTTAAAAAAAAAATTTTTTTTTATTTTTTAAATTTTTTTATCGTTTTTTTCATCTTTCCTTTCCTCTCTTCCTATCACATCTAACATGTACACAAACAAATTTTATATCATCAGATTCACCATTCATTTATTTATACAAATTCCAAAAATTATAGCAATTGACCAAGAAACACAAAAACTATAGACATTACAAGTCACCCACTATAAAAACGGGGCATTGTGAAAAAGAATGCAGCTGCAGGGCAAGTTCTCAGGAAGAGAATGCAGCGTGCTAAAGGCTAAAAACTCTTCTTAATTTCTTAATGTGTTCCATTATTTATAACTTAAGATGCAAAAATAAAAGAATGTGTCACAAATTAACTGCACAAACATGGTGTAAAGTAGAAAGGACTCTTAGGGGTAGGACCTCAGAAAAAAAAAAAAAAAATAGATACAGAAAAAAAAGCAATGTAAGTAAGAAAAGTCTTTATAAGACCCAAAAGGTGCAGAATAAAACATTTAAACATTTAAAAAAAAAAAAAATTAAGATTTTGGTGCAGGTGGTACAAACTACCTGGCCATCCTAGTGCTGATCCACTGATAACAGCTGTTTTGGACAAACTCACAACCCAGACCACGTCCCCACTCATAGTCTCCTGCCTGGCTGTAGTCAGCTTTATACCAACTGCACAAGATAAAAACAAAATTGTCTGTGACATAGATTTAAGTTTCGCAAAACCACACGAGCATAACTGTCAATATGTAATTTTGAGAAAGTGCTATGGTTGTATACTCCTGGGTGGGCAAGGTTTATTCAGTACATTGTTGTGGCAAATGTGATTGCTATGTAAGTCAAGCTAAATGTTTGTGAGCTGCATGTGATGTTTCCACGAGCAGCTGAACTCTTGACTGTTATGACATGTGACTTACTTACTTACTTAGTCGTTCCCCTTCTACCGTGAGGTGTAGAGGTTTGGAAGAGAGAGCGCCAGACTATATCCTATCGGCTGTCTTCCTACTGGCCTGGTTCCATTCTAGTCCTCGGTCCTTCAAAGACTGTCTAATGTTGTCCTCCCAGCGGACTCTGGGTCATCCTGGGGGTCTGGATCCCTGGCTCTTTGTTTCCCATGCTTGTCGTGGTAGCTGATCTTCTCTCATTCTGCAGACATGGCCAAACCATCTTAGTTGGGACTGTTCTACTTGGGTCTGCAGGGGGTGGGATTTTAGGCCTTGACATATCGTCTGGTTGCGGACCATGTCTCTTCTTGTTACTTCAACCACCTTCCTCAGATACCTCATTTCTGAGGTTTGGATCTGGCTTTTATGGGTTGTAGTCATTGCCCATGACTTGCATCCATATGTCAAGACTGGGACATAGGTGGAGCGGTATACAGTCATCTTCGTTTTCTTACCAACCTCTTTCTTGCTGAGGAATCCTCGATTTATGGCCTGAAAAAGTCTCCCAGCTGCTGCTTTTCGAGTGGCCAACTCTTCTTTGATGCCTCCCTTTTGGTCTATAATAGCTCCGAGATATTTAAAGTGGTCGACCTGCTCCAGGACCTGTTCTCCCAGCTTAATCTGATGTCTTCTTTCTTCTCGTGATATCACCATGGATTTTGTTTTAGAGCTACTTATGACCATCCCTCTCTTCTCCAGCTCTTCCTTCCAGACTTGCAGGTTGGATTGGAGATGTGCCTCTGATTTAGCAATCAGGGCAACATCATCAGTGAATGCAAGCTCTGAAATACATACCTGTCTCATCTTCCAGTACCCCACTGAATACTTTCTTGTTCTCTCCTTAACATGTGACTAAAGAAGTTATTATTGGCTAGAGTTAGTTTGAGGTATGGAAGGTGAAAAGGTTAAGAAGTTTGTGCTAAGGGAGTTGACAGACGTTGTAGAAGGGAACAGAAGTGTCCCATTAGTGCTCCTTGGTTTGAAAGAGCTTGTGTCTGTTGTGTGGTTTTAGTTGTTGCAAAGATTGATGTTATATATGATCTTGGAAGCTGTTATTGTCCCAGAAATGATGTTAGTATTATTTGAGTACTGGTAGGTTGTCGAGATAGATTGGCAAATTTTGTGTGCTTTTGCATACCTCTTATATATGGCATGTACTAGTTGTGATTACATTATGTCGAGATTGATGGAGTCTTTGAGTTCACTTATTTATTGCTATGTACAGCATTTTCATTTCTGTGTGTCAATTTTATTGTTTATTTTTATAACAACAACTAGCACACATTAACTGTTATATACTCCTATAAATTAAAAATCATTAAGTGTTATATATATTCTTCATTGTTCTATGGTGTAGAAACATGGACAATGAACAAGCTATTGGAAGAAAGAATTGAGGCTCTCAAGATATGGATACATAGATGAATGGGGTGTGTCTCATGGAAGGAGAAGAAAACGGATAAAGAGGTCCTCAAAACTTAGTCATGAAAAGAGAATTAATGAAGGAGATCAAAATTAGGCAACTAAAATATTTTGGCCATATAAAAAAGACATAACACCTTGCAGAACACCATAACAGAATGAAGAAGTGAAGGCAAATGTGCAAGAGGAAGGCAGTGCTATAAGTGGGAAGATAACATCAAAAGATGGCCAGGAAAGAGTCTACCAGAGTGCACCATTAAGACAAGAGACAGAAAACATTGGAGATCCATAGCAGACGAACTTTGTTGCAGAGATGACGACTTCTGATATAATTTTTAATTAGATCCCACGCTGTCTCCACACTGATGACAGCTTGTAACAGATAACTTAATTTGTCTGCCTGTTATCTTACAGTTCACTTAAAACTTTTCAATCATTTCTTGATGCTTCCTTCCCACTTATGATACCACTTTCCAATTTTATGGCTCTGAAACATGGAGAACTGCAAACCAGAAACAGACAGACTTTCATAAATGGGTGCTGGCACAGAACAGAATTATTGAAATGGTACGACATGATCCCCACTGATGGAAGGATCCAGACTAATGCGATCGGAAAACATGTGAGGAGAAGATGCTGGTGTTAGATAGGACTTACACTAAGAAAGTCGGGAGCCGCGCTAGCGTAGTGGTTACAACACCGCTCTGGCGACCTGGTGATTCAGGATCAAACCCGGGCGACGGCATTTGAGGATTTTTCGTCGACCGGGATTTGGACTGGATTAACTCGAGACCTGGCGAGAACATTTGAAGGAGTATCGTCGACCAGGGACTGGCGGCTCCTGAGCCGACCCAGCTCTAATGGGTACCTCCGAAAACGGCGAGTATCTGCCTGAATGGCGAGGGACACTTGTCTCTGTACAAGAAAATAGGATACTCACGTAATAATCAATGTCAGGTTAGACATTAAAAATAACCTGAGATTTCGCCTCGAGTATTTAGCGGGCGTATGAAAAAAAAAACAAAAAAACTAAGAAAGTCAGCAGAAAGCATTACAGCACTATCCCTATTCTGGAATCCCCACAGTGAGGGAAACAGAGGGAGACTATACAATATATACTACTGGACAAAAGTTAAAGGCCACCATTCAGTTTAGACAAGGTTTATACAATTGATTGGCAAACTGTAAAGACAAGTGAAAATGTCATTAAAACTGAGCTCAGAGAAATGTGTATACATTTCTGTGTGCACTAGGTTAATTTTTTTTTAAATGTCCAAAAACTGGGTCACTTTAACCCGCACGTGAAAATTGCCATTGTTGCTGCAAAAACTCGTGGTTTTTGCAACACGCCCCACTAGTTCAAAAGGTGAAAAAGTGAGTTGAATTTGAATGCACATGGAAAATGATCATCGGTAAAGAGTGTTCACCGTTGGTATGCAATAAATCAGTATGACACGTGGTCGAAATGATCACTGCATTAGCCATGCCACCAAGGAGAAGTCTCAGCACTGTAGACCGTGGTCGAGCCATGGCATGAATTCAGGATGGTCAATCTGTTCGTCATGTTGCAAGACGTTTAGCAGTGTCCCACTCTACCATTCAGAGACTTCTTGAGAGATTTCAAGCTACCGGACATTTGGAAAATCGACCCTGCTCACGAAGAATTATATAAACCTTGTCTAAACTGAATGGCGGCCCTTAACTTTTGTCCAGTAGTATAGTATCATATGTTACCACAGCCTGAAGAGGAGCAAAGACTAGCTATACTGTAACCTGCAAAGCATGTTGTAAAGGGCAACCAGGGAACGAACGAACTTTATTTTCTAAGGGTTATTGTTTAACTAGGGCTGCTGAGCTTCTCGCTCTTTAGCTGCCAATACTAAATTGAAGACTCCTTGGTATTATCTACACTGTAGATCTAGGCTTTTCTCCCATTCTGAAACATGAAGTCATGAGCTCCAGTTTTTCAAGCTTCACTTGAATTGAAAGGATAGTCACATCTGAACCCAAGCTAGGAGTAAGAAGCGCGTGGCAAACTGTGCATTCCATGCCATACAAGGGGGGCTCTCTAACTATGCAGAGCTAAAATACTGTGCTCTGGTTCTGGGCTCTCCCAAGGAATTGTCACGTCCTGCACACAGTCACTTCTTGGCTCCCCCTGCCTACCACTGGATCCATAGTGAGATTCTCCTGCATGCAGTCAACCAGGTCATAGCCAAAGAATTACATTCGGGGCTCAAGTGACTTCTCCAACCTTAGTGTGCAATGATGGGTTCTCAACAAGCTTCACCACGGGAGGAATCCCTGGAAGTGTGTGGATGAATTCAAGAGTCAATAAGGGTGTAATGAGCCTCACAGACAGAGGTTCACTTCCACATATGTATATTGTAGCATTGTGCATAGCATTGTGCATAGATTCTGACCTATACTGTATAATAGGGGAATCACAGAAGTGACTGCGTCATCAATTAGGCTGGATTGCCCCTAGGTACATATCCGGTGTTGTGAGTTAAAAAACATGCTAATGACACCTGTCCACAAAGCATTCATTTTGTGGTGCCTAGTTGGCAGGAAGGCTAGTGTGATGCACTTCTGTAGCAAGGCCGTTCAGAAGGTCCTGGACTCCAGATATGCGTCCATGCATTTTCAAAGGGTTAAGAATGGGGCACACAAGCCCATCTGACATTCTGCCCTTCCTCTCTCTCTCTCTCTCACTCTCTCTCTCGCATCATGTATCCTTTCATCCTCACATTTACTGTAAACATTATTTAGGCATGTATCATTATAAAAGTAATACAACAGCATACATTTGCAATATCCAATCATAATCAAACTTAAGTATTTGGAGAGCTCAGCATGGGGCCAGCTACTCAACCCTGAAGAAATTATAAGCCACAAAAAACCTATACAACATAAAACCTATACAACATAAAACCTATACAACATGGACAAGTCAACTTAAAAAAAAATAATTTAACTCAGCAATCCAAGACTGAGAAAAGTTCTCTAGTAAGGAGGAGTATGACCTGAATGCTTTTATTACTGCTGTTATTATTCTTTGTCTTTTTTATTTCTCATATTGTTCTTGCTCTATTACTACTACTGCAGTTTCTATTACTAATTACTGTTTCTGATGTTGTGATCATTGCTAATGTTACTGCTGTATCACTCTAATGTGAATAAAATGGCTTATGCTAAGTAGTTCTTGCTGCTACTATTCCTTGAGCTCTGCTCCTCCAGTTTCCTTCTCTCTAAAAATGATGTCTTACCCTGTGTCCTCCATCATAGCCAAAGTTATCCTCGAGATCACAGAATTCTGAGTATATGTTCCTGTCATAGCTTCATTCTGAAGTTGAAATAAATACAATTAATGATTATTTTATTAAGAGTAACAGTGAACACTAAAGTGCTGTGGAGAAAAACAAAATTACATAATGTATTACAGATTATATTGTTGTTCCGCCTGGGCTGCTGACCCTGTCACTCTTTTGTAGCCAATGTCAAGCTGAAGAAAAGGCGTTTCACAGGGTCCCCTGGAGCAAACTTTGGGACTGTTTGGCAAGGAAGAACATTCCAGCACCTCTGATTCATGCTATCCAAAGCTTCTACAAGTCTTGCAGAAATTATGTGAGGACAGCAAACCATAAGTCAGAAGAGTTCAGGACCACCAATGGTGTAAGACAAGGTGATATCCTGTCACCTTATCTTTTCATACTCCTCATGGACGATGTCATCAAGGCATGTAAGGAGAGAACAAGAAAGTATTCAGTGGGGTACTGGAAGATGAGACAGGTCTGTATTTCAGAGATGGCATTTGCTGATGATGTTGCCCTGATTGCTAAATCAGAGGCACATCTCCAATCCAACCTGCAAGTCTGGAAGGAAGAGCTGGAGAAGAGAGGGTTGGTCATAAGCAGCTCTAAAACAAAATCTATGGTGATATCACAAGAAGAAAGAAGACATCAGATTAAGCTGGGAGAACAGGTCCTGGAGCAGGTCGACCACTTTAAATACCTCGGAGCTATTATAGACCGAAAGGGAGGCATCAAAGAAGAGCTGGCCACTTGAAAAGCAGCAGCTGGGAGACTTTTTCAGGCCATAAATCGAGGATTCCTTAGCAAGAGAGAGGTTGGTAAGAAAATTATGGCTGTATACCGCTCCACCTATGTCCCAGTCTTGACATATGGATGCGAGTCGTGGGCAATGACTACAACCCACAAAAGCCAGATCCAAACCTCAGAAATGAGGTATCCGAGGAAGGTGGTTGAAGTAACAAGAAGAGACATGGTCTGCAACCAGACGATACGTCAAGGCCTAAAATCCCACTCCCTGCAGACCCAAGTAGAACAGTCCCAACTGTCACCGTGAGGTTTGGTAGGATAATAATTTGGTTTTCTTGAAACAGGGGTGCATAAAAAATGGTTTGGGAAATTTAAATAACCTGAGTAAAGGGCTATTTGTTCCAAAGATGGGAGATAAAAGTCAGCATACATGTACCTGGATGATAAGGGAGAGAACTTTTTAAGACGTAAATATTACCTAGTTGTAAACAGTTAGGGTTTTAGTAGGCATTGAGAAGGGAAAGTAACAATTTAGTTAAAACTGCAAAGGGAGACCACAATTAACTTACGCCCCTTACATGTTTTGTGAGTTGGAGACATTAAAGAACGCACGAGAAAAAATGAGTAAACAGTTAATTGAGAACAGCTCATTTAGCGGCATAGGGTGAGCTTGGCGGACCAATCAGATGACTCGAAAACAAGATCGGATGATGAGACAATGAATTGAAGGACAAAAGAAATTAGTCCTGGCTGAAACTTTGAGGTGGCAAGACATGAAATTTACCAGGCTCTCAAGAAACGAACCTGTGGGTGACAGTTGTTCGTGATGAACCAAGTAGATAGCTTTAGCCTGAATTAGCGGTAGCAATTCGAGGATAATAGACTGAACCGTGTTATAAGTCTAGGGCTAGAGTAGAGATGTTAGTAGGGAAGTGATAAGTATTTTGGAATTCTTTGACTCTGGTAAGATTGACTTTTATATTCTTATGCCTAACCAAGATGGAAAGAAGAACCTAATGAAATTTTAGTCAACATGGTATCTGAAGACAATGCTGCTTACATTTAAGGGAGCCATCAACAAGAAAGAACATTGAAGACGAACGTTACATTGTCTGAATTATATAAATAGAAAGAGTTTTTTTTTAGACATACTGTTAATATATTACTTGAGGGTAATGCTGCTTACATTTAAGGGAGCTGACAACAAGAGAGAACATTACAGTAGATGCTTGGCTAAGACAAAGTGGTTAACTTTGGTCGAGTAAGCAGACAGGGAATGAAATCATGTTTGGTATTTATAACAAGAGATGCATTGCCATCGCCAAGTGTAAATAACAAGGGATTTAATTTATATCGACTCCTAATGATGGAGATCATGCGCTCTCTCATGTCAGCGTAAGTATCGAGGCTGCCACAGGAGTATTTGACATTGGTATAAATATTGATATAAGAATGAGGTACTTGAGGGAGTCAAAGTTGACTCAGTTGAGATAGAAGAGAAATAAGCATCTGAGGATTTTGAAAAACTATTGTAGACAATCCTGAGAGAAATAAATCAAGAGGAGAAAGAATTTAAGCAAGCCATGCACATAAACAAGTAGGAGAGCATATAGGAGATGCAATATAAATACTATGAAATAGTTGATGAAACAGTAGAAAAATCCTAACAACTTTTGAAGGGGAGAAATTTTGTATGATGAATTATTGATGGAAGTTCATGGATCTTAACTTATGTAAATAAAACAGTTTTATGTTGAATTACCTCACTTCAGTTGCCTTGTTATGTGGAAGGTTGAAGAGTAGAAGTATGAGTAAGGGGTAAGCGCAGATACTCAGGGAAGAAAAGCCACTAATACGAATCAGTCGCTAATTAACAACGAGGAGGGAAGAACGAAGCCTGGTAAGAAGGAAGATGAACCACATCTCATCCAAGAACAGTCACCTCTGGCGGAAAAGGGCCAGTAAGAGAGATAGTCTCACTTGGAAGATAAGCAGAACTAGACAGACAAGTTGAATAGGTATAAACTAGGCCTGTCTCAGTCACCTAGTTAGTCTATTAATAGAAGACCAGGGCACTGTGACACAACTAAGATGGTTTGGCCATGTCTGCAGAATGGGAGAAGATCGGCTACCATGACAAGCATGTGAAACAAAGAGCCAGGGATCCAGACCCCCAGAGTCCTCTGGGAGGACAACATTAGACAATCTTTGAAGGACCGAGGACTAGAATGGAACCAGGCCAGGAGGAAGACAGCCGATAGGATAGTCTGGCGCTCTCTCTTCCAAACCTCTACACCTCATGGTAAAAGGGGAACTAATTGTGTATACTAATTGTTGTATAATTGTGTAAACCATTATATGGTGTATTCTGCCTGGTGTCATAACACACTAGGCAGACATTGGCAGCACACCTATGTGCCACAGCACACCAGTTGCGGAGCACTGCCTTAATACACATGCTGCTGTCAGCATTAATACAATAAATTAGGTAAGTAAGACCACGATGATACAAGCATAAGGTCCTCTCTTCATCAGCACCTTGTTCGTGCTTGACCTTGGCAACTATCTTAACCAATCACTCAAACAGCCCACAGTAACAACACATATTTGTCCACCACTTACACAACAATCGTGGGCATATTTCATGTATTTTGCACCTGGTTCCTTCCTTCAGTATTTCCCCCCCCCCCCCATAAAACACACAGAAAAATATATAATGCTTGCAAGTAGAACAATACAGTACTGTCATAATAGTGTCTGATGGTACTCCATTCTAGACTGTCACCCGGGGTGTACAGCCCCCTCACACATGCCATAGTACGCCACTGACCACAATTATTCTATTACATATAGAATTCATTCTGAAACACTTATGCTGTGTCAATAACTCACTGTGTCTTTAACACATACAGTATGCAATTAGCAAACTTCTTTAGCCACATGCAAACAAGTGTCTCCATCATCATCACCTTCCTGTTATGCCCTTTATGGAGCATGGAGCCACCACTGCTAGCTAGTCCCCTTGCAGGAAGCCTGCATCAGGCATCTGACATGCTCTTACAGAGGTGGTTTCTGTAGCAATGTGTTTTACGTGATGAGATTGCAAGCCCCATGCAACATTAGTCATATTAGTTGCCTTGTACAACATGCCTGAGACAACTGTAGTTCAATTCTTTCTTTGCTTCATCAGAGACATCCCCCCCCCCACAAGCAGACTTGTTCTTTCTTTCCTATAGCTTCCTCATTTTGCAACATTTAGATGTTAACTTTAAGTCCTATAGCTTGGGATCTACTAAAGTTATTAAAAATATATTCTTTAAAAAAAAAAAAGTTTCAAAACACAATTATGAGCTTCCAATCCAAATTTGGTGCTGATAACTCAAAAAAAAAAAAAATAAAAAAAATAAGTGAATTGAAATATAACAATAAAATCAAATATGGCTGCACTTTCCATGGCAAAACAATAGTATTGTACAATCAAATATTTAGTGATGCACAACTATTGCTGTTACGAGGAACTACATGGGGGCCAAACAACTGTAGACACACAACATTCAACCTGCATGAATATGCCTTTAGAGATAAATATAACACCATGAAAACTAAAATAAACTCATTATCTCATCTCATAATCAGAACCTCGTCTACCCTGTAAACAGGGTGTAGAGGGGACCAAAAGAGCACAAGGCTCCTGAGCAAAACATGTAATCAAAATATTTGACAAACACGTGATTAACCCATAGTGTCCAGACTTGCCCTCAAGTGTACTTTTAATCGCTATGAAACCATCGATCCTTCCTGGTTGATTCCAGCCAAAACGGACAGAGCCTCTTATACCCGAAGGTGTCGAGGGATGCCCTTAAGCTTTGAGACAAGCATTTGACTACTGGCAGGATCAACCAGATAACTGTCCGAACAGATGTGTATCTTCTTCAACCATTTCGTCGCTCGCGCGGGGAGGGAGACAGCACTCTGTGCAGAGCGGATCCCATAAACTCATTATCACGTATCATAAACATAAATCAACTGACATTACTTTGTGTATGAGTGAATTTGTGTTTGCATGCATGCATTGCGTGTTTGTGTGTGTGTATATATACTTACTTAGTCGTTCCCCTTCTACCGTGAGGTGTAGAGGTGTATATATATATATATATATATATATATATATATATATATATATATATATACCCTTTCTTCTTCTGTGTTCAGGTTGTAGGTCATTTACTTTCTTAAAAAGGAGGTAAAGGATCCCATTACACGCCAATTGAGGCATATTAGGAAGTAGGTGTTAGGCCCATATTTTCTTGACCATCGGCATTTAGTTTCTTATTTTTTCCTTATTTCTTTGTACTGTTCTACAGGTCATTCATATTTCCTTTAACTGCAGTTTCCTTTGCCTGCCATGACCAGTGCAAAGTAATACTAATATAGAAAACAAATAAGGATGCTTAAAAAAATATCAGCACACGGAAACTCACGACAATAAAAATGAATATACTGTAGATATTAAAGAAAAAAACAATAAATGCGCATGTAAATAGGTCACATGAAATACAATCAGTTATAAATAACACTTTCACATTAAAAAAACACAAAAAGGAAATAAAGTTACAATGAATATTCCAATTATAACCAGCAATTAGTATAACAAGGAAGACTCTCTCCCATGATAGTGGATGAGCTGAGGCAAATGAAGCTCATCTGATGCTGTTCTACTTTCCTCCCAGTTTTTAAGAAAAACAATAAAAACTTGCTAGAATGTCTTTCTCGTTCTTATTTGCCAAGCTATGAATTAAAAAAGAGAATTTGTTTTCAAACAATGTTCAGAATCATTGCATGATTAAAGTAAGGCTGGGATAATTAATTGATTAATCGGTGATAATAAAAAAATTAATCAATTCATTAAAATATTTTTAACGATTATTTCATTTATAGCAATATATATGCATTTTGCTTAACTGCGAGAGCATTTGCTTTGTTAGAGGTAGGTATATGATATGGAATTTGGCAAGTATGGTCAACAAATAATAAATTATTTGGTTGTAACATTTCTGTATTTTTATTACATTTTCAGGACAATGTTGCCTTTATCAGTCAATCAATACCCTTTAGCTCCCCAAGGAGCATAGGCCTTCAACAAACACATGCCAAGTCTTCCTGTCCCGTGCCATCCGCTCAAGTTCTTTCCATGTTTTCCTCATCATTTTCACCTCTGTTTCCAGCTCTCTTCTTAGTTGGCAACCCAGACTCCTTTCGGCTTTCTCTGGGTTGCTTCATGCGCCTCCTTTCCATAGGACCTTCTGTCCTGGGTGGCTGCATTGATTTATATTCTGTATTTGACTTGTCCATGTTTGTTGAAGTTTTTGTGGTAAAAAGTTTTTTACGGGATGGGGTAACCAGCCCCATGCCCAACCCTCCTTAGTCGCTTTTTACGACATGCCTGGTAGGATACAGTGTTACTATTCTTTGCTCCCCTTTCGGGGCCCGGTAACACATGGGTGAATGTTGCCTTTATAAAAAGAAAAATAAATAACGTTCTGAGTGATTCTGAAAACAAAATGTTATTTATGATTTGTTATAATTTATCACACAGTTTCAATTGATCTATTAATCTATAATTAAAGAAATCCCATTAATCAATGAAGATTTGTTGAATCAATCCTAGCCCTTGTTTAAAGTAAAAAAAAAAAAAAAATACGACTAAACACACACAACATTTTTTTTTTAAAACCTCAAACATGTTCACTTTTGCATCTATTTGGTTCCCTCCTTTACTCACTTTACTAAGTAAATACACAAAGTGCTCTTGATTTATGGTCTACACTAACAATGATCCTTTCCTTCACCTCAAACACTCTCTTCTCCCAGTGAGTAAGTACTGTGCCATCTATACCCTGATCCTCTAGTTCTGCACCTTCCAAGGTTGGACAGTCGAAATGCTTCTGGACTTCAGCCTGAGGACAATAATAACCATTTCAGTACTTAACTGTAAGCAAGGGTATAGTGCAGGGGTCGGGAACCTTTCCGTGACAAAGAGCCAAATATTTAATTTTGTCTCCATTTTTAACAAATTAAAGAGCAGCATAAAAAAAAAAAATCACATGGTATCCCTCATTCACTAAGAGTTATGTAGTAGAGAGCCAAGAGCCGCATGAGATGGTTCAAAGAGCCGCATGCGGCTCGTGAGCTGTGGGTTCCCGATCCCTGGTATAGTGCATGCTCAGGAGAATTATTATTTCCCTTTTCGCTCCCTACGGAGCAAGACGTCACCACTGCAACTGGCCTCCTTGCAGGAAGATTGCATGCACCAAAACAAGCATTAATGCACTCTTGTGGTAATGGTTTCTATGGCAACCTGTTTTACTGTACAAGATGCCAGCCCCGTGCATATCCTCATTTAAGTCGTCTGCTATGACATGCTCAAGGGAGAAGTGGTCTTGTTCTTTCTTTACTGTTTGCTTCTTCATTTAGCAACATTTGTCATTATTTTTAGACATTAAGTCCGGGACCCAAAGACGCAGCAATAGAGAATGCAGTCAGCGACCCATAGCTTGACTGCTTGCGTCAGGGTCAGCGAACCAGAGCTGACCAGGAGCCTACTCCACCTCCAAGTGGTGGTCCTGGAAACAGGCTGCATCACTGCAGTCTGGCTGAGAGAGTAGGGATCGAAGAGGGGAGGCTAACCCGGCCCCAAAAAATGCCGCACGGAAGTCGGATGTGTTGGCCGAAAGGCGCAAATATCGCAGCTCCGCTGTAAATGGGCACAGCACAACCAACGTCCTTTTCAGGACGAACGAGGAAGAAGAAGACATTAAGTCCTATAGCTGGGGATCTACTAAAGTTATCAAAAACTTAATATTTTTTTTTTTAAAGTTTCAAAACACAATTTTCACTTTCCAATTCAAATCTGGTGCTCATAACTCAAATAATTAAAAAAAACATGAGTGAATTGAAAAATAACAATAAAATCAAATATGGCTGCCCTTTCCATGGCAACCAATAGTATTGAACAATTAAATTTTTTGTGATGCACAACTATTGCTGATATAAGGTTAAGCCTGTTCACTGTCACTGATATCCTGCAAGTATTTATGAAAACATCATATCACTGTAGCTCCTCCCCTTTAACTGTAACATATACTGTCTATTCAACCTTCTGTGCGACTAAACAAAATCTTCTTCTTTGAAATCTTTGTGTTAACTGTAACATAAACAATTTATGATTTTCTGAGCCATAAAATTAAGTCTACTTTCTGTTAACTGTAACGTTCCCAATTTATGATTTTCTGAGACATACAATGAAATCTTTGTGTTAACTGTAATAATAATAATAATAGCCCCTTCAGTCACAACTATGGGAATGTGCCCTTGAGGTGACAGCCCTCAGCTGCTTATTTTCCTGGTGTTCCTTTCGATGTTTTCTCCTTTTTTCTGCATGTTGTGTGAGCTTCTTTTCGCCCAAACTGAGGTGGCACCGCAGAAAGCATCGCCACTTGGTGCGATCGGCAGCTTCATCCTCTCAGGTTGCTGGATTTATGTCCAGTGCTCTCATGTCTCTCTTGCACACATCTTTGAATCTCAGCTGCAGTTGCCAACTGTTCTTATGCCATCTGCCATTTGTCCATAGAAGATATCTTTCAGGATGCGACAATCTTCCATGCGGCGGACATGGCCCAGCTAGCGTAGTGTGCGCTGTCTAAGCAGTGTATACATGCTTTGAAGGCCAGGACGTGACAACACCTCAACATTTGTCACTTTATCTTTCCATGAAATGCTGAGGATGTGGCGTAGACACCGCAGATGGAAGGTATTGAGCCTTCTTTCTTGCTTATGACTTGCTTAACTGTAACATACACAATTTATGATTTTCTCACACATAAAATGAAATCTTCTTTCTGTTCACTGTAGAACACTGGCTACACAGTTACCTTCGGCCACTTCCTAAATCTGGCAAAGACCCCACACTGTTCAACAGCTATCGAATTATCACACTGCAGAATGTCTACGGTAAATTACTTGAAAAGATAGTTGCAAGACAAGTAATGAGCCACCTCGAAAATGCACACATCCTTCCTGATACCCTGGGTAGCTATAGGCCTATGAAAACAACATGGGGTAATGCTGGAATGTTTGCGTATGTGTATGAGGGATTCCTGGGTAAAAGAGAAACAGTGGCTGTCGCAATTGACCTAGAGGATGCTTATAACAGTGTAGACTTTGCAACCCTAATAGACTATATAATGGCATGTGGTGTAAAACCTTGGATAACAAGGTGGATAGCAGCTGCCTTAATGGAGAGATCAGTTGCATTTCACTTAGGAACTTGGATTACACTGGGGTTCTCCACTATCACCACTGCTGTTTAACATCTACACCATAGTGAAAGCAGACCTTCCAGGCATCACTTTCAATGGGCAGAACATTGAAAGGCAAGGCAGGCTGAAGTATCTGGGAGTAACGTTTGATCGTGGGCTATCGTTCAAGTATCATGTCGAACTGATCATACAGGCAAGCGAGGACTGGCAGCCTTAAAAACAATGGCTGCTGTGTGCTTGGAACAGAGAGACTTGTTTCTCCTGTATCATCAGCTTGTGATTTCAGTAATAAAGTACAGGCTAGGAATACTCATGCTGTCAGTGTCACAATGTGAACGACTGGAACGCATTCAAAATGAAGGGATGCGACTAGTTTTGGGCTGTATGCTTGATACCCACATTGTGACAATGAGATACATGCTCAGATTGCTGTCGATTAGATCCAGATATGCTGTGGCCCAGGCAAAAGCCTATATGTGGGTGATCACCGACAAAAGAGAATGTAGCTGAGACATGAGAACGTAGCTGACATCAAAGGAGCAAGAATCAAGAGACGGATGTCATGGATGGCACAGGCAGAGGCTACGATTGGTCAGGTGACCATGGTTGAAAATGTATCCAAAGGGGAAGAGTGGAGTAAGTCAGGGGAGAACTGGATAAACTACCAACATATCATCATTAGCCTTGGCAGAGAGTGCAGATCTTGGGGCAATGGAAAAGTAGAGCTGGAGATTAATCAGCTGATAAGTGATCATGCTAAGGATGATGACGCCATTGTGTACACTGATAGGTCTGTAGTGCATGGTGAGAAATCAGGATGGGCTTCTCTGTGAGAATAAAGGGCAGGGTCGTCGCTGAACAAAGTGGAGCCTACATGTTAACAACCTCCAGCATGAGAATGGAGGTAGAGGCAGTTACTGCAGCACTGAGGTGGCTGTCTGAAACTCCATCAACAAGGGCAGTTATATTGTCAGACTCTCAAGCCATGCTTCAGAAAGTTCAGAACGGATGGCTGCGGCAGGAATGGAAAACATCAATAGAATCCTCAAGTCTTCAAGAACTGGTGTGGATCTACTGTCCTGGTCATGCAGGGGTACGTAGCAATAATGAGAGAGCTGACAGACTGGCCTCGAGAGCACCCATAGTGGGGACACTGGACATCGATAAGGGAGAGATACTAAGGGCAATTAATGATTGCCTGCTGGATAATGACACTACAATGGATGAATCAACAAGGCTGAGACTGTTGGAGTTTGGCATCAAACGTGGGACTAGCAGAAATGGACGTGAGAGAGGATGCATCCGTCATATGTACAACCAGCATGCTACAGGTATAATTAGCATTCATACTCTTCGACATTTGCTGAGGGAGACTGGTCACCTATGGGTTTGTCCGGAGTGCAGAGAAGGTCGATTCTGATTAACAATAAAAATAACAATACACAATTTATGACTTTCTGTGCCACAAAATGAAATCTTTGTGTTAACTGTAACATACTCAATTTATAATTTTCTGAAACATAAAATATCTATTCAACAAGCTAAAGATAGGAACTACCGATCAGTGTAACTGTGGCACTGATAAAATGACTGCTGAACATCTGCTTCAAAGTTGCCCCTTATATGTGGTACAGAGAAAGTGCATATGGCTGACGCCAGCTCCTTCCGTGGAAAAGCTTTACGGGGATTCAAATAGCCTCAAACTGACTACTGCTTTCTTTGAGAACATTCAAGTGGACGTCTGAGAGTGTACGAAAAAGAAGAAGAAGAAACATAAAATAAAATCTTCTTCACTGTAGAATATGACTTTCTTAGCCTTCAAATGTGATCAACTTTCGGGTAAACTATAACATACACAGCTTACCTGACCTCCTGAACCACAGAAAGAAATCAATTTTCTGCTAAATCATCTTCATAATTACTAGTGATTGACAGGAAGAAACACGTGTAAAATACCTTACTTACTTACTTAGTCGTTCACCTTCTACCGTGAGGTGTAGAGGTTTGGAAGAGAGAGCGCCAGACTATCCTATCCGCTGTCTTCCTCCTGGCCTGGTTCCATTCTAGTCCTCGATCCTTCAAAGATTGTCTAATGTTGTCCTCCCAGCGGACTCTGGGTCGTCGTCGGGGTCTGGATCCTTGGCTCTTTGTTTCCCATGCTTGTCGTGGTATCCGATCTTCTCCCATTCTGCAGACATGGCCAAACCATCTTAATTGGGACTGTTCTACTTGGGTCTGCAGGGGGTAGGATTTAAGGCCTTGACGTATCGTCTGGTTGCGTACCATGTCTCTTCTTGTTACTTCAACCACCTTCCTCAGATACCTCATTTCTGAGGTTTGGATCTGGCTTTTATGGGTTGTAGTCAATGCCCATGACTCGCATCCGTATGTCAAGACTGGGACATAGGTGGAGCGGTATACAGCCATCTTCGTTTTCTTACCAACCTCTCTCTTGCTGAGGAATCCTCGATTTATGGCCTGAAAAAGTCTCCCAGCTGCTGCTTTTCAAGTGGCCAACTCTTCTTTGATGCCTCCCTTTCGGTCTATAATAGCTCCGAGGTATTTAAAGTGGTCTACCTGCTCCAGGACCTGTTCTCCCAGCTTAATCTGATGTTTTCTTTCTTCTCGTGATATCACCATGGATTTTGTTTTAGAGCTGCTTATGACCATCCCTCTCTTCTCCAGCTCTTCCTTCCAGACTTGCAGGTTGGATTGGAGATGTGCCTCTGATTTAGCCATCAGGGCAACATCATCAGCAAATGCCAGCTCCGAAATATAGACCTGTCTCATCTTCCAGTACCCCACTGAATACTTTCTTGTTCTCTCCTTACATGCCTTGATGACATCGTCCATAAGGAGTATGAAGAGGTAAGGTGATAGGATATCACCTTGTCTTACACCAGTGGTGGTCCTGAACTCTTCCGACTTATGATTTGCTGTCCTCACATAATTTCTGCAAGACTTGTAGAAGCTCTGTATAGCATGAATCAGAGGTGCTGGAATATTCTTCCTTGCCAAACAGTCCCAAAGTTTGCTCCAGGGGACCCTGTCAAACGCCTTTTCCAGATCTATGAAACAAAGAGGCATCTCACTCTTATACTCAAGGGCCTTTTCACTCAGCTGTCTGAGTGTGAAGATTAGGTCTTGAGTACTTCGGTTTGCTCGGAATCCGCACTGGACCTCATCCAATTGTGGCTCAGCTAGGCTTCGGAGTCTCTGCTCTAGGATTCTAGAGTAGATTTTACCAGGGACACTGAGAAGGGATATGCCTCTATGGTTTCCACACTGTCGATTGTCACCCTTTTTGAAAATTGGTGTTATGATGGCAATCTCCCAATCCTTTGGTATGGTCTTGTTGTACCACGCTGCCTGTAAAACCCTTAAGAGTAATAGGTCGCCTGATGCTCCCATGAACTTAAGCATTTCTGGTGTTATACCATCATGCCCTGCTGCTTTGCCCATCTTGATTTTCTCCAGTGCTGCCTTCAGTTCTTCCATCTTTATGTCATCTTCACCATCATTGGTTTTCTCTTCTGTGCTAGTGTTTATCATTTCTGATGCTTCACCATGCTCACCATCCAGGAGTTCTGAGAAATATTCTTTCCATCTTCCCATTACTTCCTTCGGGGCAGTAAGCAATTTGCCTTGCTTGTCCTTTATAAATTTGAGAGGGCATTGTTTTTCCTTCCTCATGTTCTTTAGGGTAAAATACCAAGTTCTGCATATTTAGAACTCTGAAAATAAACACTTGCAACATTTCCAAAATATTCTTTCTTTCCTTCAGGAATATTAACTATACTTACTTACTTACTTAGTCGTTCCCCTTCTACCTTGAGGTGTAGAGGTTTGGAAGAGAGTGTGCCAGACTATCCTATCGGCTGTCTTCCTCCTAGCCTGGTTCCATTTTAGTCCTCGGTCCTTCAAAGATTGTCTAATTTTGTCCTCCCAGCGGACTCTGGGTCGTCCTGGAGGTCTGGATCCCTGGCTCATAGTTTCCCATGATTGTCGTGGTAACCGATCTATTAACTATACCCCTGCGTTAATTCCCGGGGGGGGTCTCTGATGAAACAAATAAAGAATAGGACTACTGTACCCTCAGGCAGGTTGTACAAGACGACTAATATGAGGTTGTGTATGAGGCTGGCAACCTCATTATATAAAAACATTGTTGCAGAAACCACTACTGCCATGTGAATGCGTGGTGCAGGCTTGCTGTAAGCAAACCAGCTGTAGTTGTGGCTTCATGCTCAGTAAGGAGCTCAAAGGAAAATGACGATGATGATGATTATTATCTCTTTTAGTTACCTTTAGGACGTTCTTTCCCGTGCTGTGTGACCTTCCTGATTTTCTTGCTGTTCCATTTAAACAAAAAAAAAAAAAAAACGCTACATATACAAGTTTCACACAGCAAACGTGTTTCAGTTTAACCGATCCTCAAGAAGAAATCATGGTGGGTATACGTCAGTATGTTATTTCCATGTTAAGGACCGTACGGTGATATGTAGAGGACTTTCTAAAATGCAGTCCACAACTTTTATGCTCTGTATATTCTTAACATTCACTAACCTTGACCCTTGGCGTAACCATCATAAAGATGGTCTTTTCTGTGACTCCTGACTTCTGTAGCCAGCTGGGCCGCACCACCTGCCTGACCACGGCTGTACTCCATTGATGCATACCAATACTGAAGTGCATCAGTAACGAATACAAAGAAGAACACAGTAAAATGAATTAATTGCACAGATGACCCACATCAATGTTTCTCAAAGTGTCAAAAAGTGTGAACCTTGAAAAGTGTTGTTAATTCAGAACATACTTACTTAGTCGTTCCCCTTCTACCATGAGGTGTAGAGGTTCTGAACATACATATGTGAAAGTAACCCCCTCAACATAAGGGTTACTTTCACAATTGCCTCCAGCTGGCAGAAAATACAAGAGTGAAGTTGAAAGCTGCAACCAAAGTTGAGTGCGTTAAATTCTCTCCACAAGACAACAGGAGGCTGACACTTGGGAGTCATAGCCCCAGTGACACACCCCCCCTCCCCCCTCCCAGACTGTAAAGGAGATTAATGGGCCTTCTGATGATCAGATTGTCCTCTGTTGTATCGCTCTGTACAGAGTTTCCAATCATCATCTTTATCTCCTTATGATGATCTGCAGATGGTCCCCTTGAGGAAGCCTATGTCAATGTACACGCTCTTGCGGTAGAGGATACTGTAGATATATTTTTTACAATATGAGGTTGCACGTCTCATACACAGCCTCACATCAGTTGTCTCTTATGACAAACCTGAGTTAGGGAAAGCAAAGCCTACGAGAAACAGTAGTCCTGTTCTTTATTTGTCTCCTCAGAGACCTCTGGGTAGTGAGATCCGATGCCTAGCCTTCTCGGATAATGACATAAAAATAGGAGGTCCAGTGTGTAAGTTACGCGCATTAAAAATCCCACTGCAGTTGGAAATCATAAAGAATTGGCCATACGTGAGAAAAAAACAAATTAGGAAACCTACTCACTAAAAAAATATTAAACCTACCCACTACAAAAATATTTATAGAATGTGTGATTCCTGTATACAAACATTGGGATCCTTGTTGGTGCTAAGGAGTTTGTGCGCTGTGCTGAGATCCTCCTTGTGTGATCTAAAGGAGGAGATCGGAGCATTGATGGAGTTGTCCATGTGCCATGAAGATGGTCCTTAATACCAAACCAAAGATAGATAAACCTGGTAAAGACCCCACACTTCTCAGCAGCTATAGAATTATCATAATGCAGAATGTCTATGGTAAACTACTAGAAAAGATAGTAGCATGGAAAATAATGAATCACCTCGAAAATGTACAGATCCTACCTGATACTCTTTTAAGCTATAGGCCCATGAAAGTAACATGGGGTAACACTGGAACTTTTGCTAATGATGTGTACGAGGGGTTCCAGAGTAAACGAGAAATAGGTGCTGTAGCAATTGACCTAGAGGTTGCTTATAACAGTGTGAACTTTGAAACATTAATGAACTGTGCAATGATTTGCGGTGTTAACCATTGGCTAACAAGATGGATAGCCGCTGGATTAACTGAGAGATCAGTGGCATTTTGCTTGGGAACATGGACATCAGACCCAATGCGCATTTGCCTGGGACTACCCCAGGGTTCTCTGCTATCACCGGTGCTGTTTAAGATCTATACAGCAAAAGTAGTAGCCACCATTCAACCAACTGGGTTGGGACGAACATTTACTTTTGCTGATGACGTACTCATTTACAGAACTGGCTCTGACCAACAGGAAATGGTTAACAGCATACATGGGACACTACAGGCATACATGCCACATGCTATGGTTTACCCATAATCTGTACAAGGTGTTTGTGTTTTCAGATGTGTACACCCTGTACATAATTTCTGTACAGGTTTTCTAACTTATTCCCATACATGCCACACCTCAGACATGAAAAACCTGTACAACAAATCCAAAAACCCTGTACAGAGACCCGCAAAACCTGTACAGACTGGTTAACATCATACACATCCATACATGCCACCAAACTTTATGACCCATAATCTGTACAAGGTGTTTGTGTTTTCAGATGTTACACCCTGTACAAAACGTAACAATAGAGTTAATTAATGTACAAATATATTCAATTAGATGGTTCTGCACCATCATAGTGACATGCGCCCTTTGCCTTTTTAAGCATGTCTTCACTTGCTTTAAAACCTAAACAACAAGAGTTAGAATTTATTTTGTACCGGTATTGTAGAAAAGCTGTGACTGTATCATCATTTAGTCTATTTCTGCAAAAAAAATTAATACAATTTATGGTGGAAATGAAGAACAGTTTGGTGTGTGTTCTATAGTGCCTTATAAAAGTATAGATCTAAAGAGACCAGTAATAAGCGTTATGGGTTAGGTTTAGGAATCTTAAATCAAATATATATATATATATATTTTTTAAAGCTAGCAATGAAAATATAAACTGGCGCAATATTATATATTCTCTACCGAACTTCAAAAATTGGAATAGCCGTTATACCCATACGAATTTTAGTGTCAATCAAACATTGATAGTAATTAATTATTTAATAAATATAAATCATTGGATGACCGTAATGATGATCACCCAAGGCAAAATCACATTGTTTTTTAAAGAAACGAAATTAAAACTAAGAAGAGAAGTAACTCCAAATAAACTTTTCTCTGACCTGGTTAAGATGCAAATTTGCCTTGCTTTTGTGGGTTTTTTTTTCAGTTTCATAATTTGGTCATATCGGAATGACGGTCGCCGAATGCTCCGCATGTATTTTCGTACCATTTAGATTTCGGGTTAACCCTAACCCCAACTGTAACCCTAATCCTAACTCTAAATGGTACGAAAATACATGCAGAGCATTCGGCGACCGTCATTCCGATATTAGGCCTACCCATAATTTGTTTTGTATTATTATTCAAATTTACATTTCTTACGCACTTTCTACCGTAAACCTAACCTCAACCTTAACTCTAAATGGTACGAAAATACAAATATTAAACATACTCGACGGCAATAAAGGTAAAGATTACCAGAATCTCAGTAAAAAGAGTTGTCAGAATCATTCAAGTTGAATAAATTCAACTCAAACAAGAATTTTCGTGCTCTTTTTCCACAAAATGTTTATGATTCGGCGGTATGGCAGCGTCCATGTTTGTAACTTTCGCTTTTGTAAAATCACTATTATCAGTTCTACCGTATTCGCTAGCAGTAAAATATTTTGTTCGTTTCAAGCTTAGTGGCCAGATTTTTCAATGCTGAATCCGATTATGCCCAGCAATTGCCGATACGACTGTAAACAGAAGAGTTCTGGTGCTTTTAAAATAGGACGTACGTTTTATAGGTGTATGGGAACGAGGTATCGCACTACTTCCGTGACGTACTCGGTACGGCACAGCGACAAAAATTGTCAAGATTTATGCCGTATGGCGTACGTCATAATGGTGCTGAAAGGGTTAATAATTAGGCGAAAAAACCCGTACAGACCCGTGTACGGCCCGTACACATCTGAAAACGCAAACACCCCGTACAGATTATGGGTAAACCTTTAAGTGTGGCATGTATGCTTATTCCCCTTATTACTGTGTCTCAAAGTTCTTTTATAAGTGTTACGGTAGTTTTATTGATGGCGTCTGCTAGAATTAGCAGTGCGCATGTTTAGGGTCAATGGAATTAATATAAATTGATCTTTATACTTTACGGAGTTATGAACGCGAAATGCACGGTCAAGTCATGACGTGTTAGCGTCGATATGGTCACGCTTGGTGTCTAGGTTACCGTACCCCTTTTTGTATTGACCGTCAAGCAGTGAAGACGGATTTTGTTACCCTTCCAGGGTTGTGCATGATGCTACTGCACATATATATATTTTAGTCAAGTACGGACACGGGTCAGTCCATTGTAATTGATGAAGAGATAAATGATTAAGTAGTTGATTCATTCTCGTCAAGACACATGCGCTCACTACCGGTTGTCTGAAACCCAGCAGCGCGAGTATATAGCCATGATGTTCGTTTGACAGTTTTTCAAGTACGACATGGACCCATAATAGGATGTTTGCAAGTATTCAATTTGTCATATATGTTTACCATGAACTATATTAATGATGTCGTCAAATATGTGTGTTCTTCCGTAATAAACTGTTTTCTCGTGGACTCTAACAAGGCGGACTTATTAAGTTGATCATTGAGCGATTCACTTGTTAGTTATCCTTTTCACACATTCGCGTTTCAAATAATTACAGCACGATAATAATCAATGAATGAGAACCAGAACAATCCAGTCATGGACAGCGATTATGAACATTCTTTATTCATTCGATATTCCACTGTCTAAAGCAGCTTCCATGATACTTTGATCACAGACATGCTATGCTAACCGGATCGTCTGTATCAAAGAACTGGTAGGCCAGTTCGGGGATACGAAAATCTTCTCCTTCATCAGGTTAGATCTAGCGATAAATTTCTTCGCAACACGATTGTTTACGCTTACAATACGTTCACATGACTTTATGACACACTGCGCATGACTAGAGGTCAAATATACGTCATCACCCTTTTCGACCGAGTCAATGACAACCGTTGGCAGCTTTACAAAAGTCAAATCTAATGTCCTGCTGCAAGTATCGATGCAAGGAGAATATCAAGAGGAAACCCCATCAAAACGATGAAGTTCAGCTCACTGTACCTGGTTGGCCGTTGATGCATACTGGCATTAACTGAAGAAGATCACTGGGCGCAAAAAGATAAGTGAATGTTGAAACCTTTGTCGGTTCATCAAAACTAGGTGTAGTCCACTTCATTTTATTCGGGCATGTTATTTGCAATTAATTGTTCTATGTTTCGTTTGTCATTGATTGTCTATTTGTTATTTATATAAGCGGGCGGTTGGACTGGGAGTTTTTAGATCGACTAATACCTCTTTTCAGATGGTCAGTAGATCTAAAAACCATTCTAATAGGGATTCGTTGAGTAATTCCATTAGCGAAACATCTGCTGAGATCTACCAGCAGCATACTGTGTTTGCTTCTGAAGTTATTCGACCTTAGATGTTTTAGTTGTAAAGTAACGTTATATTTGTAGTAATTTTGCTGTGTTGAGTTTCATTTTATTCATTTCGTAACTTGTTCGTAAACTATCCCGTTCATTCTAATCTGCCTATCATTTATTTTATAATTGTAAAATATTTGTCAGTTATGAGTCCTGTGATGTCATCATTTAATGTGTATGTGTTGTAACCTAGATTTAGTTTTTCTTCTTAACATTTACTTCCGATTTTTGCTCGTTTCAATATAATCATTTTTTCGTTTGCATTTGTCAATTGTGATGTGTTAATGTCTTGTAACATTTTAGTTGACTAATTGTCTTGTATTTATTAACTTATAAATTGAGTATGTAATAATAATAGTGTAAATTAATTAGGTAATAATACAATATAAATATTTTGATTAATTTTCAAAAAAGAAAATGGACATGATAAATTAATTGCAACAATTTGCAGTATTAGTCCAATTCACGATTGCTTAAGCATTTTATGCATCATGACTAGGGCATGATAGCATTATATATGGATAAATACTTATAAAGTGAGGGTTTGCCTTGAATATAATAGGCATAGTGGATAATACTTGGTACATTAATCTATTCATAATACTACGTTGGCAACTGGGCACCCATAGGTAATTGATGGTAATATATATTGTTGATTAATACAGATAGTTGATTAAATAAATAGATTATTAAATTACAAAATGCTTACGTTAGACCATTTTGTTAAAATTGGTAAAGATTTTGGAAAAAGAGGAGAAGCTTTAGAAGCATACGCAGTGGCGGAACTTGCGAAATATAAGGCAGAGGAACTTGAAAGGAAAGCTGAATTAAAGCGTCAAGAAGAAGAACATGAGGCCAAATTAGAAAAACAAAAAGCTGAATTGGAGGCCAAAGAAGCAAGAAGGATAGCAAAACAGGAAAGGGAAGAGATTGAAAAAGAAAACAGAATAAGAGAAATAGAGGAAAATAAAAGGAAGCAAGATGAAATTATAAGACAACAAGAGAAAGAGTTGGCACTTATCAGGTTGGAAACAGCGAAATTACAGGCACAAAATGCTACTGTTAGCCATAGTGATAATTCCCAAAATATGTCTGCACCTAACCAAACTAGAAGCAATTATCACTTCAAATTACCGACATTCAGATTGAATGTTGATGATTTATCGGCCTGGCTTTTACGTTTTGAGAAGATTTGTGAGGTTAATAAATTAGATAAAACTGCATGGGCACTAAAACTTAGTGAATTTTTAGATGGTGCACCTGCAAGCGCAGCTCAGAATGTTGATCCAACAATAGCTGGTGATTATGATGCCATTAAGGCTTTATTACTACGTCGATTTCATTTGGACGAGGAGGGATGTAGGATTAAATTTAAAACTCTCCTGCCAGAATCAAATAAAGACTTTACAGGGTTCGTTGCGAATATACGCAATACATTCAACAGATGGGTCGAACTTGCTGGTGTGGAAAAATCTTATGACAAGTTGGTTGATTTAATCCTTAGGGATAAGGTCCTATCTTCTGTAAGTTCACCATTCTTTTCTTTCTTACAGGAACGTAAACCTCCGACTTTAGAGGAACTAGAAAAAATGGCAATAAATTACTGCACTGCTCATCCCAATATTAGCATATCCAATACACAAGTAAGGGAACCACTTCCAGTTGCCTCCAATATGGCATATCATGGTTTTGAAAGATCAAGAGCTCAGAGCCTTGACAGAAATTTTTCAAATAGAAGAAATAATTACAATGATTATCAAGGACTAAATAATTCTTACAATAATGGGAATTTTAACCGGGGTAGACAACAGTTTAGAAACCAGTCACCTCAGTTTAGATATAACAATAGTTATCAAAACAAATCAAATTGGAATAAATCATTTAATGGTAATGCCAATAATAGTAATAACAAGTGGCATAATAATAGTAATAACAATTACAGACTAAGAAATAAGAGTTTTAATGGCAGAGGTAATAATAATAATAATGATCATTCAGGTAGTCATAACAGACAACGTCCTACCTCCAGAAATCAAAATAAATTTGATCATACTGCAGGGGCAGCATTGACTAACAATGCAACCCCAATTGTTCATAATAGTGATATTCCAACGCATTCATCTTCGTCATGTTGTGTTGTTGATAATAATGTGGCAAATGTTTGTCCACAATGCCATGCTATTTTTCAGAAGTCCAGCCAATTGCCTATGAGAATTACACAGACTATTCCTGCAATTAGTCTCACTGCAAATGATGGAACTGGGACACTGATTTTTAATAAAGGGCTGTTCAATGGAAACATAATTTCAGTGTTGAGAGATTCCGGATCAACCACAATTGGCATCCGGCAATCACTAGTACATCCTCGCTATGCTACTAATGAGTTTGTACGTTGTATAACTTTTGGTGGGACCATTGAATATTATCCCATGGCAATTATAGATATTAACACCCCATTTTTTTCAGGTCAAGTTAAAGTATGTTTACTTCAGAGTCCTATTGCTGATCTCACAATCGGACGTATCCACGGCAGCAAGGACTGCACACCTGAGGAAATCTCAGAATGGGAAAGAGTAAACTTGGCTACGGCCAATGCGGTAACAACACGAGCTCAGGCTCAGGAATTAATAAAAGAGAATACTCCAAGTATCAAAGTGGATGATTGTACTGACAATGAACCTAAATCGGTAATTGACAGAGACTCGTTTGCTCTCAAACAAAGGGAAGATAATTCTTTAAAAATTTTTTTTACATTGGTAAACAAGTATGATGACATTGCTGTCAACAATAAGATTAAGCATTGGTTCACTATTAAAAACGGTATCTTACTTAGAAATTGTATGGACCAGGATAAATTGAAACAACAGGTCATGGTACCATCTCCTTTACGAACATACATATTACGGCATGCACATGACTCCCAATGCGCGGGTCATATGGGCTACACTCGCACACGGTCTCGAGTGTTGTCGTCTTTTTTCTGGCCGGGAATATCACGAGACGTATCATCGTATGTACGTTCCTGTGTAATTTGCCAGGAAGTCAAGTCTCGTGGAGCGTTCCATAATGCTCCCATTCAGGCATGTGATATATCGGTGCGGCCTTTTGATAAAATGGCAATGGACATTATTGGTCCACTTCTACCAACTGCAAGAGGTCACAGATATATATTAACGTGTATCGACTTATGTACACGATGGCCAGAGGCCATACCTCTTAAAAATATAACCACATCGGACATAGCTGATGCTTTGTTCCTAATATTTTCTAGAATTGGGTTCCCAAGTAAATTACTTTCGGATCATGGGCCCCAATTTGTGTCTGACGCAATGAAAGAGGTTATGAGAACTCTTAATATAGAGAGAAACTTCAGTAGTGTGTACCATCCCATGAGTAATGGCGCAGTTGAGAGACTCAACCGCACCATTAAACAGTTATTGCATAAAGTTACAGTTGATAACCCTCAAGACTGGGACAGGGCTATCCCAGCAGTTTTGTTTGCGTACAGAGAGGTTCCGAATGAACAAACCGGTTTCTCTCCGTTCGAGTTAGTGTTTGGTGCTCCACCAAGAGGTCCTATGGGACTGATCAAAGACTTACTACTCGACTCTAAGATGACTCAGGAAACCCAGTCATCTTATGAATACGTTATTAATTTACGTAGACAAATCATAGATGCTTGTCAAAGAGCAACAGCTTCCTCAGAAGCGGCAAAAGATAAATCTAGACAGTTCCAAAATAAAAAAAGGCGATTAAGCCAGTTATTTCCTGGTGACGAAGCTTTCGTATTACTCCCAAAAAAGGACAATAGACTGTTAATCACTTGGAACGGTCCATATAAGGTTGTAGACAGAGTTTCTGACGTCGACTACATACTGGACATTAAAGGTCAGAAAAAAATTTACCACATAAACATGCTGAAAGAGTTCTTCACTCGTCCTCAACATCTACAATCTATTTTTCAGGATTTAGACAATCAAGCTACTGGTTCTTGCCAATATTCTAATCTTTCGGTGATTCAGGAAGAGGAATCATCATTTCCTGAAATCCAAATGTCATTTCCTATACTTGAATTACAATCTTCTGAATCATGGAGAGATGACACTATTTTTTCTTCATTAACATCTCAAGAACATACTACAGTTTGTAAAATCTTAGAGACATATTCTGATGTCTTGACTGATATACCAGGTCGTACATCAGTCATTTCTCATGACATTATACTGAAGGACGACACACCTATAAAACTCCGTCCTTATTCAGTTCCTATTCATTATCAAGATAAAACTTCACAGGAACTTAATCAGATGTTAGCATTACGAATAATAGAAAACAGTAACTCACCGTTTTCATCACCGTTAGTTATCGTTAGAAAAAAAGACAATAATATACGTCTTTGCGTTGACTATAGAAAACTCAATACACAGACTGTCGCAGACAGTAAACCTCACCCTCTTATTGACGATCTACTTACTCATCTTTCTACAGCAACATATTTTACAAAAATCGATTTAACCAAGGGATATTGGCAGATTCCCTTAACAGAACAAGCCAAATACTATACAGCATTCTCGACTCCACAAGGTCTTTACCAGTGGAATGTGATGCCTTTTGGGCTAATGAATGCACCAGCCACGTTCATTCGCATGATGCGAAAAATTTTGGCGGATAGATCTGACATTATCACATATATTGATGATATTTGTCTATTTAGTCCTTCATTTGATGAAATTAAAAACTTCAGTATTAGACATTTAAAGATCTAACAACTTAACTTAAAATGCAAATAGCTTTACACGAAATAACTTTTCTTGGACATATTATAGGGTCTGGATGTATCACAACCATTCCCCACAATGTATCAAAAATTTTAAAGTTAACAGTCCCACAAAATAAAAAACAAGTTCGAAGTCTACTGGGTCTTGTCCAGTATTATAGCAGATTTGTTCCCAATTTGTCTTTGTAGTGGGTTTGATGGTATTGTATGATGGTGATATTACTAAATGTAATTGTATGAGGCCAGCTGTGAAGGCTCCTGAGATAAAATGTAGTTGTGAATTGTCAGAAGGCCTTTCTTGCTACCACTACGACCTCACACTTATCTGTTTTTTTTTTTCTAATGAATGTAGCTACGTAAAGTGTCTAGGGTTATGATATGTAATGTGGTGTGATAGATATAGATACACCCACAGATATTTAAGTAGACTAATAATATTAACAAATGTTAAAATACACTGAACTAACTCACGTGTGTAAAATTTTTTGATAGAATTATATTACATTTATTTTGTTCTGGATCAATTTTTAGGTTGACCAGAACTTAAAAGGATTTAGAGATTATGAAAGAAATGCATGGAATATTATATCATAAATGCAATAGTGTACATATATATGTACTATACTAGTTAGTTTTATTAAAATGTTCTAGTAGTCATCTACTTGGGAGGATAGTTAATGTTTGTGCTGTTGGGGTGGCCTCATCACACCTGTCTATATTGACTACACAGTGTCCAGAAAATGGTGGGAATTTTATGGGGTATTAGTAACTAAAGGGCTTTGGTGAATGTCCAGCAGACCAGAGGCTCACTCATCTTGTAGTTGTATCTCTGGTGCTGAAATCTGGTGGTCCCACCTCTCCGTGCTGGCGGGCAATAATGGTGGTCTCTGTAACAAGTACTGCACAGATACACTCGAGTAAAGTCACCAACTGAATAGACACTGCTTTGTTGACAACTGAAACTCACAGCTCTGCAATCAAAGTATGGGCCATGTGTCAAAATCTATTCTCTACCCCACGTCTGGACACAACACTGACACAACAACCACATCATACAGACAGGTCAGATCTCTCTGACCAAACAGCACATTTACCATGGTGGTTTTACATCAGATAGATCCTCCCAGACTATAGATTCTGAAAAATATTTATTAGTTTTCTGCCCTAAAAGAGGATAGGTAATATGTTTCATTATTCTCAACACTTGATCTGTCTTGCCTAACCCTTGCTGGAGTTTATGTATATTGTTGGTCCCTAGACCCTGACTAGGGCGGGGGGTCTAGAGCAAATCCCTACTTGTTTGTAAGGCTAGATTATGATATGGCAGTATCAAATCACTCAAACATGAAACAATATTCAAAATATATAAGGAAATAATTTCAATCTTACCAGATTATGAATAAATAACACAGAATTGCTAGCAAAACTCAGCTGAGCTGCTGGCTATAGTATGGCGTCCCTAAACTTCTTTCACTTTCTTTCATATGGAAATCACCACACTTTAAAATCTGTGTCTATCACTGAACAACTATTGAAGACTGGCCCCACTTGCGCTCTGAGCGCTAATAATATGATTGTCTGTGGCCAATCACTGCCTAGGTTTATTTTAAATTCAAATTTCCTACCCTAAAGTCATTTCAGTCATGCTTCAGTCAAGTATGGATGGTTATCTGTTAGTCTGTCCGTCTCTACTTGTGTTTCTACAAAAATGTACTTGATTTTTGAACCAACCTTTCTCTCCCCTCCAAATTTTTGTCGTTAAAAGTTATATTTAGACACAGCTACCACCAATGTCCCTCTCTTCCATACTACGTAGATTTGAACACCTGCGTCTCAAGGTCGTGATTTTGTGTGCAAATAGCGACACTTTTTATTCCATACAGTCTGTCGCTGATGTAAACTACACTGTCTTTTGTCATTATCTTCAATATTATCTATCCGTTTGTAAAATTAAGAACATATTAGTTCACTGCTCAGAATGGGCCATCCGGCCAGCTAATTTTTATATTCCTAACATTAA
This sequence comes from Oreohelix idahoensis, assembly GCA_024509875.1. NCBI lineage: Eukaryota > Metazoa > Mollusca > Gastropoda > Stylommatophora > Oreohelicidae > Oreohelix > Oreohelix idahoensis. Next base: position 272,920 of record JAMPIV010014694.1, on the reverse strand, counting down.
TATTAAGAAAAAATTACTTTTTAATTTTTGTAATATTTCGAACATCTGCGTTTAGCCGCTGAATTCAAATCAAAGGCTTGGTATCGCGCAAAAGCGTCCAACAAATGACTGTGGCGTAACATATCTATGGTCCCTTCTGTCGAGTTGCTTACTTTTTATGTCACTTTGGGAAACGTGACTTTTCTCCGTTTCCCCCCCAATTGCGTCTCCTTAGCCTTTCTAGTCTCACGCAATCTTTCCAGTCATATTTTTTTCCTTTTTGATCCGCCGTTCCCCTCCTGTCTAGCAAGTCAATTTTTATGGAGGATGATGACCCACGGTCTAGGCGATCATGTACTATTCGCAGCCTACGCATTATGTTTTTATCCTTACATGTTATCTTTGGAGGTATTTTACCGTTGTATCTCTGTTAATTTCACTACAGTCTTCAATCACTGCTGTCTTGTCTTCACTATTGCAAAAAGACAAACCAAATAAAATTACGTGGACAACAGATTGTGACAGAACATTTAATGACATTTTGACAATCTTCTCTAGGCCACCAATTTTACGGTTGCCAGATGTTCACAAAATGTTTTTTCTTCGACCAGATGCCAGTAATTACGGTATCGGAGCTTGCCTACTTCAATATCACAACGATATACTTCATCCGACTATGTATATTTCAAGAAAACTGAAATCGCCTGAAACGAAATACTCCACTGTTGACAAGGAGTTGCTGGCAGTTGTTTGGGCAATCACAAGGTTGGAAAAATTCTTGTTGGGAACGCCTTTTACCATTCAAACCGACCAGAAGGCGGTTGCTTCATTACGACGCTCTAACCACAAAAGCCCCAAATTTGCCAGGTTTTCGATTCTACTTCAGCCATATGACTTTGTCATCGAAGCTATACCCGGAAAAGAAAACATTCTGGCGGATGCACTTTCAAGACACCCAACGGAAGTCGAATAATAATTGTCTACAAGTTAAAAGATTAACGGCTAAACAAGAGCGACTTTGGAACTCTAACTGATTCCTGCGACAAAATTGATATGAACCACTTCTATATGGAAAAACATTTCCAATAATTCGAATTCAATCATTCAAGATATTCAGTTTCCAAAAGAAAATTTGTGATAGCAAGAAACAAATTTCGATGGTCTTTTCTAACGTTTGGACTTTGGTTAGTGTCCAATCGTTCTCTAACTCATTACGATATGGTCTTGTATACGATATGAATCCAAGCTGGACATATAACGTTAGGTTACCAAAATTGACTAACTCAAAACGATCAAGTTTATATTCAATCAGGAACGAAGTTTAGTTGAACAGTATTAAATTTCTAAGGAACTTTCCATAGATTCGCAAGGGACATAACGACGGATGGATCATCACATCCGACATTAAGTTTAATAGTTATTAAATTAATGAAGAGTATAATTAAATTGAAGTGTGATTAAAAATAATGAGAAAAAAAAGAGAAGAAAATATGTCAAAGAAAGAAATGATGAAAAAGAAAAAATCACACAAGCAAATACTCTAAATATTTTATGTATAAATGAGATAGCTTTTATATGCATTTAGTTAAGATGTTCACATGAAAATATGTTATTTTCTCTCATTATATCATTAAGTTAATTATGTTGTAATTACACGATACTAATAATTAATTGTAAACACACATAACTAAATTAATTTATATTTTATTTTTTTTCTCTTTCTTTACTTTATTTGTCCTTACTTCTCATGTCTTTTATTATGACACTATCTATCAGGTTCTTTAATTAGATGTTAATTAATTAATACATTACATACTTACTACCATTAATTAGTTTAATTTTAATTAGTTAGAATAATTTTCTTTACATAACACTTCATTACTCACTCACAACAGTCTTCAATAGTTCAATAGCTAATTATTAGCGACAGTTGACACCCCTTTGTTTAATAATGTTATATGACTTATGTATTATCGACATGACCACGACACTGTTCTAGACAGAACATCATAGGCCATATGTCGGGTTTTTATTAAATTTTTCATATAATTGAGTAAGATAGTAAAAAAATCTATCTAATAGATTTTTTTTCCCACGGCGGGCAGGGAATTGTTACGGTAGTTTTATTGATGGCGTCTGCTAGAATTAGCAGTGCGCATGTTTAGGGTCAATGGAATTAATATAAATTGATCTTTATACTTTACGGAGTTATGAACGCGAAATGCACGGTCAAGTCATGACGTGTTAGCGTCGATATGGTCACGCTTGGTGACTAGGTTACCGTACCCCTTTTTGTATTGACCGTCAAGCAGTGAAGACGGATTTTGTTACCCTTCCAGGGTTGTGCATGATGCTACTGCACATATATATATATTAGTCAAGTACGGACACGGGTCAGTCCATTGTAATTGATGAAGAGATAAATGATTAAGTAGTTGATTCATTCTCGTCAAGATACATGCGCTCACTACCGGTTGTCTGAAACCCAGCAGCGCGAGTATATAGCCATGATGTTCATTTGACAGTTTTTCAAGTACGACATGGACCCATAATAGGATGTTTGCAAGTATTCAATTTGTCATATATGCTTACCATGAACTATATTAATGATGTCGTCAAATATGTGTGTTCTTCCGTAATAAACTGTTTTCTCGTGGACTCTAACAAGGCGGACTTATTAAGTTGATCATTGAGCGATTCACTTGTTAGTTATCCTTTTCACACATTCGCGTTTCAAATAATTATAGCACGATAATAATCAATGAATGAGAACCAGAAAAATCCAGTCATGGACAGCGATTATGAACATTCTTTATTCATTCGATATTCCACTGTCTAAAGCAGCTTCCATGATACTTTGATCACAGACATGCTATGCTAACCGGATCGTCTGTATCAATAAGGTCCTCTTGAACACAGGATTTCCCAGTTTGTTAGTGATAATTAAGCACAGAAATAGACTAAATGATGAAACCATCACATTATTTTTACAGTGTAAAATAAACTCAGACATTTATTGTTTGGGTTTTAAAATAAGTGAAGACCTGCTTTAAAAGGCAAAGTCCCCATGCCTCATTTATAATGCAGCCCACTGTAATTGAAAATATTTTTACACGAATTAACTCTTTTGATTTTTTTTTTTCAGTCTTTGTTCAGGTTTTGCAGATCTTTGTACAGGGTTTTGGATTTTTTGTACAGGTTTTTCATCTCCGAGGTGTGGCATGTATGCTACAGGAGATGTTTAAATGGTGCGAGGAAACTGGCTCCAAAGTCAATCCCCACAAGGCCTGCATATGCGGTGCTCCTTAAACAAATTCCATAGTGAAAACAGATCTTCCAGATATTACTGTGAATGGACAGAAAATGGAAGTCTGAGGAGACAGAAAGAATATGCCTACTGCTCACACTGGCATGCCGTAGAGCATGTCTCCGCAGGATTCTCAGGATCAAGTGGCATGATAGAGTATCTAATTCTGAGGTCCTCAACAGAGCACATATCTCAAGCATCTACACATTGCTGCAGAGGGCCCAAATTAGATGGGCCGGACATGTTGTTCGCATGCCCGAAAAACACTTCCCAAAGCAGTTGATGTACAGCGAACTCTCCATGGGTAAGCGAACAGTAGGGGGACAAAAGAAACGCTTCAAAGACACACTGAAAGCATCGTTGAGCAGCTTCAAAATTGATGTCTCCTCCTGGGAGACTATCGTACAGGATCGCTCTGCCTGGCGGACAAACATTACTCAAGGCGCTCGCATCGCAGAACAGAATTTAGCATGCTGCAAGAAAGGTCAGAATGCACAGCAATACTACTATCGACTCTAACCATGTGTGCCCCGTATGTGGCAGGGCCTGTAGGGCCAAAATAGGACTAATTAGCCACATGAGATCACGGCACAGATGTGTCACAACTCAAGTCTGAAGCTGTCGCCATCTTCGCTTGCGATGGGCAACTATTATTATAATAATCAATATAATTAAATTATATTCATTATCTGTACTCATCAACCCAAAATCTCTCTCTCTCTCCCTCCCTCCCATTAAAAATACCTGCCATGGAGGAAAAGGGGGGGGAGAGAAGGAGTGCTAATATGGAATTTCCCTAGCTTATAAATTCATTTCTTTTCCCCCTCCATCACCTAGAGATCTATCTTGAACTGTTGCCATGGGACAGGAAAACTTGGCTTAAGTTTGCTGAAGGCCTATGCTCCTTCAGGAGCTGAAAGGTGATGAGAAATATAATCTAGACATCTGCCAAATAAGCCCCTATGATCTTTTTGGTAGACTGCGATCAGCCAGTTAAAGACCTCTACTCTAGAAGGTGACTAACAAAACAAGAAGAGATAAAATTAAAAAAAAACAAAAACAATACAACACAATAACAGTAACCTGAATCTTTAGAACAACAAAATATAAAATGGTATGGATATCTGTTTAAAATAAAAAAACTGACCAACCACCATTACATTCCATCCATGCTTGATTACCAGAATGTAGGGTATGAGGAGTCTACCCACCCATAAATGGGCACCTGACCCGAGTCAAGGAAGGAAAAGGCAGCAAGGAAGGGAACTGTTTACACCCCCCCCCCCCCCCCCCAGCTCTCGATGCTGGACCTAGTATGGTGAAGTCTCTAACACTTCCACTCCCTTTCGGCAGTATCTGCTATGGGACTACCTTAGGGTATGAGGAAGACCAGCATGAATGATGGACCATGGGTGTGGCTGAAGTTTTCAGGAGAAAGCTATAGCCTACACCACCACGTATGAAACACTCAAGAATGTCATCACCATCCACAACCTCATCATAATCACCTCTTTTGACATGCCTGAAGGAGTAGTGGTCATATTCTTTCTTTTCCTCCTCTGAGACATCAAAAAACTACACAGGGGTAATTCCCCAGTACAATTGATCAATTCTACTGTTGACTTCTTTCCATGCAACGATGTCAAACTGTCCAGTATTTGCTCTCTTTGTCTTCCCCTATCTCTTTTTCCTGCAACCTTACCTGTTGTTACGATATATTCCAGCTTTCTTCTTCTCATCTTCTTCTTTGATCCTTAGCCACAGACTGTCAGAGCAGTCAGTGGCCATTACGCCTGGTGGCGTCTTGTAGGGCAGCAACAAATTGCTTCCACTTTGTTCGGTCGGTGGCCATCCTTCGTACAGTGCCCCAACTCTGGTTCATTCTTTGCATCTCAGCCTACACAGTTCTCTGCCAAGATGTTTTTGGTCAGCCTCTCTTTCGCTTTCCTTCGGAGGTCCATAGCATAGCTGTTCTTGTAATGGCATCAGGGTCCCTTCTTCTCATAACATGCCCAAAAAGAATTAGATTGCTTCTTTCTAACTTGTAAAATAAGTTTCCTTTGTGCATTGGCCTCTTTCAGGACATCCTCATTTCTCTTTTTGGCTGTTCATGGTATTTTTAACATTCTTCTGTAAAATCACATATATTGTCCGTGACTCACTCCCATATATCAAGATTGGTTCTATATAACATTGAAGAACTCTCTTTCTTACTTCCATCGACAAAGAAATGATGCACAAAATACTCTTTAATTTATAGAATGCTGTTTTTGCCTGAGCTAATTTGCTCTTCACTTCGGAGACGGATTTTTAATCCACTGTTATTAAATTTATTAAAGACAATTTCTTTCCCAGAATGCACTATCAAAGTTAATGGAACAGTTTTAAAACAGTTCAATGAAAATTGATATTATTCTAGAAATAAATAAAAGAATACTCACTCTTCTTTAAAAGTTGGTTTACCAGATATAAGATTTCTTGGCGTAAGAGGTTCTCCGGCATCATCTCGGTAGAAAGCGTACAGACCTGCTGTAAAACCCTAAAACCCAGGAAAATTAATCTCTTAGAAGAAATGCCTGCTCTTATTTCTTTCTAAATTGTAAATTTAAAAAAAACCAAAAAAAACATAAAAACCATTAATGCAGTTATCGACAACTGTTGAGAAACAAATAATAGAGATGATGATTAGACACACAGAGAGATAGTCATCTGCCAGCATCACAAGGCTGCTTCTTATTCTGAAACCCCCAAGAAGAAATGAGAATGAATTTAATATATAAGGCAAAAAATAAAAAATAAAGACAGACAAACAAGACAGGGTTGGTATTCCCAGGTCATAATGGCTTTCAGAGAAAAGTTCTAAGCTAAGCTAAGCAATGAACTGAATGGTGACGAAGAAGAAGAATAACTGATAGATACTGTTGCGTTCCATATTTGAGTGTCAATGTATGACAATAATGGCAGCATTATAAATGAAGTGTCTAGGATGATTAAAGCTTCAACAGTGGAATAGCAGCAACTTGTAACTTGTGGAAAATAATACATCGCACACTTGGAGACAGGACTGACAGTTTATTCACAGTATTCATAACGATAAGCTTCATCAATAAAGTTAGTTGCTTATCCTTTACAGGACGTGGCAATCAACCCCAGCTTTTATTGGCTGTTTGTGATTTTTCTAGGCAATTTTTTTTTTCATTCAGTAGTTTGCCATTCATCAATAGATGTACAATAATCATTGTAACACAGGCCAACCACACTGGGCGGCGCCCTCTTGACATGAAGTGTAGGCAATATGCCGGCATTAGTCCAATGTCCACGACACGATTAATCGGAACTCTGTCGTCAATTACTAATCAAACAATGTCATCAAACTTCTCTGACAGTACACAAATGAATCTCTGGCATACATCACATCAAATATCTTCTGTAAAAGCATATACATCTGCAGACACTAGGCACTGGAGCAAGAGCTCAGACACATACATCCTGCCACTTCGAGAACACAGTCAAAAGTTCCCCCAGCAAAAGTTAACTACTTCTGCTCTGCACGTGCATCTGTGTAATTATTTTATATGACGTCATTTTAATATAGTAGCGCTCCATTCAAGTGGTACTCCATTTGAGCACAGCGATGTTTCACTAATGAATGCATCACGGTGCGCAAAAGGAGATGTAACACTGATCAGCAAATGTTCAGATTAATCTCATGATGTGAAACAAAATGCTACATAAACAACTGTGGTTCCATACTTAAAAGGGAGCAGAAGAAAGGAAAGTGATGATGATAATGATGAAATATTAAAAGTGAAAGGTATAAGTGTTTTCTCTATTTTTGTTCTGTATCTCTTATTGTTATTGTTGAACAGAATTGGCATAATGCACTCCAGGCAAACCCAAAGGTGCTCAGTCTCCCTCAGCCGAAAGGTATGAATGCTAACTGTTCGTGTAGCACGCTGGTTGTACAGGGTGTTTATAAAGTCGCTGTGCAGTGAATTTGAAAAATATTTTAGAAATTACGTCACGAATGATGCAAATTTACGTCATGATATTCATCCCTGCTAGCCTTACATTTGATGCCAAATTCCAACAGTCTTAACCTTGTTGTTTCATCTATTGCAGTGTTATTCTCTAACAGGTGATCAATATTTGTCCTCAGTATCTCTCCCTAATCCATATCCAGTGTCCCCACTATGGGTGCTCTCGAGACTGGTCTGTCAGCTCTCTCATTACCGTGTACCCCTGCATGACCAGGACAGCAGATCCACACCAGTTCCTGAAGATTCGAAGCTCTATGAATGTTTTTGATTCACGTCATAGCCATCAATTTTGAACCTTCCTAAGCATGGACTTATTTCTTCCAACGTTTATTTCTTACAACACTGGACATTCAAGCAGTGAGTTTTTAACTTTTCTAGAGTGTTTAGAGCGATTGCTTCTCTGGGCAAATTTACTGGGTTTAATATGAGGCAGTATAATGTTCCAGTTTACCAAGCTGTAAATGGGTACTTAATACCGCTCTTGAGTTTGGGAAAGCAAAGGCTGTGAGGAAAGAAACCGGTCACTCCACCTTAAAAAACTGAGACCTAGTAGTTAAGTCTTTAACACTACACTCCCCTATGGCAGAATCTGCTATGGGACTACTTTACCACTGAGTGCCAACTGGCACAGTGGTTACAGCATTTGCTTCTCAAGACAAAGTTACAGGGTTTGAAACCAGGTAGCATCATGTTTCAGTCTTCTTCTTCTTCTTTGATCCTTAGCCGCAGACTGTCAAAGCAGTCTGTGGCCATCACGCCTGTGGCATCTTGTACGGCAGCAACAAACTGCTTCCACTCTGTTTGGTCGGCGGCCATCCTTCGCACAGTGCCCCAGCTCTGGTTCATTCTTTGCATCTCGGCCTCCACAGTTGTTTTTGGTCAACCTCTCTTTCGCTTTCCTTCGGGGGTCCATAGTATAGCTGTTCTAGTGATGGCATCGGGGTCTCTTCTGAGGACGTGGCCAACCCAACTCCAGCGTCTGCCAGCTATGATGGTGTACATGTACTCTTGGTTACTCCGAGTAAGTAGTTCTTGGTTAGTGATAGTATTCGGCCAAAAGATTCAGAGAATTTTCCTTAGGCAGATTGTGTGGAAGGAGGACAGTTTCGACATTTCCTTCTCTGTTACTCTTCAGCATTCCGCACCAAAGAGAAGCACAGAAAGTATACAGCTCTCATTTAATCTTAATTTGGTGTTTGTGCTGTACTGGGAAGACTTCCAGATGTTGTTGAGACTAGCAAAGGCTGTCCTCGCATTATTCATTCTGTTCTTGATGTCTTTGCTTGTTCTGCCATCTGGTGTTACTATGCATCCTAGGAATGTAAATGCGCCCGTCTGTTCCAGCTTCTGGTTCTTTATTGTTATGGGCTCAGGATTGCCCACATTGAGTGCCATGACCTCTATCTTCTTTAGACTGATGTTCAGACCCACCTGCTGGCTATACTTATTCAGTCTATCTGTTTTTTCTACGTTTCAGTCTACCCAGCTGTAAATAGGTATCTGACTCCACTCTTGAGTTAGGGAAGATAAAGTCTGCGAGGAAGGAAATCGGTCAATCCACCTCATAAAGCTCAGACCTAGTAGTAAAGTTTCTAATGCTTTAGTCCACTTCAGCAGTATCTGCTAATGAAACCACCTTTTAGTAAATTAAGTCAGTGTTTCAAGGATACAGGAATTAATATATAGCTGTCTGAGACAATTTCAAAATACTAAAAGCAGGATAAACTAAGAAATGAAAACACATTAAGAAGAATTTAAAAAAACAAAACTGGTATATCTAAAAATTAAGAAAGGGTTATGGACATGCAGCAGTTACACTGTGAGAAAGCTAAATTGCAATCCCACAGTCTGTGCAGCCGGGCCCATTGTGGGGAAACGCTAAGAGACTTGTATTGGACGTTTCTGTAGTTAGTTGTTTTAAATCATTAGGTTATATATATATATTTGGACATCAAAAGAAATCAAAGTCCAACACAATCAGAATCCTCAACTCAAATGTCAAGGCTGTTCAATTGCATGGCTATGAAACATGGAGAACAACAAGAAAAAAGAGCAACCAAGAAATTACACTTTCATAAATGGGTGCTTGCCTACAATAGAAGCACTGAAAGGCTATGACAAGATCACCAATGTAGAACTGATAACAAAAACTAGACAAGTGTCAGTGGAACAAGAGGTTAGAAAAAGACCCTTGTGTTGGGTAGGGCAAACATTAGAGTTAACCTGTTGATAGCATTACAAGGTAGTTTTTATTGTGGAATCCCCAGGGTAACAGAGATAGAGGAAGACAGAAAAACATAAGGAGAAGAGAACTGGAGATTGATATGAAAGGGATAACAGACGTGAAAAGACCTTGAACAGATGGCACAGAACAGTAAAAATATGGCATGGATTTTTTGAATGCCTAGGCTCCTTAGGCCTCATTAGTTCCTGGGGATCGAGGAGACTGTTATGACTAAATTCAAAACACAATTATCGGTCGCTCTCAAACTTGGTTTGTTGAGCTGACTTCCTATTTACAAATCGTTTCTACGACAACACAGGAAGTACGTCGCATTGTCTGCAGATTTCTAGCAGTTGTGGTTTTGCGGGCTACGATTTATCAAACAATCTAGTTAGCATCCTCTTTGGATTTGTGTCTCAGTGGGAGAAGGCTGTGTTGCTTAAGTGCTCCTGAATATGTACTTTAAGTACTGAGTTTATATGTGTATTTCAGCTAGGTAGTCTAAGTGATAGAGCCTAGTCTGATAATAATTCATAAGGACATGTCAGCGCTGAAAGGATGTGGAAAGAAAGTATATTATAATATATAATAAATTCAGCAAGATGACTCTGACAGTGTCATGATAGTCTACAGACGTTAGACTTACGTATAGACTGGCTAATGAATGCCATTGTCTTATTCGTCGATGCAATTATTGAGGAGCCAAGTATTATGATTAAATTCTTCATGTGTGAAAACGTCAACCAGGCATTACTCAGTTTTATACTGTTTTAAACTGTGCCTTACGTTCCACTGAACTCTGCTGAATGGTCTGTAGTTTTGATATCCCTAGACGTATTGGACACCTGAGTCCAGCATTCTTCAACCTCTCGAAAATCATACCCCTAACAGAGACTAAAAAGGAATAGGACTACCTCAGGCCCTTCATAAAATGTGACTAATACAAGACTAGGCTGTGGCTGTTGGAGTTTGGCATCAAATGTGGGACTAGCAGAAATGGACGTGAGAGAGGATGCATCCATCGTATGTACAACCAACGTGCTACAGGTACAATTAGCATTCATACTCTTCGACATTTGCTGAGGGAGACTGAGCACCTATGGGGTTTGCCTGGAGTGCAATGAGGTCGATTCTGATTAATAATAACAATAATACAAGACTGTGCCTGGAGCTGGCAACTACCTCATGTTAAAAACTGCTACAGAAATGACAGCTGCGAGAGCACTATATTAAGCAAAATATGATAAGACAGTGATGACCATGATACTCCTCAAGAGAATGGAAGGGTAATGAATAAATGAATGCGTTGCCAGCTCCATGCACAACCTCATATTAGCTGCCTAAAAATAATATGCTTGAGGCAGCAGTGGTCCTTTTTACTGACTCCTCAGAGACCACACAAGGTTTCCATTTATTCACCCTTCAACAAACCCATGTATGTTATGGCTGTACATTTTTTGAACACCAGAAGTTTATACAATTAAACTGTCTAAGCGAGTTTCTTTTTTATCATTTTCACGTCAGTGCCACAACTCTTAACTCTTTCAGTCCCAAGCAAAAAAGTGGGTTTGGCCCTAGCAAAAATGGCCACCCCAGTGCGTTTTTATTGTTGTTGTTTGGAAATAATTTTTTTAAATATTCATATGCATAAATAACTTTGTTGTTGTATATGAAACTGAAGGTAATTGGATGTACTTTACTCTTGTGCTACAAGTATAAAAGCTTTCATTGAAAAATGATTAGTTATTCAAGGTAAAATGGAGGACAAAAGAAGAAGCCGGTGCAAAATTAGACTAAAAGTATTCATTAAAATTCTTCTACAATTGTTTCTCATGAGAATATCCAAGTGAAAAGTTTCAAAATGTCTCAAACAGAAGTATTCTAACAAAGTTCAATCAGTTTTTATTCAATAAACACTCAGAAGATTGTTAATTTCACAAATTACAACAACAGGTCATATTGTTGTAAAAAAAGAGGAAATTGTCAACCCTGTGTGTTTTTATTCTTGTTGTTTGGAAATCATTTTTTTAAAATGTTCAAATGTATAAATAACTTTGTTGTTGTATATGAAACTGAAGGTAATTGGATGTACTTTACTCTTGTGCTACAAGTATAAAAGCTTTCATTGAAAAATGATTAGTTATTCAAGGTAAAATGGAGGACAAAAGAAGAAGCCGGTGCAAAATTAGACTAAAAGTATTCATTAAAATTCTTCTACAATTGTTCCTCATGAGAATATCCAAGTGAAAAGTTTCAAAATGTCTCAAACAGAAGTATTCTAACAAAGTTAAATCAGTTTTTAATCAATAAACACTCAGAAGATTGTTAATTTCACAAATTACAACAACAGGTCATATTGTTGTAAAAAAGAGGAAATTTCAGTTTATACATCAGAAAGATGGGAATTATATTATTTACACATGAATAATTGTTAGTAACTGCATCTTGTGCATAATTTAAATTTATCAATAAAACTTATTAGTTAGTAAAATGTAAAGCAAAATGGAGGCTAAATAAGAAGCAGGTAAATTTGAAAGAAATAGATATATTCTTACCTTGCCGCGCTGCTCCTCTTCTGAAGATATTATCCATAGGAAAACACATAATCATAATCCATAGGAAAGCACAAAATCCATAGGAAATCACAAAAGATCCCTTTTTCTAAATACATTAACACTAGGGGCCTATGTATAAACACTATTTTATAATTAAATCCTAAGTAAAAAAAAATTTACAAAAAAAAAGTCCCTAGCATTTTAAAAAAATGAAAATTTCAAATGGTAGGCCCTATCAAACATCAAAAAAAAAGGGAAAAGAAAATTTTATTTACAAAGCTCTTTTATATCTAGGCATACCCTATATATTTTTTTGCTTATGATAAGCTACAAAGCAATTTTTTGTACAAAGGTGGGGTCTGCCGGTGCATCCTATACACACATAGCTTGATCTGCGACAAATTCCATTGGCGCTACAATGAACACAGGCTCTGCTCTTTCTATCATATTCCACTAGATGTCTGGCTCCAATCATCCGTTCCACTTCATTTCCTTTCATAGAGTGTTTAGAATTTTTGGGTGGACAATCTATTACACCGCCTGGTGTCAGCTGAGCAGCTTCTTTCGACAGATCCTCAATCAAACTCTGTTTAAAATCTTGAAGTGTGAGCTTCCTTTTTGTTGTCGCACCTTCCTGACACAAATTGTATAGGATGTGGGCATTTACTTGTGTCACTTCAATAATCCAGTGGTAAATCTTCTTCCACCACTTTCTGGTTTTACGGTTGTGCATACTGTAGTAACCAACCATTTGATCCATCCGGTCGCAACCATTCATACACATATTGTAGTCATGAACTACCTTTGGCTTTGTAACTTTGTTTAGACCCTTGCTCTTCTCAACCGTTGCGACGGCTGATTTAGTTGACACAAGTATGCAGGGTTTTTTTGCTTTTTTATCTTTCCAGGCAACACACAATGTTGTATTTTCCGAGTCCAAAAACCATTTCATCTCTTGATGGCCAATCTTGAGATTTTTTATTTCAGGAGGAAAACCGACACGGTTTACATTCAGGGTTCCTGTATAATTATAACTGTGTGCAAGCAGATATTCAATCAGAGCTTTGGATGAATAAAATCTATCAGCAAAAATATGATGTCCTGATCTCGGTGGCTTTAAAAGAGTGCCAAACACTTTCACGGCATGAGCAGAGCTGGGATCTAAACTAGGATCATAGGCTGTATTTTTTCCAAAATAAATTTTCAAATTGAAAACATAGCTGGTAGCTGAATCACAAAGTCCAAATGTTTTGATATGGTATTTGTGAGGTTTTCTTGCAATGAACTGTTTGTGCCTAAACCTACCTTTCGATATTATAACCATCTCATCAATACAAACATCTTCAAATGGATAGAAAGCATTCTGAAATTTGGTCAATAGCATGTCGACAAATGGCTCAATTTTAGCTGCGTCCTGATCTTCTGGTTCACAAACATGCAGCATACTGTGATAAATAGTTTGAAAACGGTTTCTCAAAAACATCTCGTGGTAACAAGGTGTATAAAAATTTCCTGCGGTGCGCCAGTAGTCTTTGATTTTTGGTCTTCGATCCAGTCCCATCGCAATCATTACAGCTGTAAACTTGAGCCATTCATAATAAGTCAGCGGTGTCCATGAAGAGAACAATGAATACTTTCTATGTGGGTTGTTTGTTTCAACAACTTTTGCAGCATAGGAATTAATGCTGGTTATCAGAGTGCTAACAACACCATCATCCATGTAAAATTTTAAAAAATCAAGAGGTGTTTGCAAACTATACAGACCTGGATTTATGTTCTGTCTTGTCTGGCGAAAAGTAAAATTTGCTTTAGTTTCTCCAGTGGTGACCGAATGCCAAACCGCGTTGTTTGTATTAGGCCTAGTCCTACTAACAAAATCATTAGGCCTATTTCCATCCCTCCTGACTCTTTTTGGCTTGGATATATTATCTGAATTTATTGCAGTCTGATTACATGCTCCTGTATCCATAACTTCATTATCGACACCAGACCTTCCATTAGGCCTATCAATATCATCCTCGGTTTCCGAAGATTCGATATCGTCGATATCATCGATATCTGGTTCAGAGTCGTTTTCGCTAATCTGTGAATACATACTGCAATCATTTTCCAAAATTTCTTCAAACAACTTACGAGCTTGATCTGACGTGAGCCTTTTGGGCCTACCATTCGAAGAAGTGGGTGTGGCCATTTTTTGTTAGAAAATATGCGCTTAAAAAAATCGCTTTAAAAATCTAAAATAAATATCTCAAAACAGAAACACGTTCACTCTTAGACACATGCAGTATTTAAAACAATGTACTTCCTGTCGGAAATGACGTTTTGGGTGGTTTGTGGGTAATTGTAATTAAAAACAGTCTCAAAAAGAGGCACATATACTAAAGGCTTTTTTAAGTCGATTGGGCCAAGCGCGTCTCACCTCTGACGCTTTATAAAGTCGATTGGTACTTAAAGAGTTAACAACCAATCAACACCCTTTATCACCCGTGTGTTACCGGGGCCCGAAAGGGGAGCAAAGAATAGTAACACTGTCCCCTACCAAGCATGTCGTAAAAAGCGACTAAGGAGGGTTGGGCATGGGGCCGGTTACACCATCCTGTAAAAAAATTTTAAACCACAAAAAACTTCAACAAATATGGACAAGTCAAATAAAGAAAATAAAACACAGCCATCCAAGACAGGGGAAGGTCCTCTCGCGGGGAGGCGTATGATGCAACACAGAGAAAGCCGAAAGGAGTCTGTGTTGCTGACTAACCTTCTTTCTTCTAGGAGAACTTCCAGATTTGGCACCTGGAATGTTCGGACATTAAACGAACAAGGGAAAGTGGCGCAAGTAGCAGCAGAAATGAGGGAATACAAAATCGAGGTTCTGGGAATGTGTGAAACAAAGTGGAAGGGGGTAGACAGGAAGAAACTCATCACAGGTGAATTGGTGCTGTCCTCAGGACATGAAGACGAAAGTTCACACCACAGTGAAGGGGTAGCTCTTATGTTATCTAAAGAAGCACAGAAAGCACTAATTGAATGGGAAGCTGTTGGACCCAGAATAATAACAGCTTCTTTCAAAACAGCTAAAAAGAAAATTCATGTAAATGTCATCCAATGTTATGCACCAACTAATGACAAAGAAGAGTCTGTGAAAGAAGCATTTTATACTAAACTACAGGAAATTATGGATAAAGTAAAAAGAAGAGACATCACAATTTTGATGGGTGACATGAATGCAAAGATAGGTACAGTCAACACTGGATTTGAAGAAGTCGTGGGAAAACATGGGCTAGGAGTAATGAATGAAAATGGAGAGCTATTCGCAAACTTCTGTGCTTCATATCAACTGGCTATAGGAGGAAGCATGTTTCCACATAAGAGAATACACAAGGCAACATGGATGTCACCAGACCATAGAACAGAAAGTCAGATTGATCATATGTGCATAAACAAGAAGTTTAGATCATCATTGCAGGATGTAAAGGTATATAGAGGAGCAGATGTGGCATCAGATCACCATCTTCTGATAGCCAAAGTAAAAATGAAACTCAAGAGATATGCAACAATGCAAAATTATAGACAACAGTTTAATGTAAGACAGCTAAGAAATCAAGAAACAAGAGACAAATTTGCGGTCACAGTATCCAACAAATTCCAAGTGCTCCAACAGCTGGAAGATGTAGAGAATACAGAAGACTATTGGCAGCAGGTCAAAACAGTATGGAAGGAGACATGTGAAGAAATACTGGGGAAAAGGGAAAGACAACAAAAAAGCATGGATAACAACAGAAACCATCAATAAGATAAAAGACAGAAAAAAAAAGAAAGCAGAGTTAAACACAAGCAAAACTAGAAGCTCCAAAGCCAAGGCTCAAGAAGTGTACACAGAAGCAAACAAAGAAGTAAAAAGAAGTATCAAAAGAGACAAGAGGAAGTATATTGAGGAGTTGGCAAGAGAGGCAGAAGATGCTGCAGCCAAAGGAAATATGAGAGAACTGTATAGCAGCACAAAGAAGCTAACAGGGAAATACAAGCAAACAAGTTGCCTCATAAAAGACAAGAATGGGAAACTGCTCAGCAATATACAAGAGCAAATGAAGAGGTGGACAGAATATTTTGGGGACCTTCTCAATAGACCAGCTCCACAAAACCCGCCGGACATCCAGCCAGCAGAAGAAGAGCTACAAATTAACGGTGAAAGACCAACGAAGGAAGAAATAAAGAAAGCCATAAAGCTTCTAAGAGAGGGAAAAGCGTCTGGACCTGATGGCATTCCAGCAGAGGCCATCAAAGCAGATATCGACACGGCTACAGAGATGTTATATAAATTACTTGGTAAAGTCTGGGAAAAGGAAGAGATACCAGCAGAATGGAAGGAAGGATATCTGGTTAAGTTGCCTAAGAAGGGAAATTTACAAGAGTGCACAAATTATAGAGGAATAATGTTACTATCAGTGCCAGGAAAAGTATTAAACAGGATTATCCTTGAGAGATTAAAAGAGTCCATAGACAAGAAACTGAGAGATGAACAAGCAGGTTTTCGACAAAACAGATCATGTACAGACCAGATAGCCACTTTGAGAATAATAGTTGAACAAAGTCTGGAATGGAATTCACCACTATACATCGGATTTGTGGACTACGAAAAGGCATTTGACAGTGTAGACAGAGAATCACTTTGGAAATTGATGAGGCATTATGGAGTTCCCCTGAAGATCATTAATTTAATAAAGAAAACATATGAAGACATGACATGCAGAGTTCTTCACGAAGGACAGCTTACAGAACCGTTTGGGATAAGAACAGGAGTGCGACAGGGATGCCTCTTGTCTCCATTTCTTTTCTTGCTGGCAATAGATTGGGTTATGAGATCATCGACAACACACAACAGAAATGGAATCCAGTGGACTCTGACTAAGCAGTTGGATGATCTGGATTTTGCTGATGACTTGGCTCTTCTGTCCCATAACCGTAATCAGATGCAGGACAAATTGAAAACACTCGATGAGAGGTCACAGCAATTGGGTCTGAAAATACACAGGGAAAAGACAAAAATAATGAGAATAAATGCAGGTAATGATAACAGGGTTGAACTTGAAGAAACACCAATTCAAGATGTAGAATCATACACATATCTTGGCAGTAATATAGACAAAGTTGGAGGGACAGACAGCGATATCAAAATAAGAATACAAAAGGCAAGAGGAGCTTTCATTGCATTGGGAAATATATGGAGATCAAGAGAAATCGGATCCAACACGAAAATAAGAATCTTCAATTCAAATGTGAAGTCAGTCCTATTGTATGGCTCGGAGACATGGAGAACAACAAAGACAACAACAAAAAAGCTACAGACTTTCATAAATGGGTGCTTGCGTAGAATAGAGGGATTAAAATGGTATGACAAGGTTACCAACGTGGAACTGATGACAAGAACTAGACAAGTGCCAGTGGAACAAGAGATGAGAAGAAGACGATGGCGATGGATAGGACACACACTGAGGAAACCTGTTGATAGCATTACAAGGCAGTCCTTGTTCTGGAACCCCCAGGGCAAGAGAGGCAGAGGAAGACCAAGAAGTACATGGAGAAGAGAGTTGGAAACAGAGGTGAAAATGATGAGGAGAACATGGAAAGAACTTGAGATGATGGCACGGGACAGGAGGACTTGGCATGTGTTTGTTGAAGGCCTATGCTCCTTTGGGAGTGGAGGGTTATGAATGAAACACCCTTTATCTCCCCAAGAAGCATCGGCCTTCAACAAATACATGACGAGTCATCATGTCCCGTGCCATCTGCTCAAGGTCTTTCTATTGTCTTCCTCATCATTTTCATTTATATCTCCAGTTCTCTTCTCTGTGCGTTTTTTTTTCTTCAGTTTGCCTGTACTTCTCCTATCCTGGAAATTCCAGAACAAGGACTGCCTTGTCATGCCATCAGTAGGTTTCCTCAACGTGTGAGCACTCCAGTGCCAGCATCTTCTTCTCATCTCTTGTTCAACTGGCATGTCGTGTTTAGTTCTTGTCATCACTTCCAAGTTGGTGACCTTGTCATACCATTTCAATCCTTCCATTCTAATATAAGAATCTGTTTATGAAAGTATGTAACATTGTGGTTGTTGTTTTTGTTATTTTCCACGTTTCAGAGCCATATTAATAGGACTACTTGACATCTGAGTTAAAGAATCTTACTTTTATTTTGGACTTTTCCGATACCCTAGATTATGAGTTTTCACTCTTGTTTCCTTGTGCCAGGTAGTGAAAGGTACATGTATATTTCAATTGCATTATCTCCATATAGTGATGGAGGGGTTTGGTGGTAGCATTTCAGGAGGTTGTATTCTACTGTTCTTCCTTCTATCTGTTACAGTGGTTGCAGCATGGTGCATGGTCTGAGGTCACTCTGTGCAAATGCTTGTTGAGAGGCACATGTCTGTTCTCAACCTGAAGATTGTACTCTGGTCTCTGTGGCTTATGTTGTTGGTCTTTACAAATCTTGTAGAGAAATTATTCTCTCTGGCTAATCACTTACCAATGCATGTAAAATCTCATGCTTCATGGTAGACAGAAGCTGCTGTTGATTTTGTCGGGAGGAAGATATCGAGTTGGGACAGATACTGAAGTACCCTGCAACTGGCCTATTGGACAGAATAATATATGACGGGATATATAAGTTAGTAAATCAGTATTAAGTGGATATCTAAATAAGCACAGAATGGATAAGTAAATTTGTTTGAAGGGATTCTGTTAGCAAAAAATTGGATGATTTAATCAATATGAAGTGATTATTCAGCTAGTATCATATGGATATATAAATAAATATAAAACTGATGTGAAAATTAGCCTCGTATGATGTAGCTGTTTAACTAGAGCTCGTTGATCTTTTGCAGCTTTATGTCAAGTTGAAGAGTCCTTAACAATATCTACATCGTAGATCTAGACTTTTCTTGTGGTTTATCTGCCATTCTGAAACTTGTTGAGTTCAAGTCATGAGCTCCAGTTTCTTTCTTGGGTATTCTATCCTGGCTTGGCAACCATGTAAAGGATCCTCACATCTGGTTTCAAGCTAGAAAGGGGAACTGAGGAGGGGGTGGCATACTGTGCATTCCCCGCCATCCAGGAGAGCTCTCTAAATATGTAGGCCTAAAATATTGTTTTCTAGTTCTGAGCTCTCTCAAGGAATCGTCATGCCCTGCAGGTCCTCTTGCCTGTCATCTGTCTATTGTGAGATCCTCTTGCAAGCAGTCAAAAAGGTTGTTGTTGTTGTTTAACTAGGGCTGCTGAACTTCTCGCTCTTTAGCAGCCAATACCAAGTTGAAGACTCCTTGGTATTATCTGCACTGTAGATATAGGCTTTTCTTGTGGCTTTTCTGCCATTCCAAAACGTGTTGAGCTAAAGTCATGAGCTCCAGTTTCTCTAGCTTGGCTTGCATTTAAAGGATTGTCAAATCTGGTCCCAAGCTAGGAACAAGAAGTGTGTGGCATACTATGCATTCCCCACCATCCAAGGGGGCTCTCCAACTATGCAGAGCTAAAATACTGTACTCTGGTTCTGGGCTCTCCCAAAGAATTATCACGTCCTGTACAGAGCCACCTTTCAGCTGCCTGTGCCAATCACTGGGTCCAAAGTGAGATCCTTCTGCATGCAGTCAACCAAATCAAAGCCAAAGAATTATGCCAGGGGCTCAAGTGACTTCTCCAAGCTTATTAGTGTGCAATGCTGGATTCTCAACAAGTTTCACCACAGGGGGAATCCCTGTAAGTGTGTGGATGATTTCAAGAGTCAATGAGGATGCAATTAGCCTCACAGACACAGGTTCACTTCCACATACATAAATTGCAGCATTGTGCATAGCTGGTGGTCATATAAGGATGACTCCAGATATGCCTCCATGCTTGTCAGCAAGGTACAATCTGGGACTCAAGTGATTCCCCCAAAATTAGGGTGCTGTGCTGGGTTCTCAATACGTTTCACCACAGGAGGAATCATGATACTAGGCCACTCAACTGCAGCTGCTCGATCCCTGAGTGTTGTCCAGGCAACTCAAACATTGTTTGTTTCCAGAATACACCACGGGAGGTACTTCAGGGTCATGGATAGTAGTCTAATCTTGGATATCACAGAAGAGCAATGTGAATTCCTTTGCATCCCCTGGAAGACAGACAGATGCTACAGGTGCACAATCTAGAATCCGAACACCCAAAAACCGAGATATTCTGAACGTTGAAAGTTTGTTCAGCTGACTTTTGGATGATTTCCTAACCGATTTTTGAGAGACTTGGGCTACTTTGGGCAAAATTCGAAAAAATCTGATTTTCCAATCATGGTCATCCCAGAGCATTTCAGATTCTGGGTTACACACCTGCATTAACAAAATTCTGAAGAAATGTGCTCAATCAGCCAAAGCCATACACCTTGCACAAAAACTAAATGCAATCTCCGCACTAAATCCAGATGGCATAATCAAAAAGGAAAAGCTAAACATCCTCATAAGTTACCCAACTCACCTGTCTAATGCTTGTTCCTGTTGACAGTGTGCTGCATATGCAATTGTCTGTCCTTCCTTGCATTTTTTAGATGAAATTGTAGCTATGTACAGAATGAAGTCTGCATTCACAACACCTGGAGAAGTTGTTACATTATGCACATACTCCTCTGTATTCTGGCTGTAGAACTTACAACCCTGTAAATATAGTTCACATACACAATGTAGTGCTACATGAATTTTCCAGGTATCTCAGAGAAGAGAAAGAAAAAAAGAACAGGACCACAGCTCCCTCAGGCTGTAATAGGTGACTAATATACGGGATTGTGCATGCGACTGACAACCTCGCCTTATTAAATGAATTGCTGCAGAAACCACCACTTCTTTAAGGGTAGGCGTGGTACTGCATTTTAAGTGACAATAGAAAAAAATATGACAATTGGGATCAATCTTTTTCGGATCATTTAGAATCTGTTGAATCTAAACATGTCGAAACCAATTATTAGAAAACATATAATACAGGTGTACTTTATTTTGAAAATTGTATTATCTTCAGAAAATATGCTTTTCCAATAAAGACAAACCATAAATTTCCAGAAATATACTTTATTTTACACATTTTTTTATCTTAATTTACTCATCACTAAATATGAAGTGTGCCACAGAAACTTTCCATTACATGATAAAATTTTGTTAGATCTGTTTTCTGATGAATTATCAAAATGATCATTTACTCAAAATAATGTAAAATTTTGCAAAATCTGTTACAATTTTTAGACACCAACTTCAAAGTTAAAGCTCAAGATGTAATAAAATTATCAAGAATCTTATATGACGAGCTTCCAGTTCAGATTTGGCGCTCGTGAGTCAAAAAATTAAAAAAAGGTTTCAATGAACTGAAAAGTAGCGTTCAAATCCTATATCGTCACTATTTTGATGGCAGCCAATACCAATGTACGCTTTATTACGAGTAACTATTATAGTAGTAAGTTAGGCCTATGCATTTTAACTTACCAGAAGTGCAGAAAAAATATATATATATATGTAGTAAAAGTCCAAAAATCCAGACCATTCGAGAATCCGGACTTTTTGGAAACTCAAACCTTTTAAAATTTCCAGGTTTTTTAGTGTGAGACGCAGTAGAAGCTGTAAGTGTTCCATCCACAAGCAGTGCAGCAGAAGTTACAGAAGTCACGGAAATGTCTCTTCTTTATTTCATGTTCTGGTTCAATGTGAACATTATAGAACACATCCTTGAACGAGAAATAATGACATGAGGAAATAATACTTACTTACTTACTTAGTCGTTCCCCTTCTACCGTGAGGTGTAGAGGTTTGGAAGAGAGAGTGCCAGACTATCCTATCAGCTGTCTTCCTCCTGGCCTGGTTCTATTCTAGTCCTCGGTCCTTCAAAGATTGTCTAATGTTGTCCTCCCAGCGGACTCTGGGTCGTCCTGGGGGTCTGGAACCCTGGCTCTTTGTTTCCCATGCTTGTCGTGGTAGCCGATCTACTCCCATTCTGCAGACATGGCCAAACCATCTTAGTTGGGACTGTTCTACTTGGGTCTGCAGGGAGTGGGATTTTAGGCCTTGACATATCGTCTGGTTGCGGACCATGTCTCTTCTTGTTACTTCAACCACCTTCCTCAGATACCTCATTTCTGAGGTTTGGATCTGGCTTTTGTGGGTTGTAGTCATTGCCCATGACTCGCATCCATATGTCAAGACTGGGACATAGGTGGAGCGGTATACAGCCATCTTCGTTTTCTTACCAACCTCTCTCTTGCTGAGGAATCCTCGATTTATGGCCTGAAAAAGTTTCCCAGCTGCTGCTTTTCGAGTGGCCAACTCTTCTTTGATGCCTCCCTTTCGGTCAATAATAGCTCCGAGGTATTTAAAGTGGTCTACCTGCTCCAGGACCTGTTCTCCCAGCTTAATCTGATGTCTTCTTTCTTCTCGTGATATCACCATGGATTTTGTTTTAGAGCTGCTTATGACCATCCCTCTCTTCTCCAGCTCTTCCTTCCAGACTTGCAGGTTGAATTGGAGATGTGCCTCTGATTTAGCAATCAGGGCAACATCATCAGCAAATGCCAGCTCTGAAATACAGACCTGTCTCATCTTCCAGTACCCCACTGAATACTTTCTTGTTCTCTCCTTACATGACTTGATAACATCGTCCATGAGGAGTATGTAAAGACAAGGTGACAGGATATCACCTTGTCTTACACCAGTGGTGGTCCTGAACTCTTCTGACTTATGGTTTGCTGTCCTCACATAATTTCTGCAAGACTTGTAGAAGCTCTGTATAGCATGAATCAGAGGTGCTGGAATGTTCTTTCTTGCCAAACAGTCCCAAAGTTTGCTCCAGGGGACCCTGTCAAATGCCTTTTCCAGATCTATGAAACAAAGATGGATCTCACTCTTATACTCAAGGGCCTTTTCACTCAGCTGTCTGAGTGTGAAGATTAGGTCTTGAGTACTTCGGTTTGCTTGGAATCCGCACTGGACCACATCCAATTGTGGCTCAGCTGGGCGTCGGAGTCTCTGCTCTAGGATTCTAGAGTAGATTTTACCAGGGACACTGAGAAGGGATATGCCTCTATGGTTTCCACATTGTCGATTGTCACCCTTTTTGAAAATTGGTGTTATGATGGCAATCTCCCAGTCCTTTGGTATGGTCTTGTTGCACCACGCTGCCTGTAGGGCCCTTAAGAGTAATAGGTCGCCTGATGCTCCCATGTACTTAACCATTTCTGGTGTTATACCATCATGCCCTGCTGCTTTGCCCATCTTGATTTTCTCCAGTGCTGCCTTCAGTTTTTCCATCTTTATGTCATCTTCATCACCATTTGTTTCCTCTTCTGTGCTAGTGGTTATCATTTCTGATGCTTGACCTCGCTCACCATCAAGGAGTTCTGAGAAATATTCTTTCCATCTTTCCATTACTTCCTTCGGGGCAGTAAGCAATTTGCCTTGCTTGTCCTTTATAAATTTGAGAGGGCATTGTTTTTCCTTCCTCATGTTCTTTAGGGTCTTATAGAACAATTTCTGGTTTTCTTGTGCATCTTTTTCTAGCTTTTCTCCAAATTCTTCCCAGGACTTCTGTTTTGCTGCGAGCACCTTGTTCTTTGCTTCTGTTCTGAGTATCACATATTCTCTATATTTCTCTATTTGTGTTTTTAGCTCCTAAGTATTGTTTCCATGCCATTTTCTTCTCTCTTATTTTCTCTTTGACTTCCTCTGTCCACCAAGGTGTCCTCTTTCTCTTGTTCCCAAGTCGGACTTCACCACATGCTTCTGCAGCAGCTATCTTTATGATGTCCTTGAATTTAAGCCACAGGGTTTCCAAGTCATCAGGTTGTTCTTCTGTGTTTCTCACCGCAGTGCAGCAGAAGTTACAGAAGTCACGGAAATGAACGAATAAATATACTCATTTTGATAAATGAAGTATTCTGTATTTGTTAATGAATAAACCAATGAAATTTCACCTCTTCTTTATGCTTCCTTAAATATGAATTTTAAAAGTACTGCCAGAGAATCAGGAAAATCTGGACCGACCAAATCCCTGAGCAGTCTGGATTTTCAGACTTTTACTATATATATACACAGGTTAGTAACCCAGAATCCAAAATGCTTGGGGATGGCTGTGTATCGGAAATCAAATTATTTTGATTTTCGCCTAAAGTAGCTTAAGCCGGCAAAAACTAGGTTTGAAAAATCGCCCAAAAGTCAGCCAAAAATGTTTTCAATTTTTGGAATATTTAGGTTTTTGGGTGTTCGGATTCTGGATTGCCAACCTGTGTCTATGTGTGTGTATGTATGTATATATGTATGTATATATATACATATGTAAACACATACATTTATTTCTGAGAACCAGCCACTGCAGACTCAGATACCATCTGTTCAACAAATTAAATATCAGGCAGACATGTGTCCATGTGTGGAAGGCAAGCAAGCAGCAGAACGTCTTCCGAGAGTGCCAACTGCATAAGAGGAGCACACTGACAGTACGGCCCTCACCTACCCCATTAATGGAAAAACTGTATGGTGACGACAAAAGCTAGAGACAGACCACCAACTTTATGAGAGAAATAAATATTGTTATATGACAGCGAAGCCCCACGTAGTACCAGAGGGTCTCTGATGAGACAAAGAAAGAATAAAGCTACTGCTCCCACCAGGCATGTCATGCAGGGAAACTACGAGGTTACACATGGGAGCTGGCAACCTCATCATATAAAACACATTGTTGCATAAACCACTACTGCAAAGGCATGAGAATGCTTGGATGCAGGATTCCTGCAGGGGAACCAACTGCAGTTGTGGCTCCATGCTCCATAAGGAGTGAACAGGAAAATGAATGAATGATATGACATCAGGTGAAGATGACATACCTCCAGATGGTCCTCGGGTATAACAATATCTCCACACACAGTCTTGTCTTCACAACCGTTCCTGCAGTAAGTCGTGCGACCTTTGTACTTGACTTGTCCTGTGAGACATTTGCGACGCAGCCTAATGGGAAGATTTGTGGCTCGCACCTTCAGTGTTGATTCCCAGAATAGAACTGCAGTTTTCACGTGAGACTGGAGAAGAAACACATCAGAAGTCAAATCACTTCAAATAAAGCATTGTATTTTCCAAAGGATGTCCGCATGTTTCAATGATGAAATAGTTTACGTCACTCCTGAAAAACTGAACAGTAGAAAACTATGTTATTTATTATTTTGAGGTCTTGTTGTTGTTGTTGTTTAACTAAGGCTGCTGAGCTTCTCGCTCACGGATGTTTGTACCCTATACCAGAGCGCTCTTTTAGTTTCGGTGACCGGAATTCTGACACCGGGTAATAAATTTCCTCTGCATTGTAAACGCCTACTGATAGTTTTGGCGCGGAAAATCAGCTGATGTGTGTGTAAAATCAGTAATTATATAAATCATTACACACTCATTCCGGATAAACACAGCGCTAAAATTCTTTTGTGTACTATAACTTTGTTCTGTGTTCTATTTTTGATTGCATTTTTATTTGTTTGAAATTATATTTGACGGAGTTACAGACTTTTGAAAACAGCGTCATCATTTGAGGAAATTCATAACAGAAGTAATCTTTTTATTAATGTAATATCTACAAATCGGCCCATTCATATGAGTTTATAATTATATAGACTTCTCGAAGGGAAGCTAAAGATTATTTCCACATACTTTTTATTTTGGTTTCATAACTTGAGAATGTGTGGTAGTCAGTGTTGTGAGTTTGGCATTACAAGAACAAGCATATTGTCACCAGATTTTATAACATTTAAATCACTGTAAACGCATTCCTGATACTCGCAAATCTTAAATGAGGTTGTAAAAAAATAACTTTTTGTAAAGCACCATCTGTTTTTGCATTTTCATTCATTTATAATGATATTTAGCTATGTATATAAGCGTCAGAAAACATGTAAAGCTATAGATAGAATACTTCCACATACTTTGATCTATCTTTCAAGTCTTGTTAATCTTGTATTTATAATATGAATGTCTTTTTTTTTTTATTGTGTGTGAGATAAGGACTGTTCCATTAGTGTTCTTTGGTAGACAATCCTGTGCACATGACGGCTGCCAAAGAATTCTAAGTAACTGTTTGTATATCTTCTTTCATTCACAGACAAAGCATTCTACAGCCTGGTGTTAGACTTGATACTCCCAAATGTTCCATTATCTTTACACATACACAAGTAAACTATACTACATAACAACGAAATGGAACATACTTTGTTGCATCATATGAATTGTGCCAGTGCACTGTGCAGAGCCTGTGGCAAGAGAGCATTAACTTCCAAAACAAAAAGTTCAAATCAGAAAGCACTGAACTGTTGGAATTACGTTAATGATCTGTTCTTTGTGTTTAGAATTAACGTATCAGATGATAAACCCATAGAGCATTCAACTATATTTTGTAGGAAGTGTTACTTACGAATACAAAACACAAAAAGAAGGCATAATGAGAAGTGTCTTGAAACAGCCAAGTTACTATCGGAAAACAGTCAGCACATCTGGAAAGACTATGACCATAATTTAACTATAAGTGAATGTCAACTGTGCAATTATTTTGCAAAGACATCTTTTGGTGTTTTAAAAACAAAAAGCTGCTCTATCCCCTGTGATGTTCTTTCTAACCCCTCCATGTCTAGTCAGTCAGTTAGCTGTAGTCAGTCAGTTAGTTGTAGTCAGTTAGTTAACTGTAGTCAGTCAGTTAACTGTAGTCAGGATAGCTCTGTACAGCAGGAGGTTGATGTACCTGCTCACACTAGTGATGATATTGTTCAGCTGGAGGTTGATGTGTCAGCTCACATTAAAGGTGATACCATTATTCATTTGGAGGTGGATAACACTACTCACCCTAGCATGCCAGTTTTTGTTGCCACATCTACACCTACCAAGTCAGTTATACATACGACAAGTACATCCACCTCGCCTGTCTTCAAACGCGACATCACAGTACAACAGTTACTTGCTAAGCCACCTTCACGACTAACACAAGAGGAAGAAACCCTATTCACATCCATTGTTAGAAAAAAAACTAGAAACAGCAAAAAATTATATCATAAAATGCAAAACCAGAGGACAGCCTATTGTACTACAAAAACTAATTAAACATAGAAGAGAAACATCAGTCACCAGAACGCCAACAAAACGTAAGTGATCTCAATTTCTCCACACTGTTAGGAAACATATTGCTGGAACATCAACTGACTCACTAGACCTGCAGCAGGCACATATTAGAAAAATATTGCACAGACTGGATATGTATGGAGAGCAAGGAGGAGAATTTGTACATTCCACTATTTCCAAAATTGAAAGACGCGCCAGTGGTATTAAAAATATAACTTCACAATTAAAATTTATAATGGAAACTCATTTGTTACAAATTTCTCCATCTGTGAATGTACAGATTCCTCCTATAAAAAAAAGAAAGTGTGAATAATAATTGAGTGAAATTTTGGGGCTAGAGCAAATTATGGCAGTTGTCGCGTGAGAGTGACAGAATTAACAGAGTGTGGAAATAATTTAATAAGTGCATGTTTTATTTATTAAATTGAACATTTCGTTTTACTCATGACCATACTCATTTTTACATGACCATCGTGATGTATGCTTGAGAGATAATTGTTAGCTCTCATGTTTTGGGGACTATTGGGTGTGTTATTTTAAGGTAATAAATGTGGACTTGCAGTTTAATATTTCAATAATTAATGTTTGACGCATGAATCCAAAACAAAACTATGATATCCATTTTCTGCAGGTTTTCTACTTTTGATTTCTGTAATTTGTTATGCATGTTGATTGTGATCGTTTTAGTGTAAATTGCATACGAAACAAACCATAACAAAATATTAAAAATACATAAATTTTACACTATTTCAGACTTTTATATCTTCTGTTCTAATTGTGATAAAATGTTTGTTCTTGTTCTAAAATTTACTCTAACATTTCTAGTCTAGCTTAACGTAAAATTAAAGCCGGTATTAATAATAATAAAGTAGCCTAAAAGCATTAATTAAGCCCTATCAAAAGTAAACACCGCCACATTTTTTTCCCGTTAGGAAGTTGACCACGTGACGTCTGTAACGATAGCTATAAATAGCGCGGTCAGAAAAAAACTAAAGTGTCGCTCGCAAACAGCCGTGCTCGCTCTTTTGCAGCCAATACCAAGTTGAAGACTCCTTGATATTATCTAAACTGTAGATCTAGGCTTTTCCTGTGGCTTTTCTGCTATTCCGAAATGTGCTGAGTTGGAGTCAGGAGCTCCTGTTTCTCCAGCTTGGCTTGCATTGAAAGGATCATCATATCTGGTCCCAAGCTAGGAGGAAGAAGTGTGTGGCATAATGTGCATTCTCCGCCATCCAAGGGTACTCTCCAAATATGCAGAGCTAAAATACTGTTCTCTGGTACAGGGCTTTCCCAAGGAATTGTCACGTCCTACACAGAGCCACCATGAGGTCTTGAAGTCTACATTCACTAACGAACACTAATATTATACAGTAAAGAAAGTAGTGCATGCCAAAAACTGTAAAACAAAAGATGGGTCCTAAGATTATGAAGACTGTCGAAAACAAGTTCAACAACCTTTCTCTCAGATGTTCACTTTATTTTGTTCACTTTGTATTTTTGTAAACTGTTTAAGTAGTTCTTATTATAATCTTATTTTCTTCTATGATTAGTGAAAGCTGTACCCATTGCCTCAAACGCCAGCACATAAATCTTCTGTAAATAAATTTTATATGTAATGAAAACAGTTGTAAAACTTACAAATTCAGTAAAGAGAACTGGAGACAGAAATGAAAGGGAGTGAATCGTGACACATGAGCCACTTAGCACCTCAAAAAAAAAAAAAAAATGAAAAAGATTTATTAATCGTGGCATTCTCACAAAATTAAATGCAATCACAGAATATAGGACCCTAAAAAGACACAGATTTATTAGACTTTTTTTTTTTTTAAATAAGCTCATAATTTTAAATGTTTACAATTTTTTAAGGAATAAAGTTTGGTTTTGGTTTTAATAACTATCTTCATTACAGGCGGACAACTCCGTCAGTGCTCTGATCTCCTCCCTTAGATCACACAAGGAGGATCTCAGCACAATGCACGAACTCTGTAGCACTGACGAGGATCCCAATATGTGTTTACAGGAATCACACATTCTATGAAAATTTTTGTGGTGGGTAGGTTTCCTAATTTTTAAATTTTTCCAGGCAGCGGCCATACGGCCTACTCTTTACGGTTTCGAACTGCTGAGGGATTTTTAACATGTGCAACTTGCACAAGGGACCTCCTATTTTTTTGCCCATATCCGGGAAGGCTAGGCATCCAATCTCATTACCCAGGATGTCACGGCACTATTTCACAGTGACGAAAAATCAGACTGGCAACATTGAAGTTGGCAACATTGGGATAACTAAACCAGCTAAGTCATGCGATTAGCGGAAGCAAAAAATATTAGGCGCGAAGCTAGTTAGTCAGCTCCTAGCCAGCGTCCAAGTGAGGATGGATGAGATATTTTCCCTTGCCAGTATTCGTGCTGTGAAGTTCATGCCATGGATTTATTGTTATAAGTACTTGCCATTTTTCGGTTTGAGTGGATTATGACGTGTAATTCTAGATTTGTATCGTATCTAGTGGGCATTTTCTACAGACCGCAGATTTATAGTTGTCAATGAGTTGAGTGTACCATTGTCACAGTTTCGGCCGTTCATAGTGAACGATTGTCATGGCAGTGTTCGTTTCGTTAAGACATACTGTAGTGTATGTTGGCGATAGACTGAGCTGTTATTGAGGCGTTACATTGGCATTATTATATCGTATTTTCATATGTTTGTTTGGCCGTGTGAAGCCTGATTGTGTGTGCTGATTCATTTAAGGGAAGTACCAGTAGAAGGTGTTGATTTTCTTATGTCAGCCACTGTGTTGTGGTCGTACTCCTAGGGAGCGAGTCTATTATTATTAGTATTATAAGTTATTATAAATCAACAGCTAATTTGGTTTTGACACAGGAGATCATGGGGAAGTATGACATCACTAGGAACCACTTGTTTCTGAAAAAATGTCCCTCAATTATATTCCCTGTACTGGGAGCGAACTCGGTACCTTTAGAATTAGAGGTGAATGCAATACCTCTTAGCCACTCTGATCCCCAATAATTATAATAAGTGACACTAGCTACTTTTGTCCTCTCATACATTCATCCTGGCCAGTCTTATGCCTAATGCCAAACTCCAGCAATTTTAGCCACTTTGGACTTTCAATTCTCTGCATGGACTGAGAGTACTCATACACAATCCATATCCAATGCACCCTGGTTGATGGAGTTTCAGACAGCCATCTCAGTGCTGCAGTAGGTGCCTCTTTCTCCATTCTCATGATGGAGGTTGTTGTCATGCTCCTCTTTTGTCAGTGACAATCCTGCCCTTTACTCTAGCTGAGAAGCCCTATACTGATTTCACTCCAGGAAGTCCAGACCTATCAGTGTACACAATGGCATCTTCATCCCCGGCATGACCATTTACCTGCTGATTAATTTCCAGATCAACTTTCTCACTGCCTCAAGCTCTGCACTCCTTGCCAAGGCTGATGATGACTCATTGTACCAACATTTACAACAATGTGGGTTATCACTGGATAACTAAAGAGAAAAATAACAACATAAAAAACAGGCCAGTGGGAAAAATGTATCAGAGTGTGTTACATTTATGTGTCAGATGACACATTACTTACTCACTCACTGAAGGACTGAAACTGACCCAACGTGAAATTACAAGAGAGTGGGCAGGGAAAGAGTGTAAAATAGGGTAGTCAACAGATTTCATCCCAGAGTTATGGTTATTGATGTACTGGCTACATTTTTTTTTTAAATTAGTAAGGAGGAGTATTCAATGGTTAACTGTGAATAATTTATTACCCGATAAACCATGTTAAGTCTGGGGTTTGAGTAACAGCCAACAGCCTTAGTTAATGAAAATAGTTCATATAAGTTTATCTTTTTATTGTTAAAGTTTGTAACTGGGGTCTCATTACAGCAGCGATGTTAACGTGTGTCTGCAAATACAGGAATGTTGTATCATTGTTACAACCAAAGATATGACAGTTTAAAAGTGTATTTAAAATACTGAATGTTTCAAAATATGACGTAGTTTATTTTTACTGAAATAAAATAATCTTTTGTTTCATTGGTAGCTTGACCAGATAACTTTCTTTCAGTCTACTTATATTTCGTCTCTCTACCAGACTTTACCATGAAATCTGTATAACACCTCTATTGAGTTATATTGAACTAGACCACAGTAATAATTACCTCGCTTCGATGTTTTAATTTGTAAACAAAAGAATAAAAACATATAACAAAACTTCCCTGCTTTGCTGGCCAGAATAAGCAATAGAAGAAATTGCAGATATATCACGCTGAAGAGGATTACAAGAAAATTATAGGAACAAATTGTTTTAAAGCTGGCATGTCTGAAATAGAAAGTACCAACCTTAACCAGGTCCTGGTGTTCCCATGGCAACTGTTCTAGACTTTTGTCAAAGTAAAGGTGAATCCTCAGAGGCTGATCAACACTTCTCTTCTTTATTTCATGTTCTGGTTCAATGTGAACATTATAGAACACATCCTTGAACGAGAAATAATGACATGAGGAAATAATGACATGAGGAAATAATGAAAACGAGGTCTGCTATATTATAATGTTACAGTGATGAATAGTGGATTCAAAAATATATCGTAATAATAAAATGCAAATAACAGTAATCAGATTGAACTGGGACACACAGCCCTACATGCTGTGGGATCACAAATATATTTTGGCAGCAAAATACAGGGTGATTGAAAAAGTCCTATTTCTTCACTCCTATCCAACTAATTTAAACGAAACAAACATCAAAATAAAGACAAATTTTTTTTTTTTTTTTTTTTTTTCGTTCGCCCGCTAATACTCGAGGCGAAATCTCAGGTTATTATTTTATGTCTAACCTGACATTGATTTTACGTGAGTATCCCTTTATTTCTTGTACAGAGACAGGTGTCCCTCGCCATTCAGGCAAATACTCGCCGATTTCGGAGGTACCCATTGCAGCTGGGTCGGCTCAGGAGCCGCCAGTCCCTGGTCGACGACACTCCTTCAAATGTCCTCGCCAGGTCTCGAGTTAATCCAGTCCAAATCCCGGTCGACGAAAAATCCTCAAATGCCGTCTCCCGGGTTTGATCCTGTATCACCCGGTCGCCAGAGCGGTGTTGTAACCACTACGCTAGCGCGGCTCCCAATAAAGACAAATAACCGCCATTTTGTTACTATGCCACATTAACATTACAATTTTGTACTTCACAATAATTAGCATTCATATACTTTGACATTTGCTGAGGGAGACTGAGCACCTATGAGATTGCCGGAGTGCAATGATGTCAATTCTGATCAACAATAACATTACAACTCATCGTGCAATCTGGTTTGTTCAACACAGGATTTCATAGTCGGCAACAATTTTTTGCAGTCTCTTGTAATGTTAGTTTATTGGTCGTTTTGGATTCTATTTTGTTTCAGGGAATTTTAAAAAAAATAAATCTCCTCCCTTAGATTACACAAGGAGGATCTCAAAACGGTGCACGAACTCGATAGCACCGGCGAGGATCCCTATATGTGTATACAGGAATGCAGTTATTGTTCATGGTTTTTTTAAATAATTTTTATCCGTTTTGTCAGTCCTGGAGCAGGTTAACCACTTTAAATACCTCGGAGCTGTCATAGACTGGAAGGGAGGCATCAAAGATGAGTTAGCTACCCAAAGAAAAGCAGCTGGGAGACTTTTTCAGGCCATAAATTGAGGATTCCTCAGCAAAAGAGAAGTTAGCAAGAAGATGAAGATGGCTGTGTACTGCTCCACCTATATTCCAGTCTTGATATATGGATGTGAGTCATGGGCAATGACTACAACCCATAAAAGCCAGTTCCAAACCTCAGAAATGAGGAAGGTGGTTGAAGTAACAAGAAGAGATATGGTCCACAACCAGATGATAAGGCAAGGCCTCAAAACCCAGCCACTTCAGACTCAAGCAGAACAGTTCCAAATACGATGGTTTGGCCATGTCTGCAGAATGGAAGATCGGCTACCATGACAAGCATGGGAAACTATGAGCCAGGGATCCAGACCTCCAGGAAGACCCAGAGTCTGCTGGGAGCGCAACATTTGACATTCTCTGAAGGAACGAGGACTAGATTGGAGCCAGGCCAGAAGGAAGACAGCCGATAAGATAGTATGGCGTTCCCTCCTCCAAACTCTACACTTCACGGTAGAAGGGGGATGACTAAGTAAGTGATTCCTGTTATTCACACATTGGCAGCCTCGCCGGTGCTATGGAGTTCATGCAGTGATGAGATCCTCTTTGTTTGATCTAAGGGAGGAGATCAGAGCACTGATGGAGTTGTCCATGTGTAATCAAGATGGTCCTTAAATCCAAAACCAACTATGCAGCTCATGAGGTAGAAAAAGTTAAAGCAAATGCAACATATAGGCTAAATTTTAAGAACTGTTAAAGGACTCTTTTTGAAACAAAAAGTGTACGATATGAGGTTTCTAGCTACTGAACTTATGACCAGACTTGTTATAACTCCTTGGCTGTACTTACATCATGCAACTGCTTTACTGTGTGAGCGCAAGGCTGTTCCTGAGGTCTCAAAACTCCTCCAAATGAATGACCACAGATGCAGAGCAATAAGTAACTCAAGAGAGCAAAAGGTGCAAAATTTTGGCAAAAAACACTATTCATGTTGAATTCTTCTGTCTGGACAGCTTAGACTGTGCCTTGTGACTGCTGTCAGCCAGCATGCAGTGAGACCACTGTTAGCTGTCACAGGCAGATGTTCACTTTACTTCACATAGATGATCGGCAATGTTCATGTTATCCTTGTTCTGGACCATCCCTCCATCTGCTGTCTGCCTTGGTCAACTGAAAATAGATACACTTTAATCACCTAAAAATAATTAATTAATTAAAATAAATAAATCTTCATCAACTTCAAAATACTTAATTCACTGAAAATAAATAAACTCGCATCAACTAAATATAATTAATTCACTGAAAATAATTAACTCTCATCAACTAAAAATAATTAATTCATTAAAATAAACAAATCTTCATCAACTAAAATAATTCATTAAAATAAATAAATCTTCAGATGACTAATAATAAAGCACGGCTCTTCTACATTACAGTATGGCTCTCCTACAGTACAGTGTGGCTCTTCTACAATTACAATATGTCTCTCCTAAAGTACAATATGTCTCTTCTACAGTCCAATGTGACTCTTCTATGGTTACAATATGTCTCTCCTAAAGTACAATATGTCTCTCCTAAAGTACAATATGTCTCTTCTACAGTCCAATGTGACTCTTCTATGGTTACAATATGTCTCTCCTAAAGTACAATATGTCTCTCCTACAGTCTCTCCTTCAGTTACAATATATCTCTCCTAAAGTACAATATGTCTCTCCTAAAGTACAATATGTCTCTCCTACAGTTACAATGTCTCTCCTAAAGTACAATATGTCTCTCCTAAAGTACAATATGGCTCTTTTACAGTACAGTGACTTTCCTACAGTACAGTGTAGCTCTCCTACAGTACAGTGTGGCTCTCCTACAATTACAATATGTCTCTCCTAAAGTACAGTGTGACTCTCCTACAATACAGTGTGACTCCCACAGTACAGTGTGACTCTCCCACAGTACAGTGTGACTCTCCCACAGTACAGTGTGACTCTCCCACAGTTCAGACTCTCCTACAGTACAGTGTGACTCTCCTACAGTACAGTATGGCTCTCCAACAGTACAATGTGGCTCTCCTACAGTACAATATAGCTCTCCTAAAGTACGGTATAGTTCTCCTACAGTACATATTAGTTCTCCTACAATACAATATGGCTCCCCAACAGCAAAACATGGGCTCTCCTTCAGTACGGTATGGCTTTTCGACAGTACACAATGGCTCTCCTACAGTACAGTATGGCTTGGAGACTTGAAGCATATGAAACCCATGACACTGGACAACTATAACATTTCAAAGAGCAAATAATAGAGGGACAGACAATAATATTAAAAAAAAGAATACAAAAGGCTAGAGGAGCTTTCATTGCAATGGGATATATAAGGAAATCAAAAGCAATAAAGTCCCACACAAAAATAAAAATCTTCAACTCAAGTCAGTCCTCTTATATGTCGATGACACAAGGAGACAACAAAAGCTGAACACTTTTTATAAATGGGTCCTTGTGTACAATAGAAGGATTGAGATCAGGGCTGTAGATACAGGGAGGGGGTGTCAACATGTGGTTTGGTGAAAAACATTTGTGGGGAAATTATACTGTACTAAACATGTTTTGTGCCGAAATCTTTTTATAAACCCCCCTCTTTATTAAGTCCTATCTACGGCCCTGATTGAAATGATACGACGAGGTCACCCCAACGTGGGAATGATCACAAGAACCAGATAAGTGCTAGTGGAACAAGACATGAGAAGAAAACGCTGGCCATGAATTGGACACTGTCGTGAGGTGATTGAAGAATATGAGTGAGGAAAATAAACTGCAAGTGAGATGCTTGACAGTAGACAGAAATAGTTCCACAAATGTGAATGAGTGTTGTATGAAAGGCGAGAAGATATATATATATATATTAAATCTCTTAATTCTTGCCACACTCACGATTTAAAGACATTTGTAGATATGCAGCTACCAGCATAAAGAATTTAGGTCGCCTCTGTGTAGACGAAGCAATGATGCGTGCGGGAGGGGACTATGGGGCACTCTAATGTAAGACTGACACTGCCGGAGTCTGGCATATTATGATAAAATCAAGGCAAAAATGAAGAGGTGTGGAGACAAAAACTAAGAGATAAGAAAGCGTGCGTTTAGACTGGCTGATTGACAGGAAATTATAAGTCAACTCATGGCAGACAAACACTGAGGAAGCTTGTTGATAGCATTACCAGGTAATCCTTGTTCTGGAACCCCCAGGGCAAGAGAGGTAGAGGCAGATTGAAGAACACATGGAGAAGACAGCTGCAGACAGAAATGATAATGATGAACAACTTGCGCTGATAAAACAGTAGTAAAAGGTAAAGGATCCCGTTACATGCCCACTGAGGCATATTGGGAATATGTGTTAGGCCCATATTTTCTTGAACATCGGTACACTAGGGGTGATGTGGTCAGCATCATGTCGGCCACCTTAACCTTCCCAGAGTTGCTCTGGTACCCAATTCATGAGGCTGGGTCGGCCCCGGAGCTGTTTGCGGTCTAAAACCTCCCACCTCAACTGGGGATCGAACCATAGACCACCGTCTAGGAAGCCAGTGCACTAATCACTGCGCTACTGCGGCTCCCAAAACAGTAGTAACAGCAAATACTAAAAAGATCTACAGAACAAGTCAAATATTTAACTTATAAAAAAGGTGCAGGAAAAGTACCCTCCCTTAAACAGCAAGAAAACAGTAACAATGGACCAAGCAGAGGACCTAACCTATTAGCAGCATAATGATAATCCAAGCAACATTTAAAAAAAAAAAAAATTCAGTTTCAAATATATCAGCACAAAGATGGAAAAATGCATCACTGACATGAAGAACAAAATATGTCAAGCAAGAACAGCATTCCATAAAATCAGAAATATCCTGTGTAATAAATCCTGGATCTTGTCAGTGAACTCAAGAAGATGAGTTCTGAAGAGCTAGAGACACCCAAGCAATGCATGTTTTTACAGCACTTAAACCAGTCTCATTACCTTAAGCTTGCCATCTCCACAACAAAGGTCGGCTGATAGATTGCACCACGAGTTTATAAACATTTTTCTCATGTTATAAACCATGTCTAGGAAAGCCAAAAATACAAAGCCTTATAAAAAATTCATCATCTCATCTCAACCCGTAACCCGTCATGGGTCGTAGGGGTGCCATGGTGGAAGCATCAGCAGACAGGGTCCTCTACTGCTCTCTGTCCTCAGCAATGCGTACAAGTGTGGAAAAACTGTGTCCTGCCCATTCTTTTATGTTATCAGCCCAGGATTTTCTTTGCCTTCCTCTTCTCCGTTTACCTTCGACTGTTCCCTGGAGGATCGTTTTTGAAAGGGAGTCATGACGAGTTACATGCCCAAACCAGGCAAGCTTTCGACGTTTCACTACTGACAAAAGTGGTTCTTGGTGGCCTGCATAGGTGTTTATCTTCTCTCTAACATAGACATTTGTTTTGTGCTCTTTATAGCAAATGCGCAAAATTCTTCTATAACATTTATGCTCGAAAGCATGAATCCTACGCTCCGTATCTGCAGTGAGTGTCCAGCTCTCACACCCATATAAGAGAATAGATAATACAAGTGATTTGTATAATTTGATCTTCACAGGAAAACTGATGTTACTTTTCCAGATCACATTCAGTCTTGTCATGGCAGCTGAGGCCATCTCAAGTCTTGTCTTGATTTCTTTACTTGATCTTCCATCACTACATATAGTGGACCCGAGATATTTAAACGTGTTAACTTCTTCTAACGTTTGCCCATTTAACGTAATGTTGGTCGGAACATGTTTCTTATGGCTATCCACCAATATCTTGCTTTTTTCTATATTAATTTCCATCCCATATGTTCTTGTTACTTTCTCAAGTCTAGAGGTAAGGTCTTGAAGCTCTGATTCTGATCCAGCTATCAGATCGATATCATCAGCAAAACGTAGATTGCAAAGAGGTCGGCCTCCAATCAATATGGTTGTTTTATAATCATAAAGAGCCTCCTGCATAATATGTTCTAGATATATATTAAAGAGCACTGGGGACAGGATACATCCCTGGCGAACTCCTACAGTTGTTTTGAAAAATTCTCCAATGTCATTGCTTGCAAAAACAGCACTGCTTGCGTCCTTGTATAGTGCTTCAATGATATCTATGATGTTGGTATCAAAATTGAATTTTCTCATTATATGCCATAAGCCTTCATGCCAGACTCGATCGAAGGCTTTTGTGAAATCGATAAAGTTATGGTATAAATCATGTTGATGCTGGAGATGTTTTTCGATCAGTAATCTAATATTGAAGATTTGTTCTGAGGTACTTCTTTTTGGTCTAAAGCCAGCCTGTTCCTCGGACAAGATTTTTTTCTGATTTCTGTTTTATTCTGTTCAAAAGTATCCTTCACATCACTTTACTTGGATGACTAATAAGGCTAATGGTTCTGTAGTTCTTGCACATTTTTAGATTTCCTTTCTTTGGAAGCGGTATTACTAATGACTGCGTCCACTCTTTTGGCCATTTTTTTGTACTCCATATCTTCTGGCAAATTGTTGTCATGATTTTTACTATATCTGGTCCTCCATATTTCAAGAGCTCTGCTGGGATATTATCCACACCCGGTGACTTCCCTCCTTTCAGCGAACATATAGCCTCTTCCACTTCTTCCCGTAATATTGCTGCATTTCCAAGTTCCCTGTTTTCGCACTTAATGTTGTTTAATATGCTATAGTCAGTGTCGAGTTTACAGTTATATAATTCTTTACAATATTCTGTCCACCTTCTCATTACAGCTGTTTTTTCATTGAGCAGAGCCCCATTGCTATCATCTATGACAGTTACCCTGGGCTGTTGGGGTTTTGATAGTCTTCTTAATGTGTCAAAAGCTGCCTTGCTGTTACCTTTTATTAGCCCCGTATTAATGGACTCACACTGATCAGCTACCCATTTTTCTTTGGCCTGTTTCATTTTCTTTCTAATATTTTTATTCACCATACTGTATTGCCATGCTGCTTCAGGAACCTCTTTCCTAACCTTTTTCATTTCCCGCCGTGTATCACATAACTTCAGAATGTCATCTGTAACCCATGGTTTGTTTATTTTCTTTCTTTTACCAAGTATTTCTGTTGCTGATTCAATGAGCACGTCTTTCATGTTCTCTGTAATTGAGTTGATATCATCCTCCAAAAAGTTGAGAGCTGCGAATTTTCCTCCAACAGTTGCCTCAAAGATTCCCGCGATTTCTGGATCTTTCAGTTTGTCTAAATTGAATCTTAACTGAGAACATCTGTTTTGATTATAGTTCTTTTTGAGTTTAAGCTTGAGCGTCATCAATACCATGTCGTAATCACTACCAATGTCGGCGCCAGGAAAAGTCTTAGTCTTGGCTTTATTAATACTGGACTTGAATCTTTTGGATACAAGAATAAAATCAATTTGGCCATGTATCTCAGTTTTTGGGGCATGCCACGTTGTTCTTCTTGATAACTTGTGAGGAAATAGTGTATTTGCAAGGGTTAGTTTATAGTTGCTGGCAAATTCTAGTAGCCTTAGTCCTCGATCGTTGGTTTCTCCTGTCCCAAATTTCCCCACTGTGCCAGCCCACTGACCGTATGCATCTGGCCCTATTTTAGCATTCCAATCATCTAACACGATGAGAAGATCTTTCTTTGGAATTTTCTTAATTGTCTCATCCAGATTTTCATAAAATGTATCAATTGCCTCATCCTCATAGTCAGTAGTGTTGTTAAATTCAAGGCAATTTTTAATAATGCAGTGCTCCGCTACCGGTATGCTGTGGCACATTAGTGTGCCATGCGTGTCAGTCAAGTGTGCCGAGACACCAGGCATAATACACCATATAATGGTATATAAAATTATGTTTTAGTAAAATATTACAAAAAATCGTACACGTACATTTTTACACATAATAAGTTGAGTTACCATCATCCACCAATCCAGCATAAAAAATTATGGAGCATTGTCTTATGACTGCAGCGAATTTTTTAATCTTTGCCATATCCACCTACTTAAATATTGTCTAGTGTGCCATAGAGTTCTGAAGGGCACTTAA
Organism: Oreohelix idahoensis; assembly: GCA_024509875.1. Taxonomy (NCBI): domain Eukaryota; kingdom Metazoa; phylum Mollusca; class Gastropoda; order Stylommatophora; family Oreohelicidae; genus Oreohelix; species Oreohelix idahoensis. The sequence continues at coordinate 232,959 of JAMPIV010014694.1, read as the reverse complement.
GTGTGCTGTGAGGTTAAAAAAAAAAAAAAGGTTGCGGGACACTGGTTTAATGGGTCTGAGACAAGAAGAAATCAAAGAATACAATGAGCAAACTTCAGACATTTATCAACTTCTCTTATGCCAAGCAATTACATTACAGTCATTCATTTATTTCCCTTCAGCTCCCTGTGGAGCAAAGACCTTCAACAAATTAAAACCAAGCATTTCTGTCCTGTGCCGTCTGCTCAAGGTCTTTCCATGACTTCTTTATCCCTTTTAATGTCTGACTCCAATTTCCTTCTTCGTGTGTTTTTAGGTCTTTCTCTATTGCTCTTAAACTTTGTATTCCAGATCAAAGACTGCCTTGATTTGCTATCAGCTGGTTACCTTAATAATGTGTCCTATCCAATGCTTGTGGCTCTTATTCCACTAGTTTTTACCTGGATCTTGCTGTCAGTTCCTCACTGGTGATCTTGTCACACCATTTTAAGTCTTCTATTATGCATGCAGGCATATCTGAAGTCATCTATATATGACCACCAATTAAGCACAATGCTACAGCATTCAGATGTGGAAGTTGTAGCGAAATATGTGAGATAATTGCTAAATTCAGTAAGATTTTGCTCCTATAATAATAATTAAACCCGCCCGGTTGTGTTTGCCTCTCTTCATCTTCTACGCCAGCAGGGCGCTGAATTTTGTGCAGTGGTAAGGCTTAGAAAATGATCCCGCCGTAAAAATCTAACGCGCTTTCCTAGTTTCGTCCTTGAGACTAACAATTAACGTTTTGACCGATCTGCGGCACGAAAACTGCTGCTCTGGATTAACGTAGTATTTTAACTTTAACGCCACTAATTGTAGCAATCCTGACAATTTCCCAATCTGCGGCACGAAACTGCGGCAAGTATTAACGCAAAGATTAACGCCGCCTTGCATAACCCCTCCTCGCTCGACACGCCGTTCCATGCATATATCCACGCGGTTGGGGATGCCAGAAGGTGTATACACACACACAGTCAGCTCTCATTTCATGCCTAGTAGTGTATTTATGACGTAACCCAAACAAGTTGTTTTATTTTGAATAAAAATGCTAGAGGAGAGGGGGAAGATGGCCGACTTGTGAAAAAGTTATAATTGATGATTAACAGTGACAAAACTGAAAATCTAAACGACAACGAATATGGCCATAAAAATCATATGTAAGGATAGCTTAGTGTCTCTTGAGCAATAATATGTTTTAATATACATAATAGTCCAATTAATAACCCAAATATGGAAATAATACTATATATCTATGAACGATAAGACGGACGGACTGTTGTTTTTGCTCATTCTATTTTTAACATTATTTGGGGACGCAAGTTTAAAAAAGAGGCATTAGAGTGATTCAAATCCGATTGGTTGGTATAGGAGGATAGGAAGGAGGTTATTGGTTAGGCAAAAAGATAAATATATTTGGCAGACTCACTCCTAATATGTTTGGAGTTTTGTTTTGTTTTTTTTAATTTGAATTGAATAGCTAGACCCTCGCTGTGATTGGGCCGGTCTAGTGATATTGGCAAAAAGCTTTCAAAGGCTGGTTGCCATTTGACACAAAATTGTTAATCTGCAAGCTGCGTTGAGAACAGTAGTGCTAAGAAGGAAAAACCTTGGCAGTCTGAACAGGGGCAAAGCTAAACTTAAAGATATATTAATGCTGATGCCAGTCAACGTATGTTTGTGATATTTTCATTGAATTGTGGTAAGAACGAATTTATTAACCTTGTTATTACAAACATTTGGTGTATGAGATACTGCTTTATTGGGAATGTTTTGCGACTAAGTACATGGGTTCCCTAGCAGACTTATGCAGGGCCTGTGGTGTTGCTTACACGCATTACAACTGACATGAATTGTGTAACTTAAAATGATTTATACGGTTACCAGTGGGAAGGCTAACCCACATTATTCTATGGGAGAGAATCATTGTCGAAGTGACAGAGGCGTTGTAGCCAGTAGGGAAAAGAATAGGAGCACTGGTATGAGTTGTTATCTCAGGTGAAAATGGTTGACATGGGGTGGTCAGAGAGATCTGACCCTTTTTCTTTTATTGAATTATATCATGTATTAATTGTGGAATGGGATTGTAGATGTGTTATAAAGAATCATAACCTTGTTTCAGGGTTTTTGTTCTGGTACTAACGTTAGTGCCAGAACCCTGGTGACTGTATCTTCATGAGAGAAAGAGAGAATTTTTGCTGATACACGCTGTCTATCACAATACACCAGGGACTGTGTCAGATTGGTCATTAAAGAGAATTTTTGCTGATAAACGTTGTCTATCACGAATCAACTCTTGAAATACAGGAGAGTGGCAGCATTGTACTACTAACAACATAAAGATAAGTGCCTTGTGTTGGCACTCAATAGTTCATCCAACTATTGTACTAACGAAACATAAAATAATAGACTGATATATATATATATATATATAAACATTCCACAAGAGAATAAAAGAAAGAAAGGGGATGATGACAACACCCCAACCCCACCAGTAGTTACCAGTGTTCAATTAGTTATAGAAATATCAAAATATAGTTAGATTGTAATAGTATTTGTATGGACAGAAGATCAATTGTGCTATTTAATTGTATGTAAATAAAACCATAAATTTCATTTTGTTGTTGGTCCTGACTCAGAAAATTCTGACTCAGGGCAAATAAATTGTATTATAATCTAGTACATAATATTCAGCTCCAGACTTCTATAAGATATATTTTAGAGTGTAGTCTGTTTGTGATTGTTGTATTGACCCAGTCCTATATATGTGTTAGAATTTTAAATGTATTTGTTTTAAATTTGACTTACACTACATTATATATATTTATTACCCTAGAAACTTAGACGTAGTCACATAATTAATAAATAAAAAGATAGAACCAAGTGAGATCATAGGGTGGTAGCAGATAGGTTCTCTGAAATACTTAACCATCAACTACTAAACTCAGGGACCTACACAGCTGACCTCACCTGGTAAACAAATAAAATTAAATAATAACACCAAATCCACCACAGAAGTGAACCTTTCTGTGAGGCTAAATACACCCTCAGTGACTCTTAAAATAATCCATGCACTTTCAGGGATTCCCCAGTGGTAAAACTTGTTGAGAATCCAGCATTGTACACTAAGCTTGGAAGGGTCACTTGAGTCCCAGATGTAACTCTGGCTTTTTACCTAGTTGGCTGCATGCAGCAGGATCTCACTAAGAACCAATGATGGGCAGTGGGAGCTGAGAAGTGGCTCTGAGTAGGACATGACAATTCCTTAGGACAGCACAGAACCAAAGCACAGTATTTTAGCTCTGCATGTTTGGAGAGCCCCTTTGGAGGGCAGGGAATGCACAGTATGCCACGTGCTTCTTTCTAGTTTTGGATCGGATGTGATGACCCTTTAATTGCCAGCCAAGCTGGAGAAACTGGAGTTCATGACTTCAACTCAACAAAATTGGTAATGGCAGAAAAGCCACAGGAAAAGTCTAAATCTACGGTGTAGATTAGTGCTTCCCAAAGTGCGCGATACCACCCCCCTGTGGGCATTGGGATGATCCAAGGGGGTGATATGGAAAAAAGGGGCCAGAGGGGGGCATTCAGTTACAAACAGGGGGCGCTCAGTAGTAAGGTGTGGTTCAGGATTTGACAGGCTGAATTCGGTATGTACAGGAGGGAAAAGAGTTCTGGATTTGAGAGACAATATCAGTGAGGCGGGGACGACGCGGTTAAGAAGATGCGGATGGTTGTATTACTAGGATCATTAAGCAAGGCATAGCTTCGTCAATATGTGCCATTCTGAGCTCAGGTAACCATCGCTATCATAAACTGTTATCAGTAACTGCTACGAAAGCGGGGATAACTAAACACCTATTGTCTTTTCTGTTCAAATATTTCAGAAGTTCTGATTCTATAAAACCCTTATGTGATCATACTCAAATTATTGTCTGATTTACTGTATAGATGTTTTGGATTTGTTTGTTTGGTTGTTTGTTTATTTTTTGCATTTGTTGTTTTTTTTTCTTATTTTCATCACGTTCTTGTCTGTTTAAAAATAAAACATACTTTATTTTGATCATGATTGGATAATGTCATTGTATGCTGTTATATAACCTTTATAATGTTGTATGCATTTAATTTAATGCTTAAAGTAACATGTGGGAATGAAAGGGAATAGTATGCAAGATAAGTGAGAGTGGAAGGGCAGAATGTTAGACGTGCCTGCGTGCCCAATTCTTAACCCTTTGAAAATAAAGTTTGTTCATTCGTTCGGTCGCTCTTGAAGAAATAGAAACGAACAGCGAGAAGTCTGTAGTTGGTTCACCAAGATTTAAATAGAAGGTGAAAACCACTGATAAAGAGTGTTTACTAGTTTAATGTGGGCTTTGGCCTTGGCAAGGTGTGCCAGAGTGTACTTTCGATTGGCAGTAGACGAAATAAGATGCCTGCTGGTGTTTCAGAAATGACCGATTTTGCTTTGTTGCGGATTTTATTGTGTCAGCATTTATGGGGGCTAGTGGTAACGTGATTTTTTAGCACGAAGAAAGGTTCAATAGAGCTAAGTGTTTAATCAACAGTACTTGGCAGTAGAAATCAGTCTTTGAATATTTGAACTGGCTTTCCTACCTTACATTCAGACTTTCATAAATCGAGTGATGCAATGTATATTTCCCATCTATTGCATCTTGGCGCTGCCTATGAGCAAAACCAACAAACTTTCTTGGCTCTTCTTGTGAACAAGTATATGAGGAGAACTGCCGTAAGACGGGGGTAAAACAGTGGAATGGGGGAAAAAAAAAAAAAACACAAATAGTAATGCGTCTTACAAGGAGAAAGGACAGGAAAAACCTACGTTGCGGCCACAAGGCCTTCGTCAGGGACAGACAAACAAGACAGGAGGGAAAGAAAGAAAATGAGAATCACTCCCCCCCCACCTCACCACTTCGGTGTACTACAAACCCACCGATGCACACAGTTACCTCCTTTATACTTCCTCTCATCCTCCGGCTTGTCGTGACTCCTTGCCTTTCTCACAACTTCTCCGTCTCCGTCGGTTATGCCAAGATGATGACAACTTTCTATGCCGAGCACAAGAAATGTTGGACTTCTTTCGTAACAGACAGTATCCAGAGGATGTTCTTACCTCTGCCTTAGAGCGTGTTCTCCCTATCTCACGTCTAGAGGCCCTCAAACCCCGCCATAACACCTCCTCTGATAGAGTCAAGTTAATAATGACCTATCACCCTCACAACACTGCTGTCAAAAGGATCCTGTATCGTCACCTTCCTCTCCTCCAAGCTGACCCAAAGGCGCGGGAAGTGTTTAGTGAGCCACCCTTGCTGGCATATAGACGGGATAAAAATTTGAGGGACCTCCTAGTCCACAGCCGTTTGAAAACCGTCAACGATGGCCACTTTGGGACCAAGCCATGTAACCGAACACGATGTAAGACATGTCAGTATGTTATCGAAACACGTTCAGTCTCGTTCCCTAATGCCAAGTTCACCATCACACATGGCTTCACATGTGAGTCACGCAACGTCATCTATGCTATTATATGCAAACGTTGCACCATTACTTACATCGGCCAAACGGGCACACGACTGGGCGACCGATTCTGCAGACACCTCTACGACATCTCTCAGTTTAAATCCACACCTGTGGCCATCCACTTCAATGGCCCGGACCACCATGGTGCCACTGACATCCAGGTGACAGCTATCAGATCCTGTTCCTCGGACGCCAACAGTTGGTTTCGCCAGGAACAACGCCTCATCCATCCTATGGGTTGCCTTAAACCACACGGCTTGAATACCCAACATTCTTTTGTCTGAGACGCCTTTCTCTATCTAGTCCCTATTGTATTATGACTGTCTACTTTGATGTGATCACCCATTTTTTTTTTTTTTTAATATGTTTTATTTTTAAAAAATTTTTATTTTATATACAGTAGAACTCCATTTATCCGAACCCCATGGGACCGAGCATCGTTCGGATAATCAAATGTTCGGATAATTGGATTACATAATGTATCGAGTACATGTACACATATTTCTAAAAATAATTAACCATCACAAGGAAAATACACTATAAAACATATTTACTTGTACTGTAATAATAATACCCACACTGTATTAGATCACTGTATCACCAAAATCTTTCATTACATTTTGCAGTGCATGTACTACTTGTATTAATTATTTTTTTTTAAGAAAGAGAAATGTTTTCAAAATAACATTACAAACGATTCAAAACCAGGCGCAACTTACGTATACATGTACTTGCACAGATGTAACCCACTATTTAAATTAATGAGGAATCCTCTTTTGCACCAAACTGGATAGTCTCCTTTTGGCTGCTAAGTCCCGCATTCTCTTCAACAGCAGAAGCTGTATAGGACAGCTGTCATCTTCTTGCTCGTACCAAGCCATCGCTGTTTCTAGTGCTATAAAGGCCTCTTCAGGACTTGGTCGACGTTTTGGGTTTTCTTCATAATCTACAAGTACATCATGTACTTCTGAGGAGTCTTCATCATCGGTCACTACATGTATTTGGTTTTCTTCTTGCACAAAAGACAAAATTTCTTCGTCATTCAAAAACTGAAAACCAGAATCATTATCATCTTCTAGCTACATGTGTGCATCATCTTTGTCACAGGCCGAAAATCCGGGCATTGCTTGAAACAGTTCCACAACTTCATTTATACAATCATCATTTGTGTCCACTACAGTAGTTTCATTTCCTCCTTTTTTCCCAAGCAATCTATTCCAAGCCTTGTTGAGATTATCTTGTGACAGGGTGGTCCAAGCATCAGCTAACATATATCAGCAGTCTTTGAGATTAAGCTTTTTGGAAAACGCCACCACACTTTCTTCATCTTCAGCCAACAATAAACGACGCATGACTTCCTTCTTGTACGTCGTTTTAAGCTTTGCTATAACACCCTGATCCATTGGTTGAATCAGTGCTGTTACATTGGGAGGCAGAAAAATTACTTTAAAATTTGCATCAACTGCATTCAATGTATCCGTCTCTGGATGAGATGGTGCATTGTCCAGTAGAAGAATTAATTTTCCAGTTTTCTTTTCTTGTTCTCTCAACCTCTTCACATTTGGGATGAACTGATTTGTATACCAATCAAGAAATATTTCACTATTCATCCAAGCACTCTTCTGTGCTTTGTAGCACAATGGGAGACATGTCACATTCTTTAAACAACGTGGTTTTTTGGCTTTACCGATCATTAGCACCGGTAAACGATGACTTCCACTGGCATTCGCGGCTACCAAAATTGTTACTCTCTCTTTGCACTTTTTAAACACAGGGGAAGCTGCTTCGCGCTGAGATGCAAGTGATTTTTGAGGCAATGATTTCCAGCATAAGCCAGTCTCATCGGCATTATACACATCGAGTGAATAATCTTCTTCTTCCAAAAAAAAGCCAAGAATGTTTCTTTAAAATTTTCAGCGGCAGTTGCATCTCCAATTCTCGTATGCCATGACGAGATTTAAAGTTTCTTAACCATCCCTGGCTAGCCTTAAAGTCAGGAGGACAGTCAAGTTGATTGTTGAACTGAAGTGCCTTTTCACACAATAGAGAACCAGAGATAGTTTCCCCTTTGCTTCTTCTTTGCACAAACCATATATACAAAGCCTCTTCCAATTTCAAATCTTTCGCATGTCTCATGGTTTACGTTTCTTCGACCCATTTTCCCTATCCAATTTCGGTGCAAAACTCATAATTTTATCCTTGTTACTTTTGATGTCAGAGACGGTAGCTTTCCCAACATTGGAAATCCTCGCAAGTGAAGACACAATTATTATCATTATTATTTTATTTTATTTATTTTTTTTTTTTCCTTTCCTCACTCTTTTCCGGTCCTTATTTTCATTATTTCTTATTTTTTGTTTTTAATGTACTTTCGACTTCCGTTTTCCGGTTTAGTGGCAGCCATCTTGCTTCTGTGACTGGACATGTGACTGGACACAAGGGAGTTATTTTTCTCTTATTTTTATAGTTTCATGTTCTCTACTTAATTCTCATTTTCTTTCTTTTCCTGTCTTGTTTGTCTGTCCCTGACGAAGGCCTTGTGGCCGCAACGTAGGTTTTTCCTGTCCTATCTCCTTGTAAGACGCATTACTATTTGTGTTTTTTTTTTTTTTTTTCCCCATTCCACTCTTCTTGTGAACAGGGATTTGAAATAAGCTTGTGCTGGGTATCAAACTATTTCATCCTGTCGATTAGGTAAGTTTTAATATTATTATTTTTTTTTGTTTTTGCACAGAGCTAGCATCAGTTTTACCAACACCAATTATTAATTAAGCAGATACATTTTGATACAGATTTGCCGTATATTGAGTAGTGCTGTTCAGTCCATTATACCCTTTTAATTTGTACCCCAGGGCTCCTCACATTGTAGTTACGCCACTGGCTCCCAATATTTAAATCTTAAGACCTATCTACAAAAGTGAGTTATTTTATATTATTTCATATTAAATAACTATTATTATACTTTATGAAATCATTATTGGGTTACTTCAGTGTTATTGTCTCTGTTGCTGATTGTGTGTGCTTTAATTTTAACTGTTGTTTTTTTTCTAATTTACTGATAGATATGGTTAAGAAATTTTATAGAAAAGAAAAGTAAACTGGTAAGAACATTTGTGTCAAAATTTCTGTAACGCCACTTTTAAATCAGTTTTTGTTGTATACTTGACGCATATTTTTCTATCTGCAAAATTGTAAGATCAATTCTTTGTTCCAGAATCAAGAACAAATATGGCACAAGTAGAACAAACCAAAAAGAAGTGCAAACAATACAGCGTGGAATATCTGAAATATGGATTTATTCCAGCAGTAAATAACCAACAGCTGCCAGTTTTATTTATTGTGTGAGAAGGCCTTTCCAAATGAGGTGATGAAACCTTCCAGACAGTTATGCTTAAGTCACCTGAACAAATAATTAGGGCGATTCCACTCAGCAATACTTCTGTTCAAAGAAGAATAGACGAAATGGCTGAGAATGTTGAAGACACATTGTGCAACATACTTATGACACCAGAATTTGCATTGCAGTTGGAAGAGTCAACTTTGCCGGGGCAACGAATCTTTGCTTCTTGTATATGTTCGCTTTGTAAAAGATGAAAGATTGGTTCAAGAGTTATTTGCTAGGCAACTAGCAAAAGATACAAAAGGGGAGTCAATATTTTGTGTAGTTGAGCAAATTTTCAAAGAGAAGGACATTCTGCTTACTAACATTCTTGCTTGTGCAACAGATGGGGCACCATTAATGACAGGTTGTTACCGCGGGTTTATCGCTTTCTTAAAAGAAGCTGTATATGGTATATTTACAATACACTGTGTAATTCACAGACAAAATCTTGTCGCAAAAAATCTAAGTGATCAGCTTCCCAAATCATTAAATACTGTTATCACAGCGACTAATAAAATTAAGTCCCATGCTCTCAATTCTTGACTCTTTCGGGAGCCTTGAACTGAGAATGATGAACAATTTGAACGCTTGCTGATGCACACAGAAGTCAGATGGCTCTCAAACGGAAATTGCCTGAGACGCTTTTATGCGTTTTTGAAATGGTGGTAGAATTCTTTAAAGACTTGCATGCTTTGCTCAGTACAGAACTAACGAATATGAGGCACGACATTGCATATTTGTCAGATTTATTTACGAAGTTTGACAAAATAAATCTGCAACTGCAAGGAAATGATATTAATCTGATAAGAGTCAAATCTGTTGCCTCCAAGTTTTTGGCCAAATTAACGCTATTCAAACGCAATATTGGCTGTCGCGAGCTAATCCAATTTCCTAGCCTCTTAGAGTTGGAAGAGAAAGATAAAATACCAGAGGAAAATCTTCAAGTATATTGTGCACATCTAGATATGATGCATAAAGACATGTCTCAGAGGTTTCAGGATCTTCGTTTTCATCACTATTCCAGATTGGATAGTAAATCAATTCCTGGACATGTGCAGTGAGGAACTAGGAAGGATGAAAGAGGAACTGATATCACTGCAAAAATGACGTTGAGTTTCAGCCAATGTTCAAAAAATCTTATCAAGACTTTTAGCTGCAGAAAGAAATCTGTGAATGCTATCCTGCAGTGTGGGGAAAGGTTATAATGTTCTGTATTGCCTTTCCAACACCGTAGTTAGTAGAACGTGGTTTCAGAGCGGTTATCGAACTTCTTTCGAAGCAAAGAAACAGACTGAAAATTACTGAACGTGGGAATCTGAGACTCCTGAGTAACTTTCAGCTTAATATTGAGAAGCTGATATCACTGCATCAAGCACATCCATCTCACTGAAGTTAACACATTAACTACCGCAAGCCGGTGGAACCGGCTTTTGAAATCCTATCATTTGGACCGCAAGCCGCTCAGAGCGTCGATCTAATTTTAGTAATAAAATGAATGAAAAATGTACTGAAACACTTTCTGATCTAGTTCGAAATTTTAAGTTGCTACTGGAAAACAAATTACAAAAGCATGGTTGTTGTAGAACACTGGAAAATTGATATTATGTTCATGTTTTTCAGCGTTTTTAGTTAGTTACCAAATCGTGTAAAACTGTTTACCGTGGCAACTAGTGATAGGACCACACAAAAATGCTCATACATCTCGTCTAATGGCTGAATAGGCTAGAAACTTGTTTCAACAATTGACTGATAGATCTAGTGACGAGGCCAAGAGTGAAAACGGTGTGCACATTGATTGAAATAAGGATTTTGATAGAGATGGGGCGCAAGCAGTTATAATTGTGAAAATATTGCAAGTCCTCGGCCATCGGAGGGCCGTTAAATAGCAACAACCTCTATTAGAGTTACAAATGGTGCTTACTGTAATAGTACATTCATTTATCTTTAAAATGACGTGTAATTAATAAAAATCTGTAAACAATTACGAAAACCACCGCTTACTTTGTGCAAACACCTACAGGATAAAAATGGGGAAAAAATTTAATTCGGCCACAGTGTGTTTTTCAATTCGGTAGTTAATGTGTTAAAAGAACAATGAAGTAAGTTTGTTACTAATATACTCTCTTATACTACTGTTTGTTATAATGGATTAACTCTTTGACTCCAGACCAACGCTCTGAGCATTGCAAAATTCAACGCGCCGTGCCAGAGCAACGCTCACAGCGTGGTTTTTAGTTTATCACGCATAAACCTTAAAAATCGTCCGTTTAATGCAGTTCATATATTAAAACTCGTAGAATGACTTCTGCTACTATCTAAACAACTAATTTGAATGTAGTTAATCAGCACATGTGCGTGTTTTGATGTTATTATCACAATTTTTGTGAAGATTTGCGTTTTTCGTTGTTGTTGCTAGAGAAATATGTCTCGCTTTATATTTACATTTTCTAAGTCTCCTAAGCAAATAAATGTGTCAAACTACTTTGAAACATTGCTGACATTGATGATGATTGTTTGGTAGTCACAGTTTGTTGTCAAAATACGGAATCTGTGCAGAAAAGCTAGACACACTAGGTTTAGTTGATGAGTGGGCGTAGTCGTATTCTGGCCGATCAAAAAGCAACAAAACTAGACCTACAGTAACATCTAATCATTAGTTCTTGGTAGAAGATAAAGCTAGGGATACAATTAAAACATTAAACAAGTGTAAAAAAGTTTTTATATGACGTTATTCTTCTTTATTTGTTTGAAAATTACGTAATGCACGATTGCATAATTTATATTTTTCTTACAAAGGACCACGGAAAAACTGGTGTGAATAACACTAAATGTACTAATTGTGGCCATAAGCATGTTTTTTTTTTACTTGTATATGGATTAACTTGATGTTTGAAGACTAAAAAGAAAGTTTTATTGTCTACAACAGTAATTTGTCTTTGGTAAGATCGTATTCTACAGTCAACTTTTTAGCGTTTTTCAATTTTACATGCAAAATGTTTTAAGTATACCGAACATACTTGTGTTAACACTACCAAAGACATTATATATTTGAATTCTCTATCAATTTCCCTACAGTTTGGTATATAATAAGTACATGTTCAAAGGAAAATTCACAAACAAATTTAGACTGAAAGATGAACACTTCACTCTATAAAATTCTGCCCACAAAAAAAGTCTGGCACAGCGTGCAAAATAACTCTGGAATGAAAGAGTTAAGTAATTAAGTTTTTTCATTTTAAATTAAATTAATAAATAAGCGTATCTGTAGCTTTTTATTAAAATGTAATAAATAGAGCAATTAGTTGTCACTGTTTTGAATTAGCAGTTGTGCTTATCTTTCACGCTTTAGTTTTTTTTTTACTGTGGGGAAATGCATGGGGACGCTGGGGACATGCCCTGGCAGTTGTGGGGGTGGTGACCCGAAAAAGTCTGGGAAACACTGGTGTAGATAATACCATGGAGTCGTCAATGTGGTATTGTCTGCAAAAGAGCAAGAAGCTCAGCAGCCATAGTTAAACAACAACATTAACAAGTCTTCTATTCTATGCAAGAACACATTTATGTAAGTTATAATTTTTCTGGAGGAAAAAGGTATCATTTAACAGTAGCATTACAAAACAAGGCGGAATGATAGTTTACTGTGCAGGTTGCCATCAGCTCAAGTTTTTTTCTGGTTTTCTCATCATTTTCACTTCTGTCTCCAGTTCTCTTTTGGTGTGTTTTTCCATCTACCTCTGCCTCTCTTTCTCTGGAGATTCCAGAACAAGGACTGCCTTGTAATGCTATCAACAGGTGTCCTCAATGTGTTCTATCCATCGCCATTATCTTCTTCCCATCTCTTGTTCCACTGGCATTTGTCTGGTTCTTGTCATCAGTTCCATATTGGTGACTTTGTCATATTTCAATCTTTCTATTCTACGTATGCACCCATTTATGAAAGTTTTTAGCTTTTTTTATTGTTGTTTGTGTTGTTCTCCATGTTTCAGAGCCATATAATAGGACTGACTTGGCATTTGAGTTGAAGATTCTTGTTTGTATTGGACTTGATTTCTATTGATCTCCATGTGTTTCCCAATGCAATGAAAGATCTTATTTTGATATTTTAAAAAATAAGACCGACCACAAAGAAAACTAAATTCAACCCTCCCAATGGAAAGACAATATAGTGACAATTTACATAGAGCACAACCAATATTACCAAACTGGAATCAACTGGGCAAGCAGTACAAAAGAACAATCACAACATGTTATTTGATTCTGGACACTAAACTTGAATCAACCAGAATGATGATCTGGGGAAAAGTGGTTTGCGGGGTGTGAAAAAAAAGGGGGGGGGGGGGAGACAGAATGAATTAATGAGTTCAAAACTGAACCTTGCTAAGAACAAAGATCAAAAGCTATATTTAAAGAATTATAACTATGAATGGGCAGTAGCAAGTGATGGAAGTCTGAAGGGCAGATATGCATATAAGTTGCTCAGGGCTCCAAAAAGAACGTTTCAGGAGTCTAGAGAACTAATAATTCCAAGGAATAAGAAACTACTTAGACTACAACTAAGAATGGGCTATTTTAGAACAGTAAATAAATAAATATTACACACATAAAGGTATGTTTCAGGCGCTCGTGAGAAATAAAGAAACAGAAAACCAGACAACAGAAAAACAACAGAAGTGAGTGGCTCACCGGACAATCAAACCCAGGACCTTCCGAATGAAACCTCTGCCTTGCTACAGAATCACACTATCCTCCCTGCCAGCTAGGCACCACAAAAATAGTGCTTCGAAGACAGGGGTCATTAGCGCTAGTGAGCCACTCACTTCTGTTGTCTGGTTTTCTGCTTCTTTATTTCTCACGAGAGCATGCAACATACCTTTATGTGTATAATATTTATTTATTTACTGTTTACAGGCCTCGGGTTTCCCCTCTTTATTTGTTTAAATATTTTAGAACAGGAGAACCTTATTGTGCAGAATGTCTACAAAACAATACTAGAGAGCATTTCCTACTAAAATGTAAGAAGTATGAACAATACAAGTTGACAGAGATTAAAAGGATTGAATAAGAGGGAGAAATACAAATCGTGGTAAAAAAAAAATATTGTCATGCCGACAAGTTTGAACTAGTGCCCTATAGAAGAATCTAGGGCACTAGTTTGAACGATCAACCCACCCACCTCCTTAATGATTAAAGGGGAGTTGAACTGCGCCCTACATTGTTTTCTTCGTATCTCAGTTTATCAAGATCTTTTCATGTCATTTCAATCTTATTAATATTAGTATTATAATAATTATTATTATTATTATTATTATTGGTTTTATTCGCTTCAATGAAATGTTTAATTTTCAACCGTCTCCAGACTTTAATCTTCAACGCTTCATCTTGGTGATTATTTATGGTTTTCGTGTTTCTTATAAAATGTATTGCATAGGTGTTCAAGTTATGGGGCAACCTCACTTTAAACAAACTGCTCCTGATACCACTACAGCTAGAGCACACAAAATGCTTTTACTCAGGTTCTTGCATATCATAGCTGTGCTTGTGATTGTCCTCTTGCTTGGTTAGTGATGGTATTCGGCCGAGAGAACTACTGGTATCACAAATTAGTTACGGCTGTGAATGATCTGATCTCGAAAAATTAGTAGAGAGGAGACAGACATAAATTGCCACCTCCGCTGTGTAACTAACTGTGATATTAAAAAACAAGGAAACAGATTTTACTTAACAATTATAAAAATTGACAAGTCGTTCAAATACAATTTCCTTATTATTTATTTAGTATATACACTATCTACTCTTGTGCTGAAGGATGGATGTTGGAAGATGGAATGTAACGGATTTGTAAGTTTACATATGATTTACAAATATTTATATTTATATAGATATATAAATATATTACAACAAGTTTTCCAATTATAGGAACAAAATTATATCAGCTGTGCTGTTATTCAATTATAGTACATGTATCAGCTGTGCTGTTAATTAAGTATATAACATTTATCAGCTATGCTGTTAATTTTGTCTCTTGCTATGCTAACTCGCTTTCTCGTCACTGACAGTTACTTTGCTCACAATGCTGACAGAAATGGTACTAATGTGTACTCATCTCTCAAAACGTTCTGTTCTCCTTAGTTTGGTTCACACAACAGCTGCTGAGGATCGTTACTTTAGCCCACCCAAGACTGAGGGGGACTAAAGCTGTAGCTTCTGTGCAATCTCTATGCTCCTGCGAAGTTCCAGGCAGCTGGATTGACTCGAACATACGACCTCAGGTTGGATGACACGAATAAAACCTGTAACAAGTAAAAATAGGGGCTAATTTCTATCATCAAGCCCACCTATTTCTAGTGTGGGCGAAATGAGCGTGTGTCTCAGGTGTCTGCATGTAGGATGAATGACAACATGGCTCAGTATGAGTTAGCAATAGCGAGACAAGACAGGTGTCTACTTGCAAAACATTCTTTTTGACAAATTAATACATGAATACCTCCAATAATAGAAATTCAATACCTGAATACATCCAATAATAGAAATTCAATACCTGAATACATCCAATAATATAAATTCAATACATGAATACATCCAATAATATAAATTCAATACATGAATACATCCCATAATATGTACACCTAGGTGTGATACAACAATGTCCTTCCCCATATACCAGGCCCTCTCTGACAAGTGCTATACTGGTTGGTAACATATATCCAAACAATATTGTTGTATTCTGATGATACGTGTTATAGGAGACGAGGACTGTTTGGTTATATTTCAGGTGAGAGTAATCTGAGACAATAGATTGAGTTATATGAGACAATAGATTGAGTCCTAACAAGGACTGTTTTGGTTATATTTCAAGTTGGAGTTAGATGAGACAATAAATTGATGAGTCCTAACAAGGACTGTTTTGGTTATATTTCAGGTTGGAGTTAGATGAGACAATAGATTGATGAGTCCTAACAAGGACTGTTTTGGTTATATTTCAGGTTGGAGTTAGATGAGACAATAGATTGAAGTTATAGACTGAAGTTATAGGAGACAATAGGTTGAGTCCTAACAAGGACTGTTTTGGTTATATTTCAGTTTGGAGTTATCTAAGACAAAAGATTGAAGTATGAGTCCTATTAGTCTTCGTCTTCATCAATCATATTATGAAATACAATCATTATACCTAATTCCCCAAGATACAATCAGTAACCTGATACATTCATAGTGAACCAAAATATATTAAATATATACAGGTGTAAGTAGTATAAATGACACACAACAAATACCAACATTATAGAACTGCTGTAGGCCTATTTTCCTACAAGTATAGTAATTATGTTTACCCTCTAAGATTTAAACAGGCCAGGTTTTGACTCGACTAGTGAAGCAGGCTGCCAGGTCAACGCACTCAGGTAAGCAATAAATCAAGGTTGACAGCTTCTCTTCTTCAGTCGGTCTATCTGGCTTCGTGTTGGTGTGCGTGTTTTTGCATAAAATCTCGCCCGAATATATAGGCAGGTGAGGTAACTTCTACTGCTTAAGGAAAGCCTTTGGTTGGTTCCTGGCGGGGCAAGCTGATTGGTTGTCTGCAGTTGAGTATCATGCTCCATACAGCCTAATTTTATTCTGTTTTATTCCGCCATATTGGGTGACAAGATGGCCGCGACCGACATCCGAAAAACAGGGCTTAAGTTTAATTTTATTCTGTCTCAGAGACTGGTGAACGGTGCTCGTTGATTGGTGGAAGCAAATTTGTATCTCGACATAGTGATTTAACAAAGTAGTGGGTTTACACACTCGTTTCACGACATTCATCAAAATCGTCTTCACCATTTTCCTTTGCGCTCTATACGGAGCACAGAGTCCCCACTGCAGCTGGTCCCCTCGCAGGAAGCCTGCGCCATGGCGTCACGTGCCCGTGCAGTGGTGGTTGTTGTGTCATTTTGTTTTACATGATGGGGTTGCTATCCCCAAACACAACCTCGGATTAGTCGCCTTGTACGACATGAAAAAAAGGTAGTTGGAAGCTCGATATTCGCAGGACACCATTCTCTCTTATGTAACAAAATGGAATTTCAGATGTATGAAAAACATGAATGGTAAAAGAAATGGATGTATGTTTTCAGAAGTACAGTAAGTTTAGTATTATTCGGCAAATTTCCTATTTCGAGACGTGGATAATGGGTGCGACGATTAGGAACAAAAAGAACTGCTAATTCTGAGCTATCCAGAAGATAGGCACACCATCAAAGCGGGTAGATGCTGGAATTGGGTTGGCCACATCGTCAGAAGAGACACTGCTGATATCATAAAAACTGCCCTACCACGGACTCCAAAAGAAAGGCGAAACAGAGGCCGGCCAAAAGCAGCTTGCCGGAGACCCGTGGAAGCAGTGTGCAAAGCATGAACCAGAGTTGAGGAACCAAACGAAGGATGGCCGCCGGCCGAGCAAAGTGAAGACAGTTTGTTGCTGCCCTACAAGACGCCACTAGGCGTAATGGTCAGTGATTGCCTCGTCAACCAGCGGCCAAGGACCAGAGAAAAAGTATTAGGAACAAAGACATTTCTGTTCGAAAAAAAAATACCCATGATCAAATTTTAACAGGATCTGCTGAGTTCATAACGAGATCTTCAGTGTCATCATCATCATCATCACTAAACTTCAGCTCCTCAAGGAGCATAGGCTTTCAATAAACTTATGCCAAGTCTTTCTGTCAAGTACCACCAGCTTAAGGTTTTTCCAAGCCATTTTCATCCCTTTCATTTATGTCTTCAGTACTATTCTGTGTATGTTTTTAGTCTCTCTTTACCTCCCCGTGGGGATTCTAGAGATAGTACAACGTGGTAATGCTATCAAAAGGTAAATTCACTCTGTGTCATATCAATCGCCAGCGGCTTCTAACAATCTCCGATTCCACTAGCAATTATTTGGTTCTTGCCATCAGTTACACACTGGTGATCTTGTCGTACGCAATCATCAATTTACGAATCTTCAACGTAGCTTTGTTTTAATCATCGGTCTATAAGCTACTGGTAATACAAAGCATCTATACTTACCTAGGTGAAGGCCATTAAAATCAGAGGAGCAACGCAAAGTAGAATTAAGGTGGTCTTTCTTTCCACCACTGTTTTAAAACAGGATGGGTAAATTGTAACAAATTCATTCTGTTGATATTTACTGTTGTGTGTAGTAAATGTTGTTAGATGTAATGAGACGTGGCTGGCTGTCATACATTCTCACATTACGAAGCATAATCAAACTGAATGAAGCTAAAGCTCAAGAGAAGAAAGAAGAAATTACCTTCATGGGTCACCTTATTGCTGCTCGAGGTGTTGAACCAGACAAGAAAAAGGTTGAGACAATACTAAACATGCCTGTTCCTAAGGACTGTCATGAAGTTCGCAGATTTTGCAGCATGATACAGTATCTAGCAAAGTTTCTCAACAATCTTTCAGAAGTTCTTCATCCAATAAGAGAACTTACCCGTAAGGATACTCCCTTTATCTGGTCTGCTGAATGTGAACAAGCCTTCAAGAGAATCAAGAAACTGATTACTTTTACTCCAGTACTCGCATACTATGATCCTGATGAATCTTTGTGTATTCAAGTTGATAGTAGCAGCTATGGACTTGGGGCTGTCCTCCTACAAAATGGTCATCCAATAGAGTTTGTTTCAAGAGCTCTAACTGAAACAGAACAACGCTGAGCTCACACTGAGAAGGAACTCTTAGCTGTTGTATATGGTTTGGAAGGCTTTGACCAGTACACTTATGGAAGGAAAGTTACAGTCATCAACGACCATAAACCTTTGGCAGCCATCGTTAAGAAACCTCTGAGTCAAATTCCTCGAAGACTGCAGAATTTATTGATGTGCAGCCATCAATATGACTTTGAATTCCAGTGGGTACAAGGTTCCGATCTTCTTATAGCCGACACACTGTCCAGAGTTTGTATTCATAATGTCACATTGGATTCCTTAGCTGATAGAGAGAGCAATGCAGGAGCTGATGCACCTGTAAGATTACCTGAAATACCAGATATGATGATGGGAAAGATTAAAGCTGAAACTCTCAAAGACAGCGTGCTTCAGAGGTTGAAGTCGACCATTTTGCATGGGTGGCCTACAAAAAAAAAGTCTGATGTACCAGCTGAGCTTATGCCTTTATTTGATATTGGTGACACTCTGACAACAGAACAAGGCATAATACTTAAAGGAGAGCGTATTCTTATCCCAAAAGCACTGAGGCCTGAAATCAAGCAAAAGCTACACGATGCTCATCTTGAATTTGACAGCATGATGCGCCGGGCCAGAAGTTGTCTGTTTTGGATCGGCATGACGGCTGAGATTCGACAGATAGCTGACAGTTGTCCAGAATGTCAAGAACCGAAGGCAAAGAATACTAAAGAACCTTTAAACCAACACTCAAGAGGTTTATCACCTTGGGAGAAAGTTGGCACTGACATCTTTATTATAGAAGGCCGATATTATTTAGTTCTGATTGACTACTTTTCCAACTTCATTGAAGTAGACTTTCTACCTACAATGACAGCACAGTTAGTCATCAGGAAATTGAAGTCTCATTTTGCTCGTTATGGTGTTCCTAAAGTTATTGTATCTGACTCAGGTACTCAGTTTACGTCTGCGCAGTTCAGATCATTTACTGCTAGATGGGGAATACTTCATGTTAAATCAGCACCAGGTCACCATAAAGCCAATGGATTAGCTGAATCTGCTGTGAAACTCATTAGGGTATGATGAGAAAGACTGTTCAAAACAATACAGATGCATATGAGGCACTACTTGAACTTCGTAATACGCCAAGACAAGGGTTTGATTAAAGTCCAGCAGAAATACTGTTCAACAGGAAACTGCGTACACTGATACCTTCTGCAGTGAAACCCGTTGCATCTCACAGTAGAGTTATTGAAAGTAGAGGCAAGAGAGACAGATCAGTGAAGACGTATTATGATAAAACTGCTCATGATCTGCCCAAGTTGTCTCACCAGCCAGTCTACTATCAAGACCCTGAACAACCAAACTGGCAACCTGGAAGGATTGATAAGAGGCTATCTGAAAGATCTTATTTAGTTGAAGGGGAGAATGGAGGTCAATATGTCAGAAACAGAATTCATCTAAGACCTAAAACAACACCTTTCACACCTGATCCCGCGGACCTGGAAATTGATTTCTCCTCTCCAGTTCTACCCGAGCAACAGGTTGTTTTGCCAGACATGGAGAACACTAGTGAAGTGAACAGTTCCAATCCTCCAGAAGATAATCCTTCAACTCCAGCTACTTCTAGTCCTGGGAAAGCTGGCAAAGAACAGAAACATTCTCTCCTACCATCTAGCCCAAAGAGACCTCAAAGAGATCGCAAGAAACCCTCTTGGATGAATGACTTTGTTCGCTCATAAAGAAGGGGGGGGGGGTATTGATATGGTCTTTGTGTATATATGTCTCCATTGTTACTATGTTTCCCACTAGAGTTACTTACCCTTATGCTAACTACTTCCTTCCTCTTTCTGCTTCTAAACATGGCTGATTAAATATGTCGGTTTATATACAGTGTGTTCAGGCTTCGTGATTATGCTTCGTAATGTGAGCCACGTCTCATTACATCTAACAACATTTACTACACAACAGTAAATATCAACACATTCATTTATCTTTCAATCACGATGGAACATGCAACCGCCGCTGCAGCTGCTCCTCCTCCCCCCTTTTTTTGCAGGAAGCCAGCAACACTCATCCATTACAGCAATGGTCTCTGTTGCAATTTCTTTTACACGATAAGGTTGCCATCCCCATGCAACATTTTATATTAACCGCCTGTTACGAGATGCCCGATGGAGCAGGCGCTCTATTCGTTCTTTGCCTCATTAATGAACCCCGTTATGTTAACTACGCAAAAACCTAGCCGGAACATTCCGCGTATAAAGAACTGCCTTAGCGGTAACATCCTAACCCATCTTTCCCCACCAAACTAGCAATCTTTTACGGAAAAGCCGTTCATTTGCGGCGTGGAAACAAAATTACGCACTGATTGAAATAATGCGACTTTCTTCCTATCTAAAAATAGTATTTGCTTCAGAATTATTCATGTCGTTATTTTGACAAAATGTATGGAATATAAATGTATATACAAAGTATATAAATGTACCGGTACATATAAAGTATATATATATATATATATATATATATATATATATATATATATATATATATATATATATATATACATATATATAAAATATATATATATATATATATATATATATATATATATATATATATATATATATATATCTGCCATCAATGGTACCTATACCTTGTAGCGGTATGGCAGCTTGCGTACCCTGATAATCCCCAGAGCTATGCCAGTGGGAGTTTTACTCCTGGTAGGTTCAACCAAGCAGGACTGGTCTGTGTGGGTAGGGGTCAGACAAAAGCTGGTACCCTGGTCCTCCAGGTTGGGGGTTTTAGCACAGGGCTGACATCCCTGTCTGTGTAAAAAAAACAATGAAGTTACGGAAACAATAATAAATGAACAAACTTTGCTGCGGGGTGGACATTCGGAGTCTGTGGCTCGTATGACTGTCAGTGGTGAAAGCCGAAAGGAAGCCACTGACATGAAAACGGATGTCCTGACCGCAAAACAGGATACAAGAATAGGTTTTTGGAATGTCAGGACAATGTACGAGACAGGTAAACTAAGACAGGTCACGGCAGAAATGAGAAACTATAGTTTACACATTCTAGGGATAAGTGAGAGCAGATGGACAGGGGCAGGAAAAGTTAAAACAGCAACAGGAGAAACAGTACTTTACTCTGGAAGAGAGGATGGACAACACAATGAAGGCGTAGCCATTATTCTACAGAAAGGAATAGAAAGGACATTAATAATAATAATAATAAATTCTTTAAGCGCCAAACACGGCGCATAAGGCAGAAACCAGTGCTCTCCAGGTTGTTCGTTGTGACGCCACTCCTCTTAGCTCTTGCACATTATTTAGGCCCAACGTTCTTCCTTCTCTTATTATTGTTCTTCTGAGTGTTTCTTTTGGTCTTCCTTTTTTCTGCTTACCCTCAGGAACCCAAGTGAGCGCCTGTAGTGGTATTCTGTTGTTTTGCATTCGTAGGACATGACCGATATATGACCATCGTCTTTTCCTTATATAGTCGGAGACATATTTCTGCCTAGAGTCTTCTCTTATTTGTCGATTAGTCTTGAATTCTTTCCAACTGATGTTCATGAGTTTTCTAAGACATTTGTTCTCGAATGTATTCAGCTTGTTCTCCAATGATTTTGTTATTTTCCAACTCTCACAGCCGTATGTTAACACTGAGATAACATTTGAATTAAACAGACGAAGCTTGGTATGTATATTCAATGATCGTAATTTCCAAATGTTAGATAATCTATTGAAGGCGCTAGCTGCCAAAGCAATTCTAGTATGGATTTCTCTTGTTGTGTCACCATCCTGAGTCATTTTACTGCCTAAATAATTGAAACTTTCAACTTTCTGTAGTTTTTCCCCGTTCAAGATGATATCAAAGGTCTCGCTAGAAAAGTTCATAGCTTTAGTTTTAGAGGCATTTATTTGGAGACCAATTTTAACCGAGAGATGACACAAATTATTTATTGCTTCTTGGGATTGTCTTGGTGTTGAACTTAAGAATGCTACATCATCTGCGAAATCCAGGTCCCCCAGGAATTTTCCATTTGTCCATTTTATACCCAATTGTTCATTGTGGGTATAGTTTCTCATAACCCAATCAATAGCTATTCCAAAAAGTAGTGGTGACATAATACAGCCTTGTTTCACCCCTGTTTCTACTGTAAAACCATTCTGTATTCCCTTTATTTGTTCTAACACAACATCTTGCATTGTCATATAGCGCTTTGATTATATTCACATATTTTGTTGGAAAACCATAGATTGTAAGTATCTTCCACAATGATGGGCGGTGTAGACTATCAAAGGCTTTTTGAAAATCGACGAAGGTGATAATAAGTGGCGATTGCCTTTCCACTGATTCTTCTATAATTGTTCTTAGTGTGAATATTTGATCAATACATGATCGTTTCGGCCTGAAACCCGCTTGTTCTTCTCTGATCTTTTCGTCAGCATGCAATTTAAGTCTTTCTAACATCATGCAACATAATAATTTTCCAGGTACTGATAATAGAGATATACCACGCCAGTTATTACAGTCTGATAGATCACCTTTCTTCGGTAACTTTACAATAATACTGTCTTTCCATTGTTGTGGTGGTTGTTAAGGACATTACTGGAATGGAAACCCATCAACAACAGACTGATAAGATTAAGATTGAGAGGGAGATTCACCAACACTACAATAATACAATGCTACGCACCAACGAATGATAGCGATGAGGAGGTCAGGGATGAATTCTATCAACAACTGCAGAAAGAAATGGAAGACACACCTAGATATGATCTTGTTATAGTAATGGGAGACCTCAATGCGAAAGTTGGTACACACAATACGTAATGAAAGAACAATGGGGAAATGCGGCAGCGGAACAGCAAACGAAAATGGGGATAAACTAATAAGTTTCTGTAGCATTAATAACCTGGTCATTGGATGAACACTCTTCCCACATAAAGAAATTCACAAATTAACATGGGAATCACCAAATGGTCGGGACAGAAACCAGATAGACCACATCATGGTTAACGGTAGATGGAGACATGCATTACAAGATGTGAAGGTAAGAAGAGGTGCAGATGTGGGAAGTGATCACCATTTAGTAGTAGCAAAACTGAAAGTGAAACTAAGAAGGGCTGCACCAACTGTAACTACACAGAAAAGGTTTGACATCAGCAAATTGAAGGACTCCCTTACCAGAAAAGCTTTTACGGCCGACATAAAGAAACGATATCAATTTGCCGAAAGTCAGGAAAAGACAGTGACTGTTGATATAGACCAGAATTTCAACACCATTTCAACAATATACAAAGAAAGCAGCAAAACATGCTTGGGATTCCAGGAAAGGAAGAAGCAAGACTGGATAACACCAGAAACTTTAAACACCATAACGATGAGAAAGGAAATGAAAAGAAAGAAAACAGAAGCGAAGTCCCCCAGGTTAAAGCAACTATATAGCGAACAGTACAGTCAGCTGGACAAAGAAGTTAAACGCAAACACGAGCCAACAAAAGGAATTTCCTAGACGATCTTGCAAGACAGGCAGAGGAGGCAGCACTGAGAAATGAACAAAGCACAGTATACAAAATAACTAAATTCATCAGCGGAAAACGAGGTGCAAACAATATTACATTAGTAAGAGATAAGCAAGGTAATCTCATCACGACAGCAGAGGGACAAGAAACAAGATGGGCAGAGCACTTCAGAGAAACCCTGAACAAGGAACCACCAGAGACACAATTGAATGTTCCTGAGGCTGAAAACGATCTAGATGTGAATACAGACATTCCACGAAAAGAAGAAATCATCACAGCAATCAAAGGGTTAAAGAGCGGCAAAGCTCAGGGCCATGATAACTTAAATGCAGAGCTATTTAAGACAGACCCTGAGCTAGCAGCAGAACTATTAGAACCACTATTTGCACAAGTCTGGAAAACGGGGACAACACCATCAGAGTGGAACAAAGGAATAATTGTCAAATTGCCCAAGAAGGGAGATCTTGCAGACTGCAATAATTGGAGAGGAATCACTCTTCTCTCAGTTCCCAGCAAAATACTAGGCAGGATAATTATACAGAGAATTTCAAAGGCAGTAGATCACAAACTGAGGAAAGAACAAGCAGTATTTAGAAAGAACAGGAGATGTGTAGATCATATATTCACTCTCAGGAACATTATAGAGCAGTGCTCAGAATGGCAAAGACAGCTTTACATTAATTTCGTTGATTTTGAAAAGGCTTTTGACAGCATACATAGGGACAGTTTATTGAAAATACTGAGGGCTTATGGAATTCCAAGCTGCATAGTGTCAATCATAAAAAGCCTCTATGCAAACTTTACGTGCAGTGTTGGGCAGAGCAACCTAACCTTTGAGGTGAAGACAGGAGTACGACAGGGATGCCCCTTATCAACCACTCTATTTTTAATAGTCATAGACTGGGTGATGCGCCAGACAACAGAGGGCAGTCCAAGAGGAATAAGATGGACAACATTTTCTACATTGAAAGATCTGGAATATGCAGATGACATTGCACTACTAGCACATTCACATCAACACATCCAGGAAAAAACGGATAGACTTAATAAGTTTAGCCAGCAGGTGGGCTTAAACATCAATTTAAAGAAGTCTGAGGTCATGACGCTCAATGTGAGCAACCCTGAGCCCATATCAGTAAGGAATAAGCAATTGGTACAGACAGATACCTTCACATACCTAGGATGCATAGTAACACCAGACGGCGGGGCAGGCAAAGACATCAACATCAGAATGAATAAGGCAAGAACAGCCTTCTTTAGCCTAAACAACATCTGGAAGTCCTCCCAATACAGCACAAGCACAAAATTAAGATTATATCAGAGCTGTGTGCTTTCTGTGCTTCTCTATGGTGCGGAATGCTGGAGAGTTACAGAGAAGGAAATGTCGAAATTGTCCTCTTTTCACACAACATGCCTAAGAAAAATTCACCGAATCTTTTGGCCGAATACCATCACTAACCAAGATCTGCTTACTCGTAGCAAGCAAGAGGACATGCACACCATCATAGCTGGCAGGCGCTGGAACTGGGTTGGTCATGTCCTCAGAAGAGACCCCGATGCCATCACAAGAACAGCTATGCTTTGGACCCCTGAAGGAAAACGAAAAAGAGGCCAACGAAAAACAACCTGGCGGAGGACTGTGGAGGCTGAGATGCAAAGAATGAACCAGAGTTGGGGCACTGTACGAAGGATGGCCACCGACCGAGCAAAGTGGAATCAATTTGTTGTTGCCCTATAAAACGCCACTAGGCGTGATGGCCACTGACTGCTTTGACGGTCGGCGGCTATGGATCAAAGAAGAAGAAGAAGAATATATATATATATATATATATATATATATATATATATATATATATATATATATATATATATATATTGTCAAGTGCTTGCTGTGTGTACACATTGACAAATATGTATTACATACACATGGAGCGACAAACATGGCTCGTTTTTCACAGCAAATTGTTAATACACTAAACTCCAACAAGTAAATACGATATCCGACGACTTTATGTCACAAACTTGATTATAACACAATAACACAGGCAGACTGCCGCTTTGGCCATAAATCATCACATAAGAAAAGCACAATATATGATGTGCATAATTAGAACAGCATCTCATGGAAAGAATTTCACAATATCTTAATATATTTCCTATTTTCCTTCAACCATTTCGCCTTCACTCTCCACGTAATCTCTCCTCGCTCTAATCTCTGTCTCGAATGACCTTTTTACCCATGACCCTTTTCACACCTGACCAGTCTTCTCCCCCACTTCGTTCACAACAACTCAGCCATGCCCGTGAACTCGACATTAGCGCTTACTGCTACTAATGCATTCATGCCCGCAAGCAAACTTAACATTCACTCACTTCAACTCACAACTTACATAAACATATCTAGTTCCCACCGGAGCATGAGTACTGACATTCATTCTATAAACCGTTCGTGACATCCACCCCTCCCTCTCCAAGTGAAAAACATAGTTTTTCACTGGATGGGTGGTAGATATCAGGAAACCAACCATCCAAAACCTCTGATTACATATGTGGCAAAATCTATAGCATCAGTGTGAACATATGCCATCTACAAATAATCAATAATAACATTCTGAAGAACACAAAAATAAAATTTAAAAAAAATTACAATAGAACCGAGTTGCTAGAAAAATACAACAGCAACCATATGGCAAAAATCATGCATCTCTAATTACACACAAAATTGAAGGTGATAACATTACATCAATTTCACCAAATTCTACTATACCGGAGAATATCTATTATATAACCCTGTACTGGATACACAACATATGATAAGAACTTAGCTTATACAAAAATCATGCAGAATACAGTTGACACAACATTACTCATGTACAAGCATCAAATACTACATAGAAATGGTGGTTAAAAAAAACACACACCCATTTACTACAAGCAAGTGTTCATAATCTAGATAACGAATCTGCAAGAACATTTAATTTACCCTGAATAGGAAAAACAGTGAAGTTGTACTGTTGTAACAACAACGACCACCTTGTTAAACGTGAATTTGGTGATCTAGATGACTTAAGAAAAGTCAAAGGACAATGGTCCGTTTCCAGTACAAAATGAGATCCTAACAAATACCTAGAGAGTTTGGAAACAGCCCAAATAATGGCTAAACACTCTCTCTCTATAGTGGCATATCGCGATTCAGCCGGAAGCAACTTCCTGCTGACATACATGACAGGATGTAGAAAACCATCATGTTCTTGCATAAGAGACGCACCAATGCCCACTGCAGAAGCATCAGTCCTCAGTACAAAAGGCTTAGCCAAGTCTGGCAGTAGAAGAATGGGCTCGCTGGAGAATACAGCTTTGATGTTCCTCAGTGCTCTATCACACTCTTCAGTCCAGACCACTCTGTTTGGCGTGCCCTTTTTTGTGAGTGATGTTAGAGCTGATGACAATGAAGAGAAGCTGGGGATAAATTTATGATAAAAATTTATCAGACCGAGTAAACTACGTACTTGTTTCTTTGTTTTTGGAGGTTGCAAATTCAAAATTCTTCCAACTGTTTGATCAACTGGTTTTAAAACACCCTGTCCTACCACATACCCCAGAAATGTTAACTCCTGAAACCCCACCTTAATCTTACTGGGTCTTGCTGTAAGGTGATGCACCCGAAGGCATGATAACAGTGACTTCAATCCCTCTACATGTTCATCCCACGTGTCATGAAACAAACAGATGTCATCAATATATATGTGATAACATCCTTCTGTCCCCTCAAAAGCATTCTCATCATTCTCACAAAAGTTGCAGGGGCATTCACCAGTCCAAAGCACATATAATTAAACTGGAAAAGACCCTGAGGGGTACAAAATGCTGTAAGTGGCCTAGCGCCTTCTGCTAAGGGAATTTGCCAATACCCCCTCGATAAGTCTAGTTTGGTAAAATACTTTGCCCCCGCTATTTGGGATAGGAGGACCTCTTGGTTGGGCATAGGTTCCGCATCTATCACTGTGACACTATTCAAGCGGCGGAAGTCTATACATATCCGTAGGGATTTATCCTTCTTCCGCACGATGACCATGGGAAATGAGTATGATGATTCAGATGGGGAGATAACACCTAAGCGTAACATATCATTCACTTCTTTTTCAACAGCAGAAGTATAATGTAGTGGAATAGGATATGGTCTCACCCGGATGGGCTCTCCATAGGTCAGTTTAATATCATGCTCAACTAAATCAGTTCTTCCAGGAATATCTGTGAGTACATCTTGAAATTCGCACAGCAGTGATTTCACCTGTTTCCTCTGATGCTGTGGTAGAGATGCAGAGACCTCTACATCTCCCCATGATTCTGAAGCAACCAATGGCAATAGTGGGATCTGGAGATTGACCTCCTCACCTTTGTCTCCATCTTCCTCGATGACTGCTGCACTAGCTACAGTAACTGTACTATCAAGAACAGCGTTCATAACTGGTTCCAGTTCAGTTGGACGTACTACATATGGTTTTAGCATATTAATATGGAAAATCTTCTCCTTCCCTCGGACTAATATCAGATAATCCACATCAGTAATCTGTTTCTTTACTTGAAATGGACCTTGCCAGCTCACTAGCAGGTGATTTTCTTTGGTAGGTAGCAACAACCATACCTCGCTGCCAGGACTGAGGGATACAAGTTTGCTATTCCTATTGGCGTATGCTCTATACCTTGCACCCGATGTCTGTAATGCCTCACGTGCTATCGAACACGATGTAATTATGCATTCTCGCAAGTCAATGACATACTCATAACTTGACTTGACGCTATCATCAGCATAATTCCCGGTCAGCAAGTCTCTCAAAATTTTCATTGGACCCCGAGGATTTGCGCCAAATACTAGCTCAAACGGTGAGAATCCTGTGCTCTCTTGTGGCATCTCTCTGTATGCAAACAAAACTCCCGGTAGGTATCTATCCCACAACTGTGGAAAATCTCCTGTCACCTTACCTAGCATTCTTTTCAGTGTTCCATTGAACCGCTCGCAGACCCCGTTACTCTGAGGATGATAAGGGGTGGTGAACACTTGGGCTATGTCTAACAGTTTAGATATGTGTTTCATCTCTTCTGAAATGAATTGCCGGCCCCTGTCAGACAAAATCTCTTCAGGAAATCCTACTCTGCTAAATAAGCTCATTAGAGCCTCTGCTATATCCTTTGATGTGATGGATTTCATTGGCACTGCTTCCGGCCACCTCGTACATAGATCAACTAATGTTAGAATAAATCTATACCCCCGATCAGACATAACTGGAAGGGGCCCAATAATGTCTATTGCAACCTTCTGAAAAGGGCGAAATGCCAAATCTGTTGCTACTAACGGTGCCTTGGGAGTCCTTCCTTTCTGGCTTGTCTTCTGACACACTTTACACGACCGACAGTAAACCTTCACATCCTTATTGTATCCACGCCAGTAAAACTGGGACAACACTCTACAGCGAGTTCTTGCAATACCCATGTGACCCGCAAAAGGGATGTCATGTGCTGTCCTTAACACTGTATTCTTCAGTTCCACTGGAATAACCACTTGTGTAATGACTGAATGTTGCTCTGCAAAGCATCTGATTAGAATGGAGTTCCTAACCTCAAACCAGTATCGAGCAGACTTGGTATGCCGTATGTTCTTAGACTCAGCCAACTGAAACAAAGGCAGAAGTGAAATGTCTTTCCTCTGCATGTCTACAAAATCAGATGCTGTAATTCCAGCAACCGTAGGCACCGAAGGGATATTACTGGGTTGCGATATCATAATATTTGCATCATCAGCCTTAGTCTGAGCCCTCGTCATTACTGCGTTAGCAAACAATTTATGCCCATTTTCCCACTCCTCAATATCCTTACTGGTGCAATCATGAACCCCATTAACATTTCCAATAATGAGATCAGCGATGGGAGAATCAAGGACGCATACTCGAACTCTACCCGACAAGAAAGGGGTGTCGATCTGCACGATCGCCAATGGATAGTACTCGACCTTACCACCAAATGTAATGCATTTTGCCATCTTTCCAATATAATACGTATCCTTAATAAATGTCTTCCTAATGCCAATGGTCGTACATCCCGTGTCCCTCAAAACAGATACAGGTTTATTCTCCACAAAACCCTTATGTAAAGTTAAGGTTCCATTCCCATCAACTGATGAAAGGCAAGGCAAAGTGTGTCCACATATTAAAATAGGCTTGCCATCAGGCTCGAACAATGGTCTGCACCCCTCACACTCCTCGCTATTAAATGTATCAAGTACAGTAGCTGAATTTGCATGCTCAGTGTTTTCCTTTGGGCTCTCTTTTCGACTGTTTCTTTTCTCATTACAATTGGGGCAGTGGGAATCCGTCTCTTGGTGCTTGTACGGGCTTCTCTTTGGACTGCCATTATAATTTTTCTTTGGGCTGGCATATGGACTTCTTTGTGGGTTGAAGGGACACCTCTCTGGGTCCCTCCCACATTGATAAGATAGATGACGCCTTGAGCCACACTTATAACAACCTCTTCTACTGTAGCCTGACCCAAAAGAAGGGTACTGTCTCTTAGGAGAATATCTTCTGTCCCCATACCATCTTCTATTTCCACCATCTTTATCAACATATCTGTCTAAGCTGCGGGCCCGAGGATGTATGTATGGCTTCTTTTTAGTTTTGTCTTGAGCCACAGAAGCTGGAAATGTGTCAGTAGCTATCTGCTTGTGAATCGGCTTCCCTGGGTGCGCATTGACATACTGCTGTCCTAGCTCTGACATAATATTTATATCTTTTGGCTTTCGCTCTTGTAGAAAAGCCACTAACTCTGGATTGCAAGACGATAGAACCTTGTCCTGTAGCATAAGGTCGGTTAGCCCATCAAAATCCTTCACAATACCTGATAGTTCAATCCACCTATTGAACAGCAACTTGATTTCAGCAATAAACTCACTAAAGTCATTGCTTGTTGTAGGAATAGCCTCCTTAAATCTTTCACGGTACCCTTGAGCTGTCAGTCTAAATCTTCGAAGAAGTGTTTCTTTCACTGTGTCATAATTCATGCGATCCTCTACTGGCAATGCAAAGACACATTGTAAACTTCTTCCGGTGAGCAGATTATTGAGCAGACTTGGCCAATCTTCTTTCTTAACCTTCCAAGATACTGCTTCTTGTTGAAACCTTTCTAGATACACGTCCATCATATCGACGCCCTCAACAAAGGATGGGAGTCGCAGCTTGAAAGGACGAGTAGACTCCTTAGTAGCTGGTCTAGAACTGGCAGCCTCAAGTTCCAGTTTCTTCAAAGTAATTTCTTTATCCGCTTGAATTTCAGCTTTCCTTGTATCTTCCTTCTTTGCTTCCCTTTCAGCCTCAATTTCCGCTTTCTTTGTTTCTTCTTTCTTAGCTTCTACCTCGATTTCTAACTTCCTTAGATCTCTTTCCTCGTTGCGTATCCTCCGTTCCTCAGCATCCGCAAATTTAGTCTCAGCCCATAATTCAAGTTCATCCCCTGATTTACCAAGTGCCTGTCCCTTGGTGATAAAATCCAAGAGGCTAGTCATTCTGCAATATTTATCAACTATGATAACTCTGAAAAAAAAAATGATGCAGCCAAAAAAACAATTCAGGAGAGAAGGAAAAAAAAAATGTATACCACCTGATATGTCAAATGGTGTCTGGAAAATTATAATGGATACCCCTGCACAAATGAAGGACGTCTGTCATACACAACAGATTTAGGATAACTCTTCACACTGGGTTTACACACTGGGTCAATCTCTTGTATCAATCTGTATGCATAACAAACTGTAATAGACCAAAATAAAATGTGTCTGCTTATGTTAACACAAATGGTATGATGATGATTGAAATGATAATCACAGAACACACGACGCTACAACAACTGATAGGTCAGTGGAGAGGAAGTTATAGACCAAGAAAGTAAGAATAGACCTTCTATTTACACCCAAACCTATCAAACGAACAAAAACAGGATATCGTAAAATAACTTATCTACACGGATAGCAGAGCAAAGGACTGAGAATCGCAACAGAAAAACACCACGAAAGAAAGACTATTATACAAGACAATAAGTAAACAAACTAAACGCAATCAACTAACACCAACAATTGTTCCACAAATTACACGAGGCTTCACAACTCCCCAAGTCTTAGACAGATTGGGTTCCCTACAGCGCAATTTGTCTCACAAAACCTATTAAAGACAACACAAGGCAAATTTCTTCAATGAAGAAAGATGGATTGTGCTCACCACTCACAATCACTGTTATACAGAAATTGAAATTAAATACTACCACACAATATGAACAAAACAAAAACAAAACACTGGACAGTGAAGTAACCCAAGAGCTCTACTCGTGCACCCTGCAGCAAGGGCAAGCAGGAATGAATATATGAATATTTAACTAATAACAAAAGCTAATATAAAAACAACATAAGTTTCAAGCACACTGTAGAAGTGATAGACAGAAGGAAGTCTAGATATGACGAAGCAAAATCGTCAAGTCCTAAAAGGAACTAGTATCAAAATAAACTAAGTTTAGTACACTTTTAGATATAACAGATCATAGGGTTCAAATATAACGTTAATTAATTTGCAAAAATGCTATTGAAGAAAGAATGGAATTTAAAAAAAAATAAATAAATAAAAAACCCTATTAGTTCCGGGCAATAACCTTATCAAGGAAGAAATAAATAACCAACTAAATTAATTAAAAGAAGTTGAACCTGGATCTTCTTCAGTACTGATACAAGGGGCAGAAAAGGAAAATGCGTCTCTCGCTGCTTACACCATCTCCAGGCAAGATGTTATGATTTCAGCCGATCACCATCAAAACAATGGCCTTGTTATTCCATCACAAGACCCAGCAGACGATTTTTCCGGTGTCAACAGTCGTGCCGAACTACACAGCACAGATAAATTGACAACAGATCAGCACACTCGTCACGGGGCGGACTAACACAATATCAGTGCGCCGAGGTAAACAAGGCTGATTACCGCCTTTTCATTCTTCGTGCTACTTTCCAAAATAACACTGTCGATTTCGTCAAAACTGTCCCTTCGCCTCTCCGCCAGTGATTAAACTATTTTTCGCTCTTAAATATTCAGTCCTTCTGCAGCTATACCATTGCTGACTATCACTGAAATGAAGACTTCAGTTTTGCACATTAAGTTCTTGTGACCTGATTCAAACAGATAGGCCTAGTTCTCTGTTCCGCTTGATGTAATTTTTCCAACAACAATTCATGAGAAGGCGAAATTGTCCAAAATTCTGCAGAAAATTAGGGGTGGGTCCTCTCTTCCATTTACGAGTCCCCCAAAATTGTCAAGTGCTTGCTGTGTGTACACATTGACAAATATGTATTACATACACATGGAGCGACAAACATGGCTCGTTTTTCACAGCAAATTGTTAATACACTAAACTCCAACAAGTAAATACGATATCCGACGACTTTATGTCACAAACTTGATTATAACACAATAACACAGGCAGACTGCCGCTTTGGCCATAAATCATCACATAAGAAAAGCACAATATATGATGTGCATAATTAGAACAGCATCTCATGGAAAGAATTTCACAATATCTTAATATATTTCCTATTTTCCTTCAACCATTTCGCCTTCACTTTCCACGTAATCTCTCCTCGCTCTAATCTCTGTCTCGAATGACCTTTTTACCCATGACCCTTTTCACACCTGACCAGTCTTCTCCCCCACTTCGTTCACAACAACTCAGCCATGCCCGTGAACTCGACATTAGCGCTTACTGCTACTAATGCATTCATGCCCGCAAGCAAACTTAACATTCACTCACTTCAACTCACAACTTACATAAACATATCTAGTTCCCACCGGAGCATGAGTACTGACATTCATTCTATAAACCGTTCGTGACATCCATATATATATATATATATATATATATATATATATATATATATATATATATATATATATATATATATATATATATATATATATATATATATATATATATATATATATATATATATATATATATATATATATATATATATATATATATATATATATATATATATATATATATATATATATATATATATATATATATATATATATATATATATATATATATATATATATATATATATAATAATAATAATAATAAATTCTTTAAGCGCCAAACACGGCGCATAAGGCAGAAACCAGTGCTCTCCAGGTTGTTCGTTGTGACGCCACTCCTCTTAGCTCTTGCACATTGTTTAGGCCCAACGTTCTTCCTTCTCTTATTATTGTTCTTCTGAGTGTTTCTTTTGGTCTTCCTTTTTTCCGCTTACCCTCAGGAACCCAAGTGAGCGCCTGTAGTGGTATTCTGTTGTTTTGCATTCGTAGGACATGACCGATATATGACCATCGTCTTTTCCTTATATAGTCGGAGACATATTTCTGCCTAGAGTCTTCTCTTATTTGTCGATTAGTCTTGAATTCTTCCAACTGATGTTCATGAGTTTTCTAAGACATTTGTTCTCGAATGTATTCAGCTTGTTCTCCAATGATTTTGTTATTTTCCAACTCTCACAGCCGTATGTTAACACTGAGATAACATTTGAATTAAACAGACGAAGCTTATTCAATGATCGTAATTTCCAAATGTTAGATAATCTATTGAAGGCGCTAGCTGCCAAAGCAATTCTAGTATGGATTTCTCTTGTTGTGTCACCATCCTGAGTCATTTTACTGCCTAAATAATTGAAACTTTCAACTTTCTGTAGTTTTTCCCCGTTCAAGATGATATCAAAGGTCTCGTTAGAAAAGTTCATAGCTTTAGTTTTAGAGGCATTTATTTGGAGACCAATTTTAACCGAGAGATGACACAAATTATTTATTGCTTCTTGGGATTGTCTTGGTGTTGAACTTAAGAATGCTACATCATCTGCGAAATCCAGGTCCCCCAGGAATTTTCCATTTGTCCATTTTATACCCAATTGTTCATTGTGGGTATAGTTTCTCATAACCCAATCAATAGCTATTCCAAAAAGTAGTGGTGACATAATACAGCCTTGTTTCACCCCTGTTTCTACTGTAAAACATATACATATATACATATACATATACATATATACATACGAGGATCCCAATATGTGTATACGGGATCACACATTCTATAAATATATTTTTCTGCACACCGTCATTAGGGCATTCTTCTTTAGTAAGTGTTACTATTTTCGGGAGAGTAAATAGAAGGGAAACAATACAATTAAAGTCTAACTTTCAACCAAAGTTGCATCCCTTAGCGTTACGCACTGACAGAAAAAGCTGGGATTTTATAAATAGATTATGTCAAAGTCTCTTATTAGCTTCTTTTGTGTGCTTTCTCCACTGCTAAATCTCACGCCTTTGTCTTGTTTGAGTGGACTTAAAAACCCACGATACGTCACGTCTACTGATAATTTCAATATTGTCTATGGTCTGATGTAATCTTCTTGTGACAAAAGTTGTCAGTTGTTATCTGTAGAGTAAGATAAACTATTTCATTTATTTCATACTGGCAACCATGTAGTATTTCTCGTAAATCTCTTTTGGTCGTACTTGGTGTGCCCTAAAACAGTTTTTATCACGCTGAACAAGTCTCTGTCTTGAAAACGTGTAATGTTGTTTGTTTCATTAATGTTCGGTGACATTTTTATGTAACTCTTTAGATTGATTGTCTTCTTCGTCCTTCTTGTCGTCTGCGGTGTTAACTCTCAAGTCATTATCATTGCTCGTTCTGATGAGCCCTCAACTGATTTAACTCAGTAAAATATTACCTAAATAGCTCTGTTATAAGTATTTAAAATGAATGAGACATACTAGTACAGTTCACTGAAAATGAACGAGTTTGGACAATTAAAAAAAAATTCTTCACGGGCGGTGGTGTAATTTGAAAAGTTCTTTATTAGAGAGTTCACTTGGTAGCTATGAATAGGTACTTAGCTGCCAGTAAGATGTCGGTTGGTTTCTGCTCCAGCCGATGCTTGTTCTTTGCAGGTTATGGACTGGTCCACTCTCGTCACTGGTCACGTCTGGTGGCCGCAACACGTCCCTCGTAGTAGCGTGGAGTAATTGCGAAGATGGTCCATTGCATTTATACTGAACATGTTAACATTTACAAACGTACTGGTTGAAAAGGTTAATATAATAATTATGTACATCAGTTCTATCATCAACCACTCCCTGCTCCATCTGAAACTTGGGACTACCATCAAGTGTGGCCTGTGGTTATGTGTCTTCGTATTGACAGTCCAGAGATAAACTGCAAAAGTATCTTGAGTGTGGCAGGATATTAGTTCACATTACCAAGGTGGACTCATGCCTGTTAGCATTTACAATAACAAATGAAACTGAAGGGTTTGTTAAGAATTACAGACATGAGTCAACTAAAAAGCGGTAGATGCAATGCCTTATATGGGAGAAGCTTGAAATTGTTGGTTGCCATGAGAAGGAAAAGGGGGGTGGGGGAGAGAATATATATACTAAATTGAAATATTTAAATCTGCTTGGTCTAGCCAAAGTATATTAAATTAGACGACGTTTGATTGATGCGTTTCATCGCGTAGAAAGCTGGGAGAGCGTGGGTGAAAGGTCCCATATAATGTAGCACATTTTCATACTCCAGCACTTTGTTCCATTGAATCAAGATGACACCTTCAGACAAGCTAGGACCGAAGAAATGTAGGATTTAAATAAAGAGGACTAGACCAAGTATTGAGGATCTTCTGAAATTAACCAGCAAGAAAATTGGACTTCATAATACTGGAAACCACAAAGTCCTAGGAACATGTAAACAGAATAATATTGGGATTATAACTAAAGTAATACTAGACCACTTGATAGACGGCCTTATACCATGTGGCCCAACATTATTCGGAAGTCTTCCTGTGCAAGACGTCTGTAAAAAATATTACCCGATTATACGGGGTAAGTTGTAACATATATAATTATATCATTTTATATTTTACATTTGACATGTCTACCTTGCTGGTGGTTGTAAGGCTCATAAGAGGCTGGCAACCTCAACATATGAAAATGAAAGAGTCATGAACCACCACAGCAAGTGCTGGAGACTGCTTCATGTCGGTTCTCTCACAAGGAACCAAAAGCAGAGGTAGCCCGAGGCTCCAAGTGGAGCAGGGAGTGGATGATGATGATATCATGGTGTACATATTTATTATATTAACATTTTAATAAGTTAATTTGTATATTTAAACATGTGTAAACCAGGCAAAAGTCGTTTCCGCTGTCAAGTCATATTTCTTCATCAAATTAACTGAGAGTAACGATGATGATTTATGCTCAGGAAGCGTAAAATTACTGAAAAAAGGGCAGTGGAAATGACAGCGGGAAGACACCTGGTTAGTGTCAGTAAACCAATACTTAGCAGAGACATTTGTTTCTTCTAAAGTTTATGGTACAAGTTGGAGATACCAGTTTGTGGTACAAGTAGGAGATACCAGTTCGTGGTACAAGTAGGAGATGCCGACCAGTGTGTGAGACCAGCTTGATACTAGTCTGTGAATCAAGAGCGTGTGGTCTACGCTAAATGCTTGGCTTTGGCGGGTTGTGAAGATCTTTGCCTTGACGTTGGAGCGGTTACCCCTGCAACTACGCCTGGGACGTGCCCTCACCACAGAATTCGATAATTGACGGAGCAGTCAGCAAACCCTTTCAACATCTGGCCAGTTAAGTCATTTGAATCTGTCCAATGCAAAATAACTCACCAACCATATAACGCACCACCTGAACCATTTTTTCTTTTTTTGCGAAGAAAACCTCCACATTTTTTTTAATTCACCAACTTCACTTATTTATTTACTCGTGTTAAACAATACTTGATTATTAATTTTATTATATGCATTTACAATTTAATAGTTGATTTAATTAGTACAGAGAGAAGTGCACACGTATGAATCAGTTATGTTGAATATAAATACAACAGAACTACGGAAGTAATATTTTCCTGAATAATTCAGTGGGGGCTCAAAAACGAGCTAATATATCTTCATCTTCATAGAAGGGGCGGGCGGATGCAAAGTTCACGACTGCTTATATAGATTCAGAGTTGTGCTTGATTTCTGAAATATCATATGAAGACTCCCTAAAATAGAAGTACTATTCTTCTATTTACAACTCTGCCAAGAGTAATCTTGAGCGAAAGTAAATACCTTTAAATACCCTCATTGTATACTGTAATTTGTGGCCATTGTTGGGCCATCACTGCACAGCATGGGAGGCAACCCCGTTACACTGTCCAGGGAAATAAAGATATTTGGAAATCAACACCTGATTAATGACGAGAAGTGTCTGCAGCGGAAGGACCTGAACTAGATAATTAGTAGTTACCTTGCAGAAACAAGCTCCAGAACTCACCAAAGACCATAATGATGACTAAGACAATAACAATCTATAATTTTGCAGCTTGTGATTTTGTAAATACATATCTGAATTTTTACCAACCAACTATTTTAAATTAATAAATTATCAGATATATTTAATAAATTGCAGTTGATTGATTTGGTTAAAATTCAGTTTCCGTTCGAAATTTTGTTATTGTGTGGAAATTAAGAGAACTAATTAATAGTTGGTAGGGATAAATAACGACCTACATTTCACATTAACTAATAAAAGAGACACCTTGGAGCAAAGGATAGGTCTAGTGAGAAGGTTACTTACTTCACAGCTCTCTTCTGCAGCTATCATCTAGACCGTGCAATTAACTAATTGACCTGTCCTGTGCTATCCCTACATCTAGTTCACCAGCTCTCTTCTTCAGTTCTGGGAACTACATTTATTATTTATATCTAACTTTCATCTCGACACACTCATTAATCATAGTCTACTTTTATCTGCAGTAGTAGACAACTGTCACGGGTTGCCACCCTTTTGCTCTGCAGTAGTGGTCAACCAGTGGCCAAAACTCAAGAGTATCTAATGTGGGTCTTCAAAGGTGTCTACCATCGCACAAGATTACTTTTGGCTGAGTTTTAGATAGAAGGATAATGATGCTTCTACCTCACGGGAGTATTCATAAGATATTTCAGATGTCAAGAGTGGTCGCGTGGTGGCAATTGGGGCAACTACCACAGTAGTTTTCGCCGGAAATAGTCGGAAAATGGCTTAAGAAAAATAGAGACCTATCCGAGATCAGGACAAAAGAAGAAAATGCGAATGCTTTCCACTGAACAGTGCTTTCTAGTGGATTATTGAAAGAGTTCTGTTTCCCCACGACCTTAGCTTCTGCGCTTAGATCCCGTAACAGAAAAACCCCCAACCTCACCTGAGTGTAGAGATTTACCTATATGTAAATATTTAACACCGACAGCACGAGTGATACATTAACAGACTAGATAATGATCAAACGATTAGTTGGTTTATTAATTAAATATCTTCACAGATAGGGTTAGTGGTGATTAGAACGTGATGATGGTACAAGACGATTCACACAAAACACACAGATGAGATATTAGTATTGTAGTTAATTAAATAGACGAATGACCTTGTGTAAAGCGAAATGATGATGATGTGATATGATACGTGTTACCAAAATGGTGAATAATCTACACAGTCCATGTGTTTCTAAATGCTTCTTACTGGTAGGATGATTCACATTTATGTATAGAATGTCCAAAGCTGTTATAAGTTATTTCGAGTGGGGTATCTCTACGTCGAGAACGTTCTGATGAAAACTTTTGTTGCACTGAGAACGTTGATAATATACCGTCCTTAACTGTTTGACAATATCTC
Source organism: Oreohelix idahoensis (assembly GCA_024509875.1). Classification (NCBI taxonomy): domain Eukaryota; kingdom Metazoa; phylum Mollusca; class Gastropoda; order Stylommatophora; family Oreohelicidae; genus Oreohelix; species Oreohelix idahoensis. The sequence goes on along the minus strand of JAMPIV010014694.1, from coordinate 193,043 downwards.
TGTAGCGTTGACCAACAGTTATCGGTTGTCGAATGAAATGTCTGTTGTCTAATCTCCGAAGGTTACTGGCCAGACTGGATATCTTTACGAACTGTTCTTAATATGTAGACTCATTACCTTGAGTATGTTGTCCTCCCAGCGGACTCTTACTTGGACCCTGGCTCTTTGTTTCCCATGTATTGAACTTGTAAGCACGCAATATAAGGTGATGAAAATGCTGCGTCCACCGTCTTAATCGTGGGTGAGAAATATTTCTTTTTAATTGAGGAATGAAGGATGTCCTATGGCGAATTCTGCTATCCAAATTTCCGCTCTTTAAAGCTTCTCTCTGGTTAGACGTTCAACATATACTGTCGACTCAGACTTCTGTTGGACTGTTTTCTTTCGCAAAATCCTTTAAGAACACAATACACCACCGGTATGCATTATTTTATCCACACTGAATATTGAATAAGGCTTAGCTTTAGGGATTTATTCTCTACACCATACTGTACTGAAACTGTACTGAAATCTAGAGACTTACGTGACACATTATATTCTTACACGCCAATATGTTCCCTAATCTTGCCTATGACATGAAACTCCGCCTCTCCCCAATAGCTAAGAAGCCATCTGGTTGCTCCCCCTGTCAGCGCGTGTCACGGGCTGAAGTGGGTTGGGCTATTCGCCACCTAACTTTCAATGCCGACATGTATGACAAACAAATCCAAAGAAAATCATCCGCCTTCCAACTGTCACAAATCTTGGCGGCTAACAAGTCCCTTAGACGTGTTGGGCTATTGTTTGTTTAAACAGCCTGGAAAGACTTCTTCACCTGGCCCAACTGGGCGTCTCACAAATTAATAAATAATTGTGTAAAGTGGTGGCTCCACCGCTATTGTTACAATGTGGTGACACGTCGTCTTCCATCTGGAAACAAAGGTTGCTCCACGCCAAGGGCTTTTGATATCACACTCCCGGCGTCTTTTGTTCGCGGGGCCATTGTCTCGTACGGGATGATCGTCGATTGTTTGCACAGCGGCTAGCACTGAATAGAGTACCAGGTGGTGTCAGCAACGCGTTTAAGCTGAAGTCCAAGGTGGTATGTCTGACGATTATTTACACAGGCCCTTTCTTCAAAAGAAATCGTTTAAGACCAAACTGGGGTGTCACAAGATTTTTGTGAAACCAGATATGTTTAACAAGGTGGTAAACTGAATGACAAGAACTTCTTTACCGCCGATGAAAAAATAAATGTGGTTCTTTAGATACCAGTTGCAAGTTATAAAGTTGAAAGAGCAAATGTGGCATGACAAAGGGCACAAGGTGGGAGAAAATAAAATAAGAAAGATGTAGGAAAAGAGCATTGTTAAGTTATATTCATAGCGGGGGAGTTAAATGTTTGAGATCCTCATACGTAGGTCCAGTATTTTGTAGACGCACATTTGTGTGCATCTAAGTTAATTGTATGTTTAATTATTTGCGTACGACCGTGCACCATTCTTAAACGGGTATGGCGCTGTTTGTCGCGGTGATCTGTTGCTATCCAGCAAACGTACTTAGGGCAGATCCGATATCCTCCGTCTTGTATAGACGTGAATTTTTTCGTGTGCTTATCCTTAGTTCAGGAAAGACACGGTCATAAAGTAATTATAACCATCTATAAGATGAAGATGTCGTTCTTGATGAGAAAATACCAAGACTTGCTTGATTTGAATATTTAGCCAGAAAACGGCTTATTTTTAAGTATCTTGCCTCCGATACTTCGTCTCCTGTAAACGTTACGGCAGAGCTTCAATTTGACCAGATATGTCAAATTGCTAGTGCGTCCCCTCTAACACTAGGAGCTGATTGAAGCGTAAAGGAATATATAACTACGTGAAGAATTTGAACGGTCAATTCGACAGAACCATGTATACTACCAAGCCATTAACCTCGACGTCGTAACGGCGAGTGCTGTCGATCAATGTGCATGTTGATTATTATATATACCAATGTATATACTATCAGAACAATATCGATGAACTGTACTTGCACATGATGTCAACGTCTTTTTCCGTAATAAATCGTATCGTCATTCACGTTCACCAATGGGTCCAGTATGCCTTACTCCTTACTTACCAATTGGTCAGTCTTATGACCCAATCGTTACCGTTACGTTTGTCTTGTCTTCACTATCCATAACGAAGCGACGGCCCACAACAACATTCGCACCACAAGTCATCAATATCAGAAATCCACCGGTAACAAGCATGTTCTACAGGATTGTCCTCTATACGACCAGTTCAAAAAGATATACTGGCATAATGACTCAACACTAAACTCAAAGCTATATGGAGCTAAAGAGGAACTCCAGACAACGGTAGAGTTCATCATGAGAACTCATCTGACGGTGTAAATATCAAGGATGCAATCGCAAGCAGAAGAAGAAAAAGGAAAAGATAGAGCGATAATGCTTTACGCTCGTTATCACAAGAACAATGCTGCATGAGGCGGAGCAATGTTAACTTTAGTATCTGACCCGCTGCCTTTTATGAAGATGGTTATGCAATACTTAATGTTAGCTCGTTCAAGCCCCCTTGATTTAATTCAGCGAAATTTCTCTTATTATTTATTTGGCTCTATACAGTAGATGTAAATATATGTATATATGTATATTTCATCGAGTCTTTTGTGATGAGGTCACTTCTCTGCACAACTCGTCCAATGTAGGTGGTTAGTGTCGAACCCAGCTCTTGAATCACATGATAGTGGCAAAGACTCTTACTTCAAACGGGTCTCGTACCACGAACAGAAATTAGCCTCATACGACGAACAGTAATGTAGCCTCGTACCACGAACTTTAGAAACAATAAAAGAACAAATGCCTCTGCTAAGTACATTGTGGTCGGAAGATTAAACAGGCGCCTTTTCTCGCTGTTCACCCACCAATTTTGGCCTCTCTGGATTATTATTCTCCCTGAGTATACACAATATAACTCCGGGAATATGATGAGAAATCAGTTATTCTTTTGGTTACTTTAATAGGGTAAATGTGTCTGGTCAGTGCGAGTGCAATGGCTTGTGCCTGAATTAACATTATCAAGTTACATATTTTTCACAAAATGATACTATACACACTATGCATATGTGATGTAATCATCACTCACTTACAATAAGCAGTCACCAGCGCTTGCTGTAGTGGTTTATGAATATACTATTTTCATATGTTGAGGTTGCCAGCTTCGTATGACTTGTATAACCACTCAGGAAGTAAAACATGTCACATTCACATTGTAAAATATATGTTCACAACTTACCCCAAATGGGATCTACAATCTCTGGGCACAGACGAATGGACAAAGCAACTTAGGTTAGATGCTTCGAACACTTGGTCTAGGGGTAATTTTAGAATCCTTCTTATAACGGGTGCTCTGATTCCTTAAGTCTCCAGTCTTTGTATTTAGAAAATGTGGGTTTTCTTTTAAGTTTAAGATGCCCAAAATACTCTGATCTGTCACTTAATTTGGAATCCAGTCTTATTCGTCTCAGGCTCCTTAGAGTTGTTACTTTGACGTCTTGCAAATGCTGTCTAATTTCGCCTCCGAATTTGCTAAATTATATTCTCCTTTCTCACTCCAAGTCTCACATGATATTTCCGACAAACGTGCAAAACGGAACTATTGTTTACTTCTCGATTTGGTCCAATTTTATGCTTAGATCTGGGTTTGGTCGGGTTGGTAATGTAATTCTTTCCCCGCGTGTTTAAAATTATTATTTTAAAATTTAAACTCGTGTGCTATCTTGCAAATATGGCATGCTTACTTCCGATTGCACTTGTGCAAACTTGCCAACACATCTGTGAACTCATTCCTCACTGGTTACTTCTGCCAATATTATTTCCCGAGAAAGGTTATTTGTAGTAATTAGTACAAACACCCCTGAGCGGAAGCGATTATGCCTCGCTTCCCCCTGATTTCAGGTGGGGTAATCTTAAACTTAACCAGTGTTTCAGAAATACTCACTTGGTTTCTTTTGTTTTCTCCGCCGGTGTGTCTGGGCATGTGTGTGATAAATACCACCTTCAAGATGGGCATACGTGTCTGACTGGATGAATTACATAGACGGTCGACAAATCGTACCACATTTGTCGTATGATTACCGACACAGGACGATAAAATTATAATCCGCCGGCTTGTCTAATAGCCGTGAAGTGTCAGAGAAAGTGCACACACATCGATGAAAAAGAGGAGGAAAATGAAGGCGCATGAAATATGCCAAATAATAGGACGTTGCGTTGAGTGTGAGAAAAAAGGGTCGGAAAAATACACGTACAAACGTATCGTCACAACAACTCCCTCGTGGAAGACTTCTTTTATTATTATAACCGCTGCTGAAATATTAAATAATTGTGACAGTCTTCAACTGGTATAAATTGCTTATATATATATATATATATATATATATATATATATATATATATATATATGTATATATATATATATATATATATATATATATATATATATATATATATATACAGTTATCTACCCTTCCAAGATGGAGGTGAAATTCGTTTCTCACCTTAGACGCCGAAAGAAAAACATCAGGAATGTGTATATTTCGATGGATATCACCATGTTATGTTAAATTATAGAATAAAAGATACACCAGAGTATCTAGTGGTGTAGATATTTTCCTATAACTGACCTCGAAACCCTCGAATCGGTCGGTTGGATCGGAGGGTTGATCAGTGAGTTAACAATTCACTATCGTAAAACAAGCTATTGTTACCGAAACAGAACCAGGCTCGACAGTAAACAATGTCTTAGAAAACTCATGAACATCAGTTGGAAAGAATTCAAGACTAATCGACAAATAAGAGAAGACTCTAGGCAGAAATATGTCTCCGACTATATAAGGAAAAGACGATGGTCATATATCGGTCATGTCCTACGAATGCAAAACAACAGAATACCACTACAGGCGCTCACTTGGGTTCCTGAGGGTAAGCGGAAAAAAGGAAGACCAAAGAAACACTCAGAAGAACAATAATAAGAGAAGGAAGAACGTTGGGCCTAAATAATGTGCAAGAGCTAAGAGGAGTGGCGTCACAACGAATAACCTGGAGAGCACTGGTTTCTGCCTTATGCGCCGTGTTTGGCGCTTAAAGAATTTATTATTATTATTATATATATATATATATATATATATATATCCATCAGCAGCTGCAAAACACAAACCATGGTGATAATGATATCACGAGAGCGAAGAAGGCATCAGATTATACTGGGAGAACAGGTCATGAAGCAGGTCAACCACTTTAAATACATTGGGGATGTCATAGACTGGAAGGGAAGCATAACAATAAGAGTTGACCACTCAAAGAGCAGCAGCTGGGGACTTTTTCAGCTCATAAATCGAGGATTCCATAGCAAAAAAAAAGTTGGCGAGAAGACGAAGAAAGCTGTGTGTCACAAGATGGATTTTGGGGCGACCTCTTTCCGATCTCTCTTTCACTACGGCGTATTCAGTTACATTTGTTGTATTGATTTTATTGCAATTTTTCTTTCTCTACTAGGCAGCAGATATTTGATATCGTCAAAACATTTGACACTCCTTGTTGCTGTATACCTCACATTTGCTAGGCGCGGCACAGCTTTGCTGAGATTAAGCGCAGGTAAACCCATATTGGTCTGCTTAGTTTTCGTGTAGAGTTGTGTGCTTAAGCGAGAGATAACAAGATTACTCGTCTGTGCAACACAATTTGGAAGACACGTATGACATAATCGCTTCCTGTCCGACATGTTATGACAAGATTACTTTAGATAGTAATAATTTGTTACATCTGAAACACATTGTCGTATGAGTTTACAGATGTGTTGGTGAGTTCGCTTGCTAGGGATCGGATATTTTCATGCCATTTACGGAAGACTTGACCCTTACATTATGTTCAACCTTTTTCCATGTCAGGTATATTTTGAAATCCTCCCCCAAGTATGTTTGAAATGATTGGAGCTTTTGCCTAGCTTCATATCAAACAGAGTAGGGGAGGAGAGTGAATATAACCTGACACGTTTTAATGTTAAGACACTGTGAAGATCGCTTGCCAAGACGACACAACCAGACCTTGCCTGAGTGAAGCCTAGAATTCAGAATTCCATTTTATCAGACATGACCTTTTCTTGGAGTATTTATCAGGACTTACAAAATAGCCCAGGAAATCTCTATCATTTTAAATAAGGAAATCCGGAATATCTGAGGAAGCTGAACACACGAAGTCAGGGAGGAAATTAAAGTTAAAATTAACGACCATAAGTACACGTGTAAATAAGCATCGGCTGGTGCATTAACTTCCTTCATCTGAGCAAAAAGTCTGTGAGCCAGGATTGGCGTAAGTTGTCATTTTACATTCTATATTTTCATTACTAACATGTGAATTAATATGTATATATTACCATGTGAATATTAATATGTGAAAATCGCTTATGAATGTACCAGTCATTTGAGGCTGGCAACCTCAGCGCATATAATGATGATTTCATGAACCATCACTGCACGGGCTGGCGACTGCTTTATTGCTAGTTTCTTACAGAGAACTAAAAGCATAAAGTAGTCCCAATTTCCACATGGAGCCGGGAGGGAAAGATGAAAGAAATGATGTACATTTTAATTATAATACTTACAGTTTCAAGCCGGTGTAAATGTCAATGTTAACATATACACTTTAACATTAATGGAAGTTTCAAACTTTTCAAATCAATGTAAACATAAATGAAAACATATTCAATTTATATTGTGAACACTTTTCAATCAGTGGAAATGTAAATGTTAACATATTCTATCTGTACTATTAACCTTTTCATTTAAATGTAAAAGAGCTACAAAGCTATTCAATTTAAATGTAAAGAAAGTTTTCTCTCGAGGGATTAAAGTTAATTCTTATCGAGGGTTAATTCTGAGTAAATGGGATGGTGGAATAGGAATAGGGGACACATCAGTATGTGTCGGGAAACGCAATACTCAGGATAGCGTTTCGTTTCTATTCTTTTATCATAGTTGTTGGTTGTTGTACCAGTTGAAGGGTACTATCTCTGGAACAAGAAGGGAACAGTGGCCTGAGCTTTAAGACGAGGGACCAAGGTTGTAGACTCTCCCTGACACTCCTGGGAACAAGCTGCACCCTACAACCTTGACCAGCGACGAGCTTGAGTAGTGCAGAAAGAACCAACCCAGCGGAAGCAGAAACAACCACTGGCAGCTAAGTGCAATATATAAGCTGCCAAAGTGAACTTTTTTTCATATAACCTACTATCCATCAATGATGAACCTTTTCTGTTAAACTATTCAATTATTTTCAAAGTGATTATTAAATTTTGTTATTAGTAATTTTACAAATTTAACTTCGATTTAATCCTTTTAAATGTACTGCATGTTTGTCTCAGTCAATTTGCTAAGCACATTCTAAACATAGCTATTCCAGAATAATAAGAATTCCACTGAGTAAATCATTGCTTAATCCTTCACAAAAGTTGTCGGCAGATTCTAGAATGAACGTGCTCAGCCAATGCAGCATTGTTTTTGCTTATCTGAATATCTTGTGATTACGCCTTTGAGATAGAAGCGTCATTACCCTTCTATTTACAAAACTGTCAAGACTAATCTTGTGCGAAGGTAGATAGCTTTGAAGCCTATATTAGATACTCTTGAGTTTTGGCCACTGTTGGACCACTACTGCAAAGCAGGGGAGGCAATACCGTCACACTGTAGACCATTCCACCTGTAGCGAGAGAAAAGATACAATGATGATGATAATATCCTGGACAAATAGATGTATCTGATGATACCAGGATAGTGCCAGATTAGAGACTGGTCTTACAAGAAATACCCCATTCCCTGAAAAGAGTAATGGTGTATAGACATCAAAGGTATAGTCAAGCTGTATAGGTTCCTAGATGAGATGGTAATGTACTATCTTAGGTTCCTATGGTTTCCCTCTCCAGACTAACCTTAGACACTGACTCTGCTAGGGGTAATTAACTAACCAACAAGAATTAAGAACCAAACTTAAATAATTCAATAAAGACTGTTGGTACAATTTACAATTTATTTATGTACATGATCTTTCTTTGTTCTGTTGGATAATTTTCAAATAAACTCAAATTGATTCAAAATATATACTCGTATACGGTTTCACTGTCAATAATTTATATTACATTTAAAGTTACCATAATTATAGTTCATCTGTTTTCTTGATCGTTGATGAAAACTGTCTTTCTTCTGTGCTAAACTTGAACAAATGTTAATATTATTATATCACAAGTTATAATGGCATTTGCTATGTTCTTTAACACCACATACTTGTTTTAATCATTTCAATGTTCACTTGTAGTGAATAAACTCGTAGGTTATATGTTCCATTGTCTTTAGATTCTTATAATCTTAAGTGTTTAATTTCTTTGGTGTGGTACGGTTTTTTGTAAAGTCAAGTAGCCCCAAATAAGGCTATTTATCTTCGAAATATTCTTCTGGGCCTGGTCCAGCAATGGAACTGGAAAGAATCCCACAATTGTGGTTCTTCCAATCTTAAAGGTGGCACTGTTGAAGACCCTCTGACATTCACAAAGGCTCAGAACAACAAAAGCTTCCTCCAGCTGACTTAGGCACGTAGAATTTAGTAAAATCTTCACAGCAGGATATAACCTGAAATATAATATATATCAAAAAAGCTCCTGGCCATGATAACTTAAATGCAGAGCTATTTAAGACAGACCCTGAGCTAGCAGCAGAACTATTAGAACCACTATTTGCACAAGTCTGGAAAACGGGGACAACACCATCAGAGTGGAACAAAGGAATAATTGTCAAATTGCCCAAGAAAGGAGATCTTGCAGACTGCAATAATTGGAGAGGAATCACTCTTCTCTCAGTTCCCAGCAAAATACTAGGCAGGATAATTATACAGAGAATTTGAAACGCAGTAGACCACAAACTGAGGAAAGAACAAGCAGGATTTAGAAAGAACAGAAGATGTGTAGATCATATATTCACTCTCAGGAACATTATAGAGCAGTGCTCAGAATGGCAAAGACAGCTGTACCTTAATTTCGTTGATTTTGTAAAGGCTTTTGACAGCATACATAGAGACAGTTTATGGAAAATACTGAGGGCTTATGGAATTCCAAGCTGCATAGTGTCAATCATAAAAAGCCTCTATGCCAACTTTACGTGTAGTGTTGGGCAGAGCAACCTAACCTTTGAGGTGAAGACATGGAGTAATACAGGGATGCCCCTTATCAACCACTCTATTTTTAACAGTCATAGACTGGGTGATGCGCCAGACAACAGAGGGCAGTCCAAGAGGAATAAGATGGACTACATTTTCTACATTGGAAGATCTGGAATATGCAGATGACATTGCACTACTAGCACATTCACATCAACACATCCAGGAAAAAACGGATAGACTTAATAAGTTTAGCCAGCAGGTGGAATTGAACATCAATTTAAAGAAGTCAGAGGTTATGACGCTCAATGTGAGCAACCCTGAGCCCATATCAGTAAGGAATCAGCAACTGGTTCAGACAGACACCTTCACATACCTAGGATGCATAGTAACACCAGACGGCGGGGCAGGCAAAGACATCAACATCAGAATGAATAAGGCAAGAACAGCCTTTTTTTAGCCTAAACGACATCTGGAAGTCCTCCCAATACAGCACAAGCACAAAATTAAGATTATATCAGAGCTGTGCTTCTCTATGGTGTGGAATGCTGGAGAGTTACAGAGAAGGAAATGTCGAAATTGTCCTCTTTTCACACAACATGCCTAAGAAAAATTCACCGAATCTTTTGGCTGAATACCATCACCAACCAAGATCTGCTTACTCGGAGCAAGCAAGAGGACATGCACACCATCATAGCTGGCAGACGCTGGAGCTGGGTTTTTTTAAATGTAAAACTGTTGCCTCGTTTTGGCGAGCCGCGTCCCGTTCAACCTAGTCGGTTATATATATTAGGGCGCATGTTCAAATATAAAAGACCCATAGGTCTGGGATTTGAAAGATTAAGGTGGGTTGGTCATGTCCTCAGAAGAGACCCCGATGCCATCACAAGAACAGCTATGCTTTGGACCCCTGAAGGAAAACGAAAGAGAGACCGACCAAAAACTACCTGGCGGAGGGCGGTGGAGTGAGATGCAAAGAATGAACCAGAGTTGGGGCACTGTACGAAGGATGGCCGCCGACCGAAAAAGTGGAATCAATTTGTTGTTGCCCTACAAGACGCCACTAGGCGTGATGGCCACAGTCGTAAATTTATTTTGAGAGAAAGAGTCTTAGAAATAGTGGTCCGGTTTAGAGTGGAGAATGGTGGTGAAAAGCTCAGTGATAGAAAATGTAGAGAGTAAATAGTTGCTTCACAGAGTGCTGGGGAGAGTAAAGACAGACTTATTTACGACAAATCGTTTCTCTCAATCTTCTCTTCAGACTCTCCTGGTCAAACAATTATTTGCCAGTTTCCAGACACACGTCTGCGCTCACACCGATTTGGTGCTTCAAACACACAGACGCACGTGAATACAAGCTATATTAAACAAATACCTGTAGGGGAAATGTTGGGCTTTGGGTATTCCAACACAGTACTAAATAAGTTTATGATGTTTATTAACCTTAAAAATCAAATCACAAACAAATATCAAGTGTTACATAAAATTATCATAAGTACAGAAAATACAGCTAACAAGGTGAGGGGGGTGAAGAAGATTGGTATCGACTAAGCCCTTCCCGCTTATATTAAACAAAGATAAACTCAGTCCAAAGATAGATAATTTTCAGGAACATAGATAATGTAACCTAACAGTGAAGTTAATTACTCTGAAAGAGGGGTTACAATCTTAGGTATGGGTGGTAGAAAAAAATCCTGTTCTCCCAAATTCTTCTTCCCTTTACTAAGCAAATGAAAGGGAGGGGGGTAAACAGCGTTAACAAAATATCTCAATTAAAGGAACAATGCAGGGTATACTGAAAATGTATTACCCGGTTGGCAAATTAACAAATGGGTTTTCAAACAAATTAAAATCTCCTGTCATTCATGCACGCGCGTGAGGATCCACACTCATATATTCACTCACACTTACCGATTGCAGCATCAGACAATCCATAGAATTATATAAACAGAAATTACACTCTAGACATGTAAAACTGTCTAGTACTTCGATGTCCCGCCCCAGATGTAGCGAGGTTTGCTGATAGCAAATATTCCCACTTATCGCCGGACTTGAAGCCTAAGAGTTCTTGTGTTTCATTACATAAAAAGGAGTCTATGGGATGGCACTGACACAGTTCGACACAGGGGTGAAAATGAAGTGGTGGTAAAATTCCTTCAATCCGGTAAAGTTTTTAATCCAGTGAGGAAAAACTAGGCTCAGTCACAGTCAGGTAAATCGGTACTCTCTCACAGTAGAGCAGTAAATAAAATATCGCTACTGGCACTGTTCATCTTCCAGTTTATCTCACAGATTGAAATTTAATTTGATGATTTATTTAAATGTTCTTGGGTAGGCTTTCTTTCATGTAATTATGATAGCTAGGTCGCATCGGACCGTCACAAGATTAAATTTAAAAAAATGTTTCATCAATATGTCTGGAAGTTTAAGAACCGAGTCTGAAACTCTCTGTATGATTTCTTTATGCTGGGATTGCAAAGGTGATCATTCTATAGAAAAAGATAGAAAACCCATGACAACATAATCATACCTCAAAAATCAAATAATATTCTAACGCGAGATAAATTTACCGTTAAGGCTATTATATACACTCGAGTATTTAATTATTTATTTAAGAAAACACGTCACGAGTCTAATGGTTAAAATACCCATCTATATATATAGGACTTAACTAAATTTATTAATTATAAATTCCTTCGCGACTTTAAAAGTTACTTTAACATTAAAGCATCTATTATTTTTGGAAACATTATAATCATCATCATCTCAGCCCGTAACCCGTCATGGGTCGTAGGGGTGCCATGGTGGAAGCATCAGCAGACAGGGTCCTCCACTGCTCTCTATCCTCAGCAATGCGTACAAGTGTGGAAAAACCGTGTCCTGCCCATTCTTTGATGTTATCAGCCCAGGATTTTCTCTGCCTTCCTCTTCTCCGTTTATTTTCGACTGTTCCCTGAAGGATCGTTTTCGAAAGGGAGTCATGACGAGTTACATGCCCAAACCAGGCAAGCTTTCGACGTTTCACTACTGACAAAAGTGGTTCTTGGTGGCCTGCATAGGTGTTTATCTTCTCTCTAACATAGACATTTGTTTTGTGCTCTTTATAGCAAATGCGCAAAATTCTTCTATAACATTTATGCTCGAAAGCCTGAATCCTTCGCTCCGTATCTGCAGTGAGTGTCCAGCCCTCACATCCATACAAGAGAATAGATAATACAAGTGATTTGTATAATTTGATCTTCACAGGAAAACTGATGTTACTTTTCCAGATCACATTCAACCTTGTCATGGCAGCTGAGGCCATCTCAAGTCTTGTCTTTATTTCTTTACTTGATCTTCCATCACTACATATAGTGGACCCGAGATATTTAAAGGTGTTAACTTCTTCTAACGTTTGCCCATTTAACGTAATGTTGGTCGGAACATGTTTCTTATGGCTATTCACCAATGTCTTGCTTTTTTCTATATTAATTTCCATCCCATACGTTCTTGTTACTTTCTCCAGTCTAGAGGTAAGGTCTTGAAGTTCTGATTCTGATCCAGCTATCAGATCAATATCATCAGCAAAACGTAGGTTGCACAGAGGTCGGCCTCCAATCGATATGGTTGATTTATAATCGTAGAGAGCCTCCTGCATAATATGTTCTAGATATATATTAAAGAGCACTGGTGACAGGATACATCCCTGGCGAACTCCTACAGTTGTTTTGAAAAATTCTCCAATGTCGTTGCTTGCAAAAACAGCACTGCTTGCGTCCTTGTATAGTGCTTCAATGATATCTATGATGTTGGTATCAAAATTGAATTTTCTCATTACTTGCCATAAGCCTTCATGCCAGACTCGATCGAAGGCTTTTGTGAAATCGATGAAGTTATGGTATAAATCGTGTTGATGTTGGAGATGTTTTTCGATATCTAATATTGAAGATTTGTTCTGAGGTACTTCTTTTTGGTCTAAAGCCAGCCTGTTCCTCTGACAAGATTTCTTCTGATTTCTGTTTTATTCTGTTCAAAAGTATCCTTAACATCACCTTACTTGGATGACTAATAAGGCTAATGGTTCTGTAGTTCTTGCACATTTTTAGATTTCCTTTCTTTGGAAGCGGTATTACTAATGACTGCGTCCATTCTTTTGGCCATTTTTTTGTACTCCATATCTTCTGGCAAATTGTTGTCATGATTTTTACTATATCTGGTCCTCCATATTTCAAGAGCTCTGCTGGGATATTATCCACACCCGGTGACTTCCCTCCTTTCATCGAACATATAGCCTCTTCCACTTCTTCCCGTAATATTGCTGCATTTCCGAGTTCCCTATTTTCGCACTTAATGTTGTTTAATATGCCTAAGTCAGTGTCAAGTTTACAGTTATATAATTCTTTACAATATTCTGTCCACCTTCTCATTACAGCTGTTTTTTCATTGAGCAGAGCCCCATTGCTATCTTCTATGACAGTTACCCTGGGCTGTTGGGGGTTTTGATAGTTTTCTTAATGTGTCAAAAGCTGCCTTGCTGTTACCTTTTATTAGCCCCGTATTAATGGACTCACATTGATCAGCTACCCATTTTTCTTTGGCCTGTTTCATTTTCTTCCTAATATTTTTATTCACCATACTGTATTGCCATGCTGCTTCAGGAACCTCTTTCTTAACCTTTTTCATTTCCCGCCGTGTATCACATAACTTCAGAATGTCATCTGTAACCCATGGTTTGTTTATTTTCTTTCTTTTACCAAGTATTTCTGTTGCTGATTCAATGAGCACGTCTTTCATGTTCTCTGTGATTGAGTTGATATCATCCTCCAAAAAGTTGAGAGCTGCGAATTTTCCTCCAACAGTTGCCTCAAAGATTCCCGCGATTTCTGGATCTTTCAGTTTGTCTAAATTGAATCTTAACTGAGAACATCTGTTTTGATTATAGTTCTTTTTAAGTTTAAGCTTGAGCGTCATCAATACCATGTCGTGATCACTACCAATGTCGGCGCCAGGAAAAGTCCTAGTCTTGGCTTTATTAATACTGGACTTGAATCTTTTGGATACAAGAATAAAATCAATTTGGCCATGTATCTCAGTTTTTGGGGCATGCCACGTTGTTCTTCTTGATAACTTATGAGGAAATAGTGTATTTGCAAGGGTTAGTTTATAGTTGCTGGCAAATTCTAGTAGCCTTAGTCCTCGATCGTTGGTTTCACCTGTCCCAAATCTCCCTACTGTACCAGCCCAGTGACCGTATGCATCTGGCCCTATTTTAGCATTCCAATCACCTAACACGATGAGAAGATCTTTCTTTGGAATTTTCTTAATTGCTTCATCCAGATTGTCATAAAATGTATCAATTGCCTCATCCTCATAGTCAGTAGTGGGGGCATATACCTGTATGATGGAGATGTTCTTTGGATGTGCTGCAATACGAATGGTGATAAGCCTGCTATTTATTGGGGTGCAGCTGATGACAGAGTTCAATCTATCTTTATGTACGATAAAACCTACTCCATGCTGATGTTTAGACTCATCTCCACTAAACCAAATTTTGTGACCATCATCCGTTATTGATTCACCTAATCCTGTCCATCTGACTTCTGCTAGGCCCAGGATGTCCCACGAGTATCTAACAAGTTCATGTGTTAGTTCTTTGACTTTTCCACACGCATATAGCGTGCGTACATTCCAAGTTCCAACAACAAAATTTTCTCTTGGAAGTTTCAAAACAGGTGTTTGTACCCCATTCGCTGACTTATCACTCTCAAGGGGCAATGAGAGCGCGGTCGTTGTTAATCCGGGCATCGGCCGATCCGTCAAATTATTACTGAGTTGACTTTCCATCATAGCATAATATTATAATAGATATATCATTAAATTTACCACTGGAACTTTTGGGATGAGTTTAATTTAATAGATTTAAATAAACACAAAATCCAGTGAAATAAAATGAAAGCACTAGACCACTGATCACTTTAACAAATATATTATACTGTGCACAGAAACAGAAATCACTCCAATGTAGCCACCAATTCATGTGGAAATCTAACAGAATTTCTACTATAGCTAGTGAATCTTAAATCTCTGGCGACCGAATGATAACATGGCTTTCTGCGTGGTCTGTATATATCTAACTGAAATGCAAGATGAGGGGGACATGAGAAAATTGACACCTTTTTAGATCTCAGGAGACTTATGGGGATCTGACCACCAGACTAAAGAGAGAAGCCGCCCCTGATCTGACGTATCTCCGCTCGCTGCTTTCGCGTCGGAAATCCCGTTCGCTCCCACTGCGATCGGTTTCGTGTTTAACACCTTGATGCGAAATACCGGCAGGAAACTTGCGTCGCTCGTTTCAGGGACCACTACTGCCTTTGATACCGCCGATAGTCTTCCCTGAGATCCCTCAGTCTGTTTGATCGTGTGCCGCTACTATCTGTTTGATTCTGGCACCGTCCCCACTGGGCCAAGTTAATGAAAATACTGCATATGATTGCTCAAGAGATGTCCGTGGGCGTGATTTAATCTCTCCTTAAATCAATGCGATGACCAGAATGAACGGTAGATAAACTGTCCACATATTAATAAGCAAACGTGTTGACCATCTGTTTGGAACGGTTGCATAGCTAATGAGTCCAGGTGAAAAAAATCCCGTTTGACGAAAAGTTACCACAATATTCGGGGGCACTGATGTTATTCGAAGGGGTTGTTACAAAGGGTCGTACCATATAATCCAACACTTCAGGGGTACCGATGTTGTGAGAGGGTTCTTACCATCATTCTAACAAATTCAGGGACGGCTAAGTTGTCTGTCACAATCGTCCCCTCTTTTGAGACATGAAAACATCTTTTCATGTTTGATTTATGACAATGAAGCTGCCCTGATCGGTAGCTTTAGGATGATTGGTATCTTCAATTTCCTCCTGTTCCTCCGTAGTCCAGTTTCTACTCAGGAAATCAGCCCCGACATTCTGTCTTCCCGGAATATATTCCACTTTGAAAGAATAAACGCTTAAAAGAATGGCCCAACGCATGATCCTTGCGTTAAATTCTTTATTGGCACGAAGAAAGGCTAACGGAGCGTGGTCTGTTTGCACCGTGAAAGATGTACCATAGAGAAACTCATGATTACGTCTGATACCGTCAATCAGAGCGAGGCATTCTCTTACGACTAAGCTGTAGTTCCGTTCAGCTTTATTTAATTTCTGACTGCCATAGGCAACTGGAAATAGCATGTTTGGGTTACTGTCATCGGCTTGAAACAGTGTTGACCCGATGCCCTGACTTGACGCGTCGACCCACAGTACAAAGGTTTCTTGATTTCAGGCAACCTCAAAATGGGGTATGCAGACAACTGTCCTTTCAAAGTGCTGTACGCGTGTTCGCACTTTTGATCCCATATGACCTTATCAGGACAACCTTTCTTTGTGAGGTCCGTCAGAGGTGCCGTCAGTCCGTTGAAGTTCTGGATGTACTTCTGATAGTATGCACATAGTGATAGGAACGAACGAGTGTCTTTCTTGGTTCGGGGCCTTTTTTCTGCCACTATTTTCTCCACGTTCTTCTTAACAGGCCAACTGCATCCGTGAGAAATAGTATGCCCCAGGAAGTCTAACTGTTCAAACCCGAAGAGACATTTGCTAGGTCTGGCTGTGAGACCGGTTTCCTGTAGTCTCCTGAGGAGCATAGCAACCGTAGCAATATGTTCTTCGTAGGTTTCCGATGCAATTAATATGTCATCCATGAAATTATGGATATGGGGACTTTGCAAAGGTTCTAGAAGCTTCCTCATCATCCTGGTGAACACTCCTGGTGCGTTATGCAATCCGAACGGCATCACATTAAATGTGTAATGTCCTTCACTAGTGCTGAAAGCTAACAAAGGTTTAATTTCCTCCTTGACTGGTATTTGATAATAACCTTTACTGAGGTCAATCTTGGAGAAAATCTTTGCTTTGCTGAGCTTGGTGAACAACTCAGGAACCGTTTGGAGAGGTTCGGGCTGGAATTCCGTAACAGCGTTTAGCAGCCGGTAATCTATACACAGCCGAACTTCCTTATTGGGCGTCTGCAACAGCACTACACTCGAACTGTAAGGAGATGTAGACTCACTGATAATTCCTGCCTGACGCAGCTTGTCTATTTCTCCGCGAAGTGCATCAGCTTTAGCGTACGGGATGGGGTAAACTCTGGTTCGAACAGGGGTCTCGTTTGTTAATTTCATATCAAATTCGATGAGATTTGTTCGACCAGGTACATCCGTTAAGACTGCACTGTACTGTTTTAGTAGCGCCCTGGTTTCTGTTTGTTGTTCTGGTGAGAGATTGTCGCCGAACTTGACATCTTTAAAGGATTATGTGGGTTGCAATGGGTACTCCATGCAACCATCATCATCTTCCTCGTCTTCCGTTGCTATGGCGACAGCCAGGAGATGCTCGGAGGATGGCACCGGTCTTTCCAAATATTTCTTAAGTACATTTATGTGGAAGACCTTCTCCTTTCCTTTGATGGAGATCTTGTAATTGGTACGTGAGATTTTTTCAAGGACGGTAAACGGCCCTTGCCATCCGATGCGAAGTTTATGCTTCCGGTTGGAAGTAGCAACAAAACTTTCTCCCCTGGTTGTAGTTCTCTCTCTTTTGCAGCTTTGTTTTATCTTTTAGCATGTTTAGCGTGGGCTTTCGTAAGGTTGGTAGTAGCTAGATCCCACCCTAGCCTTAACCTTTCCTTGAGCTCAGATACATACTTGCTTGCGGAGACGACTGTCTCGTCAGCCTTTTGGTCTGTCAGGGACCGAAGTAAGGCTTCTAGTGGCCCCTTTATAGGTCTGCAAAATAAAAGTGTAGCTGGCGCGAATCCCGTAGACGCTTGGGGAACCTCTCGGTAGGCGAATAAGGCAGCCGATATATATAGGTCCCAGTCTTCCGGTTTCTCCTGACCAAGCTTACGTAACATGGTGGTGAGGCTGCCATTAAAACGTTCCACGAGCCCATTTCCGGCCGGATGGTAGGGACTAGTGTGGATATGTTTGGCCCTCAAGATCTTAAAGATCTCCTCCATTAACAGACTACGGAATTGGGATCCATTGTCCGTCAAAACTTGTTGGGGGAATCCCAACCGTGTAAAGATTTGCACGAGGGCTTCTGCGACATGCTTGGAATCTATGCATGTTAGCGGTACAGCTTCGGCCCACATTGTGCAAGTGTCGACTAAGGTCAGGATGAACCTGTTCCTTCTTTTGGTCCTTTCCAGGGGTCCAATGATGTCGACAGCAACCGTTCAAATGGAGTCCCTACTATTGGCATTTGCCCCATGGGTACTGGGGGTGTCAAGTGCTTGGGTGCTACCCGTTGGCACTGGGCGCAGGATTTCACGTACCTGATAATGTCAGTGTTCATTCCTGGCCACCAATAGTGGGTTTTTATTCGCTGAATAGTGGCGTTTTGTCCCATATGTCCGCTAAAGGGAAGAGAGTGTCCCATTTCTAAGATCTGGCTTCTGTACTGCGTCGGTACTAGGAGCTGGTTATTCCCCGTGTCCGGGTTGCCCGTTCTACGATACAATACGCCATCCTTAGAAAAGATTCTCCGTTGTGTCTGGGGTCCTTAGCCATGGGCAGTTTTCTAAAGCACAGCTCCAGAGTAGGGTCCTTTTGTTGCGCCTCCTTCAGTTCATTCGGCAACAAATTTGGCGCAAGCTCCCTCTCCTTCTTGGCTTGCCCTCTTGTGGTTACCGCTGCCACAATCGGCTCCTTAGGTCTCCCAATAAACACGTATCTACATCCCAGGATAACTGGGTAGATCGGATTATCCATTATGGCCGCTTTAATAACACTTCTGACAAAATCAGAGTGTATTTCTACCAGTGCGATAGGAAGCGTCCTGGGTGCATCACTCCTGAAAACTCCACATAGTTTGACGGTTTCCTCTTTCTCCTGACCTGGTTTGACTAGGTGCCTAGCGACAATACAACTAAAGCTTAATCCAGTGTCAAAGAGACAAGTAGTTGAGGTACCATTCAAAATTACAGTTCCTCGCGATGAGGGTCGGTCCCCCTCAGGTTGAGAATCACTGACATTGACTCTACCTTTCGAGGCTGTATGCAAACATCCGATGCGGTTTGGACCGGTTTGTTTGCCCTGATCAGACGATCCTGGTGTAGGGGTCTTCCCTTTTCCTTGACCTTGGTGACCGCGCTGCCACGTAGGCTTGGTGGGTTGATCAGAATTATTGTTTGGGGAAAATCGGGTTTTGTAGAATTTCGATTTTTCCTGGGGAGGTCTCTGGGTATTATTTTCTCGTTGGTTATAATTCTCAGAGGAATTTGAGGAATAGGATGACTGCTCTAGATTTTGTTTACGAGATGGCTCATCTGTGGGTTTACGTTTCGTGCTGGGAAGTTCGGCCATTGCATTGGTATAGCGTTCTGCCTTATTGAGGATGTCCTCAAGCCTGACTGCGCCCTGTTCAGCCAAAAATCTACGGGTTTTGTTTGACAAAGTAGACTTTATCTGTTCCACAAGAACAAGTTCAAGTAGTCCCTCATATGTAAGAGGTAGGTCAGATAATTCAATGCACTTTGTCAAATAGCCCGTGAGACATGAAGAGAACTGCGGAAAAGTTTTCGTGCTCTCTTTCCGGCTGTTTCTGAACATTTGCAGAAATTTTCGGGCGGTCATCTCAAACCGTTCTAGCAAGGCCTTCTTCGGCATGTCGTAATCATGTTGGTTGGTTCCCAGCTTTTTGTACACGTCATACGCATTACCTTTCAACGCAGTTGAGATTTTAAGTGCCCAACGGGAACTCTCTAACCCATACAGATTTGCGAGCCTCTCGAATTTCTCTAGGAAGGTGTCTATTTTTTCACTGGGGCTGGGAAAAGATTCTAAAGCAAAAGACATCGCAGTTAATTGGGCAGATTGAGTGCGGGAGAGATCCATTGACTGAGACTGGGGCAAAGACAGCTCTCCGTTATTCGAAGTAGAGGCGCCCCGACTCTCTAAAGCCTTAAGCGCCAGTTCATGCTGTCTTTCCCTCTCTCTCTCCTCACGTTGTCTCTCCTTCTCTATTTTCATGCGGACCTCTATCTCTGCCTCAATTTTCTTCATCTCCAATTGACGATCATCCGCTTCTTTCTTCCTAGCTTCTGCCCTCTCTTCCGCCGCGTCATACCTTTCAAGTTCCCTGTTGACAAACAGGTTCGCGGCCTCTCCTTCTAATCCTGAGTCCTTCGCCTCCTGTCTCAAAATGGATCTTATCCTAATTCTCTCTGCCATGCCAACGAACTGGATGCTTCTAAGACTAGAGAATAGTAAGAAAAACCAAGGAGGGAAAAAAACTCAAAGCCGCTACGAGAAAAACACAAAGTATAAATTTACTTTTGGTACCTCCTACTCTGTAATGTGCAAACTTATCGCCGCTATTATTGTCACTTAAGACTCTTAACGCAAGCGACTATGCCACGTTAAAATGGTAAGTTACACTAGAAAAGAATCTACTTTTACTAACAGTAGAGAAAGATTTATATTAAACAATTTAAAAGGAAAAAAAATTTTCCCTAAAATTTTAATTCTCCGTCAACAAAACTCCGCCCCTGAAGTCAGTTTATGAGAAGAGACGATGTTAACTAGACTTAAAAGTCAGAACAAGGCGTCTTTAGCTTAAGCTCAACTCTAGTAACTTCAAAAAACCTTTAGTGACTGTAAAAACAATCACGCAATCCCAGCAAATCCTATTAAAAAAAAATTTAATTTTCCCTGCCAGAGGATAACTTTTTGATTATCCGTACTTTCTACTGCTGTGGAAGAAAACAACCTGTAAATATGCTGTGTGGACGACCCAAATACTAAAAGGCGTTGTCTAAGGGTGTAATTAATTTTTTTAAATTTCCCTAAATCACAAAGACAGATCATTCACACTCTATCTAGTTAGACCCAGACTTAATCCGACTCAAAAATATCTTTATCCCGGCTATGCGATTGCCTCAAATGTAGCTCAAGATCCCAGGACCAGCCCACAAATATTGTCGTAAATTTATTTTGAGAGAAAGAGTCTTAGAAATAGTGGTCCGGTTTAGAGTGGAGAATGGTGGTGAAAAGCACAGTGATAGAAAATGTAGAGAGTAAATAGTTGCTTCACAGAGTGCTGGGGAGAGTAAAGACAGACTTATTTACGACAAATCGTTTCTCTCAATCTTCTCTTCAGACTCTCCTGGTCAAACAATTATTTGCCAGTTTCCAGACACACATCTGCGCTCACACCGATTTGGTGCTTCAAACACACAGACGCACGTGAATACAAGCTATATTAAACAAATAGGGGAAATGTTGGGCTTTGGGTATTCCAACACAGTACTAAATAAGTTTATGATGTTTATTAACCTTAAAAATCAAATCACAAACAAATATCAAGTGTTACATAAAATTATCATAAGTACAGAAAATGCAAATAACAAGGTGGGGGTGAAGAAGATTGGTATCGACTAAGCCCTTCCCGCTTGTATTAGACAAAGATAAACCCAGTCCAAAGATAGATAATTATCAGGAACATAGGTAATGTAACCTAACAGTGAAGTTAATTACTCTGAAAGAGGGGTTACAATCTTAGGTATGGGTGGTAGAAAAAAATCCTGTTATCCCAAATTGGGTTTTCCTTTACTAAGCAACTAAAAAAAAGGGGGGGAGGGTAAACAGCGTTAACAAAATATCCCAATTAAATTAACAATGCAGGGTATACTGAAAATGTATTACCCGGTAGGCAAATTAACAAATGGTTTTTTTCAAACAAATTAAAATCTCCTGTCATTCATGCACGCGCGTGAGGATCCACACTCATATATTCACTCACACTTACCGATTGCAGCATCAGACAATCCATAGAATTATATAAACAGAAATTACACTCTAGACATGTGAAACTGTCTAGTACTTCGATGTCCCGCCCCAGATGTAGCGAGGTTTGCTGATAGCAAATATTCCCACTTATCGCCGGACTTGAAGCCTAAGAGTTCTTGTGTTTTATTATATAAAAAGGAGTCTATGGGATGGCACTGACACAGTTCGACACAGGGGTGAAAATGAAGTGGTGGTAAAATTCCTTCAATCCGGTAAAGTTTTTAATCCAGTGAGGAAAAACTAGGCTCAGTCACAGTCAGGTAAATCCGTACTCTCTCACAGTAGAGCAGTAAATAAAATATCGCTACTGGCACTGTTCATCTTCCAGTTTATCTCACAGATTGAAATTTAATTTGATGATTTATTTAAATGTTCTTGGGTAGGCTTTCTTTCATGTAATTATGATAGCTAGGTCGCATCGGACCGCCACAAGATTAAATTTAAAAAAAATGTTTCATCAATATGTCTGGAAGTTTAAGAACCGAGTCTGAAACTCTCTGTATGATTTCTTTATGCTGGGATTGCAAAGGTGATCATTCTATAGAAAAAGATAGAAAACCCATGACAACATAATCATACCTCAAAAATCAAATAATATTCTAACGCGCGATAAATTTACCGTTAAGGCTATTATATACACTCGCGTATTTAATTATGTATTTAAGAAAATACGTCACTAGTCTAATGGTTAAAATACCCATCTATATATATAGGACTTAACTAAATTTATTAATTATAAATTCCTTCGCGACTTTAAAAGTTACTTTAACATTAAAGCATCTATTATTTTTGGAAATATTATAATAGATATATCATTAAATTTACCACTGGAACTTTTGGGATGAGTTTAATTTAATAGATTTAAATAAAACAAAATCCAGTGAAATAAAATGAAAGCACTAGACCACTGATCACTTTAACAAATATATTATACCGTGCACAGAAACAGAAATCACTCCAATGTAGCCACCAATTCAGATGGAAATCTAACAGAATTTCTACTATAGCTAGTGAATCTTAAATCTCTGGCGACCGAATGATAACATGGCTTTCTACGTGGTCTGTATATATCTAACTGAAATGCAAGATGAGTGGGACATGAGAAAAGTGACACCTTTTTAGATCTCAGGAGACTTTTGGGGATCTGACCACCAGACTAAAGAGAGAAGCCGCCCCTGATCTGACGTATCTCCGCTCGCTGCTTTCGCGTCGGCTTTCCCGTTCGCTCCCACTGCGATCGGTTTCGTGTTTAACACCGAAATGCGAAATACCGGCAGGAAACTTGCGTCGCTCGTTTCAGGGACCACTACTGTCTTTGATAGCGCCGATAGTCTTTCCTGAGATCCCTCAGTCTGTTTGATCGTGTGCCGCTACTATCTGTTTGATTCTGGCACCGCCCCCACTGGGCCAAGTTAATGAAAATACTGCATATGATTGCTCAAGAGATGTCCGTGGGCGTGATTTAATATCTCCTTAAATCAATGCGATGACCAGAATGAACGGTAGATAAACTGTCCACATATTAATCAGCAAACGTGTTGACCATCTGTGTGGAACGGTTGCATAGCTAATGAGTCCAGGTGAAAAAAATCCCGTTTGACGAAAAGTTACCACTATATTGGGGATGCACTGATGTTATCCGAAGGGGTCGTTACAAAGGGTCGTACCATATCATCCAACACTTCAGGGGTACCGATGTTATGAGAGGGTTCTTACCATCATTCTAACAAATTCAGAGACGGCTAAGTTGTCTGTCACAGCCACTGACTGCTTTGACGGTCGGCGGCTAAGGATCAAAGAAGAATAATAATATATATAACCCACGTAGTATCGCTCACTGGCTCTTTATCCAGTCAGGAGGTAAGATTAGACAGAGCAGACAAGATGCGGTTACTCATGAGAATCATGGCAAGTAAAAAATACCATAATTCATTTAATTAATAGCACACTATTCCAGTAAATCTCTGGTTGCAGTTTGTCCATGATTTTGCTTCCTTACAATCAGATGGCCTTGTGGAAAGAGTTATGTTATAACTCAATTTGTACAGTAAAATAATTTCTTTCATTCTTTCCATCTTTCCAATACGGTGGTCCATTCCAGCAAGCTTAACATCTTCAAAATGCTTTCCTAAAACGAACATCACAATCTACACGTCCATCTGCTTTCATTTCACAATTAAATTGAGCTAACACATGTTTGAATCCCTTCCAAGAATTACACAGTGATTTCACACACACTTATCTACTTCTATAAGGCACATATTAATAATATAATTATATATACATATGTAATTACATACTTTCTTACCCTCAGATACACGCAGACCGGCTTTTAATGGCTCTAGAGCTTGTGTTACCGTGCAGATGGCAATGGAGTCTGGTAGTAGACGATTTCGCTCGTGTCTGAAGTTTGAATTGTGTGGCAAGTGTTTTACTATTGGTACCTTCCGCCTTTTATAGGTCAAGGTTTCCCGTACGAGAAAGCACCAAGGCCAAAGTTTTTTTTTTTAAATTAATGAAGAAAAATATCCCGTTCAACCTCTGATGGGTTATAATTAGGATAGATATTGTTTTGAATTCCAAATAACATGAACAACTGCCGATATGAGAAAGTGGCATCACATTTGTCAAATCATTGTAAATAGGGAAAATCACAGTTACCAACATATGCTTAACCCCCCCCATAAAATCAAGAAGAAACTCTGAACAAGAATAACATTAAGGTGGAGGGGTGTAAAGGTCTAGTGGTTCCAGTTATATAACTGACTTTAACAGACATTTAATTGACTTTCATCTGTCAAACGTCATATGCATTGTAAGAACAGCATCAGACCTTCACATTCCCAACCACTATATATTAACCTTTGTTCGTGTTAAATATTGTTTGACCATATTATGCAGTTCCATAGGTCTGTCCATTCTCAACACCTCTTCTATTTCCATAGGCAAGTTTGATGCCCGCAAATAATCCCATATTGGTATTCTCATTTGTTCATACCTCTTACATTTTAACAATAAATGTTCTATATTATTGTCTTGAAGACATCCTGCACAGTAAGATTCTTCTATTCTGAAATAGCCTTTTCCCAGCTGTATTCTAAGAAGTTTCTTACTACTGGGAATTTTCAGTTCCCTAGATATCTGACATTTTCTTGTTGGAGCCTTGAACATCTTATATGCATGTCTTCCTTTCAGATTTTTATCCCACTCTGCTTTCCATTCATCTGTTATTAAATCTTTAATTAAGCTCTTAATCTCTGATTTACTCATCCCTACATTTATTAGATTTTTATCAGATCTACCTTTCTTGGCTTCTTTATCTGCCTTTTCATTTCCCTCTATGCCAACATGTGAAGGTATCCAAGCAATTAAGACTGAACATCCTCTGGAATATAAGTATGTGGTAGCCAGAAATATATCCGCTGCTATATCAGGTCTACTACATTCTCGTAAGTTTCTAAGTGCTTTAATTGTTGAAAGAGAGTCAGTTAAAACTGTTAGTTTCTTAGGAGGGTTATTAGAGAATATTTCTAGTGCTTTTAGTATTGCCACCATTTCTGCAATGAAAATGGATGTATTTTCCGTGATACTATATTCTTTCGCCAAAGTATTTTGCAGACCAGAAAAAGTGAAAATCTTAGGCGTTCTGTGCTAGTATGAAAAACCTGAAATCGTTCTAGTTTCTTTATCTTTGAACGGATTTCCTTCATCCAAACCTTATATTACACTGGTATACACACATTTTGGTGCCTTAAATTGTATAGCTGTTCTTGGGTAATTTTGGGTTGCTGATTCCAAAAATGTAATCAGATTTTTTTCTATCAGTTCTAGTTTTTGAGATAACTAAGAATGACCATATTAGTAGGGCAATTGTTATGTACAATCCTAGAGTTAGGTGCTATCAGTGGCATTTTGACTTTAGTCTGCATTCATATTATATGTAATTACTGTGCATATATTACCAAAAATGTAATAAAACTTTATCACTAGCACTTGTTTAGTCAACACGCAAAAAGGATCTTTTCGAGGACTTCCTGGAATGTGATATACCCGAACAGTCACGCTTAAGGGTCCAACAGTAATCTGCCATCATGAGGGCATCTCAAAGTCTCTGGTATCTCTCTTCCATTGTTTTTATATCTTGGTGAAATCTTTCACCTTGCTCCTCACTAAAGTCGTCAAGATTCTCCGGAAATAAATGTAAATGGTTATGGAGGTAGTGCCATTTTATGCTCATGTTGCATCCAAGTTCACAAAAACTCGACAGCATGTTTCCAACTAATTCAGAATAATTGTCTGCTTTAAAGTTACCCAGAAAGTTTTGCACAACTAAAACAAATGATGACCAGGCTGTGGACTCTGTTTTGTTCATGGAATCAATAAAATTTGGATCGTTTATTAACTTTCTAATTTGAGGTCCATCAAAAATTCCAGCTTTAAGTTTGTCTATGCTCAATTCTGGAAACTTTCTGCATAAGTAATTAAAACAGGTACCATCTTTGTTCAGTGCATTAACAAATTGCTTCATCAAGCCAAGCTTTATATGTAATGGTGGCAGTAGAACTCTTTTTCGATCAATGAGAGGCTTATTGACAATTCTTTTTTTTCCAACTTTAAATTCATCCCCCAACGGCCACTGTTTCTTTGTCCAGTGCATATCTTTTGCCCTGCTATCCCACAAACATATAAAGCATGGATATTTGGTGAATCCCATTTGCTGGCCAAGCAAGAAGTTCATCATTTTAAGATCTACACAAACCATCCAGTTATGTTCTAAATACTTCATTTTTTCCAGAACTGTGCTTATTGTAGCATACTCCTCCTTCATTGTAGTAGAATGAGCAATTGGAATGGAGCCATATTTGTTACCATTGTGTAAGAGAACACCCTTCAAACTTCTTTTAGAGCTGTCAATGAAAAGTCGCCACTCATCTGGTGTATAACTTACACCCATTTTGTTAACAAGACCTCCTACATTAGTACAAAACACAAGGTTGTTTTCTTTACAAAAGAATAGAATAAAACCTTGCTCTCTGCTGCGATAAAATGTAACCTTTGTTTCAGCAGTCAGTAATTTTTTTTTCTTTCAATCTTGAAGCCAAAGGTTCTGAAGATTACTTGGAGAGATATAGATGTCGGATTAGATCATTTAGTTCAAGCTGGTCGAAGCGTTGAGCATCTGAAAAATCATCTTCGAAATCACTATCACTTGTCGTTCCATATGCCACTGCTATCTCATCTTCTAACAGGGAATCCGAAATCTGACTGAAAGTTGGAATTGGTATGTCTTCTCCGTGTGGAACAGGTCGCCTAGCAGAATCTAAATCTGGATATTTCCACTTTTTGTGATTTTTTCCATTAATTCCCTTAATATTCACAACACAGAAATAACAGTCATCATAGTGGTTCTTGGGCTCTCTCCAAACCATTGGAATTCCAAATTTTAAACATTTTCTTTTCCCACAAGTCTACTGTCGCAGGTGTTCAACACATGTTTTGCAAACAATATGAGGAGCCCAAGACTTGTCCTGGTCACCTATAGTTTTACTTTAAAGTAAGCAAAGTATGCTTTTTTCACAAAAACAGTAATATGCTTCCTATGTTCTTCTTTGAAAGTGTACTCTCCACAAATATAACAAAATAAATGTGGTGAAAGAAAACATGCTCTTCTTGAAGATGATGCCATTTTCTGTTAGAAGTGTAATAAAATAAGTAGCATACTAACATGCATGCAGTGGCTTAAAATCTAAAAAAGGCAATTCTGGGAAGATTCTTGGAAAACTGAAACTGAGAGTAAACAAGCAGTTTTCTTTTGTAAAGGACTAGACAGCAATAGTTTTTTTTTACATAGCCTTATATAGAAAATATTGTAATACAGTAGAACTCCATTTATCCGAACCCCAATTATCCGAACATCCAATTATCCGAACACTTTTTCCAGAAAAAAAAAATCAGGCGCCACCAGTCACGTTAGACTATATTTCTAAATCTTTTGATGCGGCAAGCTTCAAATGTGTGCGAACAATTTGTAGGGCCTAGAGGATGGGATGGGCTAATGGTCGGTTGCTTACGTACAGGAAGTCAGTTAGATCATAAAGTCAGTTAATATCTGGTTTACCAATCCAGTGTACGTGTGCGTTCTAGGCAGAACAATGGCTAAACAGACAGTTCAACTTAAAATAATTGTGTCTGCTACTACAGCAGAATAATTTTGGTGTACAAGTATTTATCTGTGCGATATGGCATCTTCCAGTAGGCCTAAAGCATATAAAAGGAACCGCAATGTTTTGTCAATTGAAACGAAAACAGAAATTATCAAGAGACTAGGAAAAGGTGAAACTGTGTCTTCACTTGCGAGGATTTTCAATGTTGGGAAAGCTACCGTCTCTGACATCATAAGTAACAAGGATAAAATTATGAGTTTTGCATCGAAATTTGATAGTGAAAATGGGTCGAAGAAACGTAAAACCATGAGAAGTGCGAAATATTTGAAATTGGAAGAGGCTTTATATATATGGTTTGTGCAAAGAAGAAGCAAATCTGAACCTATCTCTGGCTCTCTGTTGTGTGAAAAGGCACTTCAGTTCAACAATGAACTTGACGGTGCTCCTGACTTTAAGGCTAGCCAGGGATGGTTAAGAAACTTTAAATCTCGTCATGGCATACGAGAATTGGAGATTCAAGGTGAATCTTTATCTAGCGATGCAACTGCCGCTGAAATTTTAAAGAAATATTCTTGCCTTTTTTGGAAGAAGAAGGTTATTCACTCGATGATGTGTATAATGCCGATGAGACTGGCTTATACTGGAAATCATTGCCTCAAAAATCACTTGCATCTCAGCGCGAAGCAGCTGCCCCTGGGTTTAAAAAGTGCAAAGAGAGAGTAACAATTTTGGTAGCCGCGAATGCCAATGGAAGTCATCGTTTACCGGTGCTAATGATCGGCAAAGCCAAAAAAAAACCACGTTGTTTAAAGAATGTGACATGTCTCCCATTGTGCTACAAAGCACAGAAGAGTGCTTGGATGAATAGCGAAATATTTTTTGACTAGTATACAAATCAGTTCATCCCAAATGTGAAGAGGTTGAGAGAACAAGAAAAGAAAACTGGAAAAGTAATTCTTCTACTGGACAATGCACCATCTCATCCAGAGACGGATACATTGAATGCAGTTGATGCAAATTTTAAAGTAATTTTTCTGCCTCCCAATGTAACAGCACTGATTCAACCAATGGATCAGGGTGTTAAAGCAAAGCTTAAAAAGATGTACAAGAAGAAAGTCCTGCGTCGTTTATTGTTTGCTGAAGATGAAGCAAGTGTGGTGGCGTTTTCCAAAAAGCTTAATCTCAAAGGCTGCTGCTATATGTTAGCCGATGCTTGGACCACCCTGTCACAAGATAATCTCAACAAGGCTTAGAATAGATTGCTTGGGAAAAAAGGAGGAAATGAAACTACTGCAGTGGACACAAATGATGATTCTATAAATGAAGTTGTGGAACTGTTTCAAGCAATGCCCGGATTTTCGGACTGTGACGAAGATGATGCACACATGTAGCTAGAAGATGATAATGATTCTGGTTTTCAGTTTTTGAATGACGAAGAAATTTTGTCTTTTGTGCAAGAAGAAAACCAAAAACATGTAGTGACCGATGATGAAGACTCCTCAGAAGTACATGATGTACTTGTAGATTATAAAGAAAACCCAAAACGTCGACCAAGTCCTGAAGAGGCCTTTATAGTACTAGAAACAGCGATGGCTTGGTACGAGCTAGAAGACGACAGCTGTCCTACACAGCTTTTGCTGTTGAAGAGAATGCGGGACTTAGCAGCCTAAAGGAGACTATCCAGTTTGGTGCAAAAGAGGATTCCTCATTATTTTAAATAGTGGGCTACATCTGTGCAAGAACATGTATACGTAAGGTGCGCCTGGTTTTGAATCGTTTGTAATGTTATTTTGAAAACATTTCTCTTTCTTAAAAAAAATAATTAATACAAGTAGTACATGCACTGCAGTGTGATGAAAGATTTTGGTGATACAGTGATCTAATACAGTGTGGGTATTATTATTACAGTACAAGTAAATATGTTTTATAGTGTATTTTCCTTGTGATGGTTAATTACACTGACAAACAACATTTTTCTTTCTTATATAAGAATAAGTGTTCTTAGGTCAGTTTCTTGCGCTGATTTCAAATCTGAAATCCGTTTATCTCTATCACGTCGGGTTCTTAAGATATTTGTGAATAAATATATTTTTGGGAAACCGTTATTGCTCCGTTTCATTTTTACTATATAACTTATTAAAAATTAATAAAAAGCAACATAATTCTACTTTTTATACTGCTAAAAGATGCATGACATATGTTACGCAATTTTTCAAATAGTTACTGTATTTTGAAATAATTCTGAGCAAAATATGGCTTCTAGAAGTTGTAGAAATTCGGCTGATCTGTTCTGTTACGTGTGCGGATATTTTACCGATCGTGTTGACCAGAAAAACTTTACACCATTACTAAAGATAGCATATGAACTTTATTTCGATTCGAAAGTTGATGATGCAAATAAATCTTGGAAGCCAAATGCTTTTTGTTCGATACATTGGCAGGTTGGTTGCGAAGATCGCCGAAGCATAAGTCGATGCCTTTTGGCGTGCCAGTAATATGGCGTGAACATACAAATCACACTACTGATTGTTACTTCTGCTTGACAAATATCCATGGTTTCACTTTTAAAACTAGAAAGTCTGTGGTTTATCCAAATATTGAATCGGTTTCGAAACCAGTGCCTCATGATCCAATCACGTGTCCGATCCAAGTACCACCAAACAATATCCGTTGGACGTAAATGAACCATCAGAAAGTGATAGTTTACCTGCTTTAGAAACTAATTCTGACTCAGATTACATACCGGTGAATGATGGTGTTTACTTAATTAACCATTCAGAACTTTCAGATCTAATACGTGATCTCGCTCTTACCAAAGGACAAGCGGAATTACTCGGTTCGCGACTCAAAGAATGGAATCTTTTAGCGCCCAATACTCCGATATCTAAATTTCGTCATAGACACAGAGAACTTGTTCAATACTTTGAGATGGATGATGACATTTGCTATTGCAAAGATGTAAATGGTCATGAGCACATAGTCAACGAATGGCGATTTTTCATCGATTCTTCCAAGATTAGTCTAAAAAACCGTGTTATTGCATAACATAAATTTTTTTTTCAACAATTCCAGTCGCCTACTCTGTTCATATGAAAGAAACTTATGACAATATGGCTATACGTTTGGAAAAAAATAAAGTACAATGACTACCAATGGCGGATTTGTGGAGACCTAAAGGTCATTGCAATTCTCACGGGCATGCAGACTGGGTATACTAAATTTTGTTGCTTCCGATGTGAATGGGACAGCCGCAACAGACAGGAACATTATGCAAGAAAAGAGTGGCCTATCCGGGATCGTATGCAGCTCGGGCATAAAAATGTAATACGCGAGCCATTAATTAACAAAGACACCTTCATTTTACCACTGTTACATATAAAGTTGGGGCTCATGAAGAATTTTGTAAAAGCGTTAGATAAAACGAGCAAAGCTTTCACTTATCTTCGAGAAAAGTTTCCCGCAAGTTAGCGATGCAAAGATAAAGGAAGGTATCTTTGTAGGACCTCATATTAGGAAAGTTATTGCAGACAAACAATTCGAGAACTTGTTACATGGTAGGGAACTTCGCGCATGGATGGCATTCAAATCGATCGTCGATAACTTTCTGGAAAATCACAAATCTGTTAACTATGTTGCATATTGTTAAGCAGTGCATAGATGCATACATAATTATGGGCTGTAACATGTCCCTCAAAATCCATTTGCTCGATTCGCATCTTGACTTTTTCCCTGACAACCTTGGCGAAGTCACCGATGAACATGGAGAATGATTCCATCAAGATATCGCCGTAATGGAGTCACGTTATCAAGGACGGTGGAGTGTGACCATGCTTGCCGATTATTGTTGGATGCTTCATCGCGATGTACCACATGCCATTCACCGACGAAAGTCGACTGCAAAGAAATTCAAGCCTACATAACTGTTATACTTCTTGTACGAATGATGTTGTAATACTGTATGCGTTGTTAAAAAACTTCAATTGCGTATTTCTAGAGATCCCGACCTGATAGAGAAAAACGGTTTGCAGATTTAAAAACAGCGCATTAAAATTGACCAGAAAAACATAGAAATGTTAGAGAAAGAAAAAAAAAGTTTTTTTTTGTTAGTCAGTGTTATTTTTTAGAAATATGTGTACATGTACTCGATACATTATGTAATCCAATTATCCGAACATTTGATTATCCGAACAATGCTCGGTCCCATGGGGTTCAGATAAATGGAGTTCTACTGTAATACAGGGTGACCCAAAAAAGAAAAAAAAAACGGGCCCGCGCCACCACTTCCAGTGAAATTATAGATATCTGCCAATAGCTAATGATCCCTATTATCGAATTATGTTCCTCATCATCGATATATTCAGTTCATAACTGCACATTGCCTTTTGGAAAATTGTCAACATCTACACTTTCTCGTCTTCCTACTAAAAGACCTTACAAATTATTAGCGTTGCGTGACCCGATCTGCCGTTTTGATTGGTTGTTTGGCTTTTCGGAATTTCTGTACGGTGTAATGTTTTAAATGATAGCCGAGATAGGATTCAGACTCATCACACCACCTATGTTCCAGTCTTGACTTATGGATGCCAGTCATGGGTAATTACAACCCACAAAACTCAGCTTCAAATCTCAGATATGGGGTATCTGGGGAAGGTGGTCGAAGTAACAAGAATGGACATGGTCTGCAACCAGACGATACGGCAAGGTCTCAAAAGCCAGCCGCTGCAGACCCAAATAGAACAGTCCCAACTACGATGGTTTGGCCATGTCTGAAGAATGGAAGAAGAAGGCTATCACGAACATGTATGGGAAACTAAGAGCCAGGGATCCAGACCTCCAGGATAACCCAGAGTCCGCTGGGAGGACAACATTAGTCAAATTCTGAAGGATCGTGGACTAGACTGGAATCAGGCTAGGAAAAAATCTCGCAAATCTCTACACCCCAAGATAGAAGAAGAAAGACTAAGTAAGTAGTAAGTGAGATTTAGTGCGGATCAAGCGTATTATTTCATCCATTCCGTTAAAGGCTGGGTGTATGGTTGAGAAGATAATATTTCTATAACGTATTACTGAAAAATAACTGTGATCGAATAAAAACAGCCAGTAAATAAGATAGCAAAAATGTTAAAAACAGATTGTATTATTTTTCACTAATATTTATAGTCGTCGATATGATTGTTCGATAAAGTGAGATTGTGGCTATAAACAGTTTTAGATAATTAAGAGGCACGACTCGATGCTCGACTTGAAAGCTACTGTTTGGAAAATACGAACTCAACTTGAGACTTGTATTAAGAGACTTGAGACTCGTTAGGACGGACTTGAAGACAACTCTGCCCTTACCACATTTTTCTGGTAAATTGTGTAATATAGGTGTCGATGTACCCATGCCTGCGTTGATAGCATCTACTGGAATACCATATTGGTCCCGCAGCTTTCCTATCCCAAAGACGTTTAAGGCTTTCTTTGTTCCTTCTTTATTTAGTATTTCTAAGTTAACTTGTAGAACGTCCGATTGACAGAGTGGTTAGAGCACTGGTCTCTCGTAGCAAAAGTTCCAGGTTCGAATCTCGGTATTCATTGTATCGACACGCTCCAGTCTACCTAGCTGTGAATGGGTACCTGACTCTGAGTTAGGGAAGATGTGACAAAACTGGGCGACCCCTATCGATCTTTGTTTTTCTCCAGCAGTATCGGTACATTTGTGGTACTGATTTTTATTATGTGCTGTCAATTATCGCACTTTTCCTTCTTTCTTTCTTCCGTTATGATCAGAGTTTTTTGATAGCTCATAACGAACGAAGGCGTGGGAAGGCAGGGAATATAATCTGACCATTTTCTCAAGTTATTTCACTTGAGAAATCGCTCGCCAAGACACCAGACTGCTACAGTGAAGAATTATAATTCAGAATTCCTTCTTAATATACATGACACCTTTTATTGGAGTATTTACCAGGGCTTACAATATTGCCCAGGAAATCTCTAACATTTTAAATAAGGAAACCGGGACTGAGGAAAGGGAAGGACCACACACGAAGTCAGAGAGGGAACATTAAATTAACGACATCCCAGACGCGTGTAAGAGGCCGATTCAAGTCTCATTTATTCATCTGAGCAAAAACTCTATGAGTCAGGATTGGCTTATTGGTGGTACAAGCAGAAAATACCATCTCTGGAACAAGAAGGGAACCGTGGTTTAAGCTTTAAGACGAAGGACCCACGTGGTAGACTCTCCTTGACATTTCTGGGAAACGAGCTACCCCCGACAACCTTGATCAGAGACGAGAGTGAACAGAGTGAAAAGAACCAACCCATAAGAAGGAGCAGAACCGTCATTGACAGCTAAGTTCAAATCTATACAGCCACTTGAACTTCTTGTAACATCTCACATTCCCTAAAGACTGTGATGATAACTTTTCTTGATCCATAACTATTCAAATTATTTTCCAACTGTTAAAACCTAAAGTGATTATTAAATTTTGTTATTTGTAATGTTACAAATTTAACTTCGATTTAATCATTTTAAAGTTACTGCATGTTTGTCTTAAATTACTACACACACTCTAAACAGAGCTATACTAAAATAATAGAATTCCACTGAGTAAATCAGGGGTGGGGGCTTAAACGAGCTCAAAGTAATAAGTGCTTAAATCCTTCACAAAAGCGTCGGCAGAATTACAGAGTTAACATACTCAGCCAAAGCAATATTGTTCTCGCTTATTCTGAATATCTTGTGAAGACTCCCTTTGTAATAGAAGTATCATCACCCTTCTATCTACGTCTCGGCCAAGAGCAATCTTGTGCGAAGGTAGATACCTTTAAAGCCCATATTAGATACTCTTGAGTTTTGGCCACTGTTGGACCACTACTGCAAAGCAGGGGAGGCAATACCGTCACAGAAGAAAAAGGCAGCGAGGAAGGGAACTGGTCACCCTACCTCTCGACGCTGGACCTAGTATGGTGAAGTCTCTAACACTTCACTCCCCTACGGCATTATGTGCTATGGAGTTATATTAACCTGTTTTTTTTTCAAGTTAACTTGTAACTCCTTGTCTGCTGGCTGGATGTCCACGGCATCTTGTAGAGATGGTTTATTTACAATTTTCTTCATCCTTTCATTCGCTCTTTGGGGCCGTTCACAAAATTATGTAACGCAAATTTTGACATTTCCCCCCCCCCCCCCCCCCCCCCCCTCCCTAATGTGTGAGTAATAAAAACCCACATTTCAGAACCCCTCCCGCACGAAAGTGTAACATCTCGGCAACCCCTCTCTTTACGTTAAATAATTTGTGAACGGCCCCTATAGTTTTATTAAACAATCTTCCATTATTGTGCTTGGTAGGCAGTCTGATTGCTTGTATTTCATTGAGAGCTGTTGGTACTGTTGTGCTTAGTTTAGCAGCTTCCTTCATTTATAACTGACTATGAGAGGTGATAACCCTTAGCTGTTTTTGTTGTTTTTTTTTTTGTGCGCGATGTTCCTTTCAGCGTGTTATTTTCTCTTTTGCTCGTTGTGTGAGCTTCTTTTCGCCCAATCTGAGGTGGCGCCGTACATAGCATCGCCACTTGGTGCGATCGGCAGCTTCATCCTCCCAGGTTGTTGGATTTATGTCAAGTGCCCTCATGTCTCTTTTGCACACATCTTTGAACCTCGGTCGCCCAACTGTCCTTTTGCCATCTGCCAGTTGTCCGTGGGAAATATCTTTGGGGATGCGACCATCTTCCATGCAGTGGACATAGCCAAGCCACCGATGTCTGCGCTGTATAAGCAGTGTATACATACTCTGAAGGCCAGCACGTGACAACACCTTGACATTTGTCACTTTGTCCCTTCACGAAATACCAAGGATGTTGCGTACACACAGTTGATGGAAGTTAGTGGGACTTCTTTCTTTCTTAGTACAGGTTGTCTCTGCTACACATATCCCGGATATTTCCTGTGCCTATATCTTTTTTAAAAATCCAAAATTATTTTCTTCTTTTCTCGCAACCCCTGTTTCTATGTGGGTGGTTGTGGTGTTTATGTGTAATTTTAAAAAAAAAATTTCCCTTGGGCTGTGCCACTTTTTCGGTCAATCGGTATCGGTCACTTTCCCCAAACACAAACAAGATAGATAGATCCATCTCCTCCCCCCCCCCCTCCCCTTTTTGCACCTTTCACTTTTTCCTGTATTCCTTTTTCATTTACTCCATCCAGGGGCTAAATGGCAATGATCTGGGCCCCCGGCCAATAAGGATCCCTGGCCCCTTGACAGTTGATTAAGCTAGATGGAAGCTAGGGGAGAATGGACCCCTTACTACTTGGGCCTTTGACCACTGCTAGATCGCTCGACCGTTCAGTCCGCCTCTGACTCCGTCACAACCACGTCTGTGGTAGCTCTGACAGCAAGTTGTTCTGCGAGGACCAACAAAACTGCACCCGTAAGAAATAACGCGCTTCACTTCAGGCAGAAACGAACACACGTTTTTTTTTTCTTCTCCTCCGAATGTCGCTGTCACTTGTAACAGCGTGTCCTGTTTTACTGCTGGCGACTCCGCTGTGCTGAGGTCGAGGCCACGACAAATGACTAGACCGTTATATTTTCCTACTTGCAAACAGTTTTTTTTTTATAAATGTTAGTCTACAAAAAAATATGTACAGTTAAATGAACACAGAGGATTACATACCCGTGTCCGTTTATTGTGTGCGAAGTCAATTTGTTTTGACGTCAATTCGTTGTAAAATTTAGTGTTAAATATTAATATTTCGAGTTATTTTAGAAATTGTTACAGATTTATGAAGTGTTATTATCTGCCTCGTATTAATTAAAAACAGATTGCGAGAACGATTTAATGTGTAAACTGGATTTAATGAGATGGATTATTCGTGACATTCAGGTAGGCTACTGTGCTGTTCTTATTAGATGTTTTCTGTTTTCTAGTGAATTATGGAAACAGTTCTGTTTCCCCACAACATTAGCTTCTGCCCTTAGATCCCGTAACAGAAAAAGCCCCCAACCTCATCTGAGTGTGGAAATTTACCTATATGTAGATATTTAACACCGACAGCACGAGTGATACATTAACAAACTAGAAACTGGTCAAACGATTAGTGGGTTTATTAATTAAATATCTACACATATAGGGTTAGTAGTGGTTAGAATGTGATGATAGTAAAAGACGATTCACACAAAAACACACAGATGAGATATTAATATTGTAGTTAATTAAATAGAAGAATGAGCTTGTGTAAAGCGAAATGATGATGGTGTGATATGATACGTGTTACCAAAATGGTGAGTAATCTACACAGTCCATGTGTCTCTAAATGCTTCTCCCGGGATTCACATGTATGCATAGAATGTCCCAAGTTGCTAAAAGGTATGTCGCGTGGGGTATATCTAAATCCAGGACGTTCTGATAAAACTTTTGTTGTACTGAGAATGTTGATAATATACTGCTCTTCACTGTATGACAATATCTCTGTAGCGTTGACCAACAGAACAGTTTCGTATGACAATGTCTGTTGTCTAATCTCCGAAGGTTACTGGCCAGACTGGATATCTTCACGAACTGTTCTTAGTATGTAGACTCATTACCTTGAGTATGTAATCGTGATTCATAAAATATACTTTGGAGTGTGCTTAATAGAATGGGCTTAAGAGCGTGTTGCGATTGGTATAAATATGAGATTCAACTTTTGAGCTCTTTAGCTTGACTTCAAATGGTAAGCTTCCGATGGAGCTGAACTTGATATGAGTAATCAACTGTGAGCTTTAGCTTGACTCCTGTAGTAAGCTTTCGATGTAGCTAAACTTGATATTTAAATGAGTAATTGGGACCTAAAGATGCAGCAATAGAGAATGCAGTCAGCGACCCATAGCTTGACTGCTTGCA
The DNA here is from genome assembly GCA_024509875.1 of Oreohelix idahoensis. Classification (NCBI taxonomy): domain Eukaryota; kingdom Metazoa; phylum Mollusca; class Gastropoda; order Stylommatophora; family Oreohelicidae; genus Oreohelix; species Oreohelix idahoensis. The sequence continues at coordinate 154,951 of JAMPIV010014694.1, read as the reverse complement.
TCAGGGTCAGCGAACCAGAGCTGACCAAGACCCTACTCCACCTCCACGTGGTGGTCCTGGAAACAGGCTGCATCACTGCAGTCTGGCTGAGCGAGTAGGGATCGCAGAGGGAAGGCAAACCAGGTCCCAAAAAATGTCATGCTGAAGTAGGATGTGTCGACCGAAAGGTGCAGATATCACAGCTCCGGCGTAAACAGACACAACGCAACCAACGTCTTTTTCAGGACGAACGAGGAAGGAGAAGAAGAAGAATGAGTAATCAACTGCGAGCTTTAGCTTGTCTCCTGTAGTAAGCTTTCGAGTGATTTGAACTTGATTTAAATATGTATTGAGCGTGTGCGCACGTGAAATAAGGTGACGAAAAATGCTGCGTCCACCGTCTTAATCGTGGGCGAGAAATATTCCTTTTTAATTGAGGAATGAAGGATGTCCTGTGGCAAATTCTGCTAACCAAATGTCCTTTTTGATAATTTATTTCTGGTTAGACGTCAGACACGCAGCGTGTAGACTCCGACTTCTGGTGGACTGAAGACACACAAAAGTCTTCGTAAGTTTTTACACTTAATATCACTGGTTGACTTTCATTTATTCTACTTCTCACTATTGATCTCTATGAGTTCGATTCTAATGATGTTAAATATATTGTGCATGAGAGTGTGTGCGCATGGAAGACTGTGATGATGATTTAACAAGCTAGATGAAGGTGAAATATGTACTATTAATTACTTCCTATCCGCCAATCATCATAGAGGAATATCTTCTGATTTTATTAATCATTTATGAGAAGAATTAATTGAAAAGCTATCTTTTGCACATTTAGCTTTGAGGTTAAAATGAATAAAGAATAGGAAAAAAGTATTAATAATCTGTATAAGATCTACTAACCTTGTTTTCCCTTCGTAAAATCTTTTAAGAACACAATACACCACAGATATGAAATATTTTATCCACACTGAATTAATTGCAGGCTATGCTTTAGGGATTTTTCCCTATACCACAATGTTGAAAAAAACTGGACTCATCTCTCTAACGAACTGCACGGTACATATATTCCTAAGACGCCCATATGTTCCCAAATCTTGCATGTGACATGAAACTCCGCCCATACAACCAATAGCTAAGAGTTCATCTGGTCTCTCGTACCTAGAATCTCTCTTGCCCCCTGTCAGTCTAAAAGTGGGTGGGTCACTCGCTACCAACTTTCAATGCCGTGCAGTTTGACAAACACATGCAAAGAAAATCACCCGCCTTCCAACTGTCACAAAGCCATCCGTCAACTTCTGTTTATCTATCGCCCCGCATGTCACGGCCATTGTTGTATGCTGATGACAGCGGCCTTTGTTCCCTCGGTCCATTGCCGCTTGCATGCTAACAAGTCCCTTTGTCGTGCCGGGCTTATTTTATTCCATCTGGAAGCAAAGGTTGTTGTTTCTCGTCGAGGGCCTTTGGTATAACGCTCCTGGAGTTCATTGTTTGGGGTCTCTATTGTATTGTGCGAGACGGTGACCGCGTTGTGTTTAAACAACGGCTTAGAATAACCTTTGTGTCAGCCGCGCTATCCTCATGTAACCAGATGTGTTTAACAAGGTGGGGAACTGAATCAAAAGAATATCTTTACCACCGATGAAAGAACAAATGTGGTCCTCTAGATACCAGTCGCGAGTAATAAAGATTACAGATGTGTTTAACAAGGTGGGACACTGAATCAAAAGAATTTCTTTACCACCGATGAAAGGACAAATGTGGTTCTTTAGATACCAGATGCGAGTAATAAAGAGTTACAGTTTACATATGAAATAGCAAAACGTGGGATGAAAGAGCACGATTTGGGAGAAAATAAAATAAAAAAGATGTAGGAAAAGATAGGGCGATAATGCTGTGGCGCGCATTTATCACAATAGCCCCCTCCTAAAGTGTGATGTCATTCAGACTCGTGAGAGCTTAGCCTTCTCGCTCGGGATTTATTAATCCTTTTCCTCATCTTCGTTTTTATTCCCTGTTTCCATCCTTGCTTTCTTGTGTTTCCTTGAGCATCCGTTGGCGACGAGTTTTTGCTCGCATCCGAGTGTGAAATCTCGGGGTCGTAAAGATGCCTTACGGATGTCAATGGATCATCGTCTGAGTGAATCGCGATCCTCATGGTTGTAATGTGGGCCTGTTCTGTGGAGTGACTCTCAGTGAACGGTTTAAGCAGATTTATATGGTAAATCTTTTGCTTTCTATTCACTTCAATCTTAAAGTTTGTTCGAGATAGTTTCTCGATAATCTGGTATGGTCCTCTCCAACAGAGTTGTAACGCATTACTACTGCTTGGCAGCAATACTGACACTTTTTGACCGATCTCTAAATCGCGATTCTTTGCTATTCTGTGAAGATATTTGGCATGTTTGCGCCGGGCTTTACGGCCCTTAGCTGTGGCTAATTTCCAGCCAGTCTTCACGTTGCTTCAAGTCTGTGACATATTGGAAAGCTGACGTGACAGTGTCATCTTCCTTGTCATCTATCCATGTCCTTAATAACGCTTCCAATGGACCTTTAATAGGTCTTCTGAAGAGTAATGTGGCTGGAGATACTCCTGTAGAAGCATGGAGGACTTCTCGGTAGGCAAATAATGAGGCGGGAAGGTATTGATCCCAAGTTTCTGGCTTCTCCTGTGCCAACTCTTGGAGAATAGAGGTGAGCGTTCCGTCCTTGACTCCGTTTATCTCTTTCGTTCCCTCTGGAACTACCACTCCTATTTTCCCTTTTGTGGATGTCACAGTAGAGATATTCGCCGAAATATATTTAGTTGGTTACGCTGTAGAGTGGCAACAGCGTAGAATAGAAAACCTGTTTGGCGAGTCGGGCCAGAACGGAAGAGGAGGTAGTTTTTTTGGCGCGATTCAGTCTAGGAGATGTCAGCGGTCCTGTACGGACGCTTGTTCCCTTTGTCAGCGGTTTTGCTGGGATTATATGAATGCCATTCTTGTCCATTGCTTGCCGATTGTTTCAGGTGTTCAGGATTATTGTTAGATTACTAGAAGGGTGATGTAATTTCTGGTGGTTCTTTCCTGGATATTATTTACGGTAGAATCTTGCAATTAGGTATTGCCTTGTTTCAGTATTGGACGTCGCCTGTGAGCGATAGTCATTCTGTAGTCGCTAGTTAGTTTATGTCGGTGACTGTTTTGCTATTATGTTGAGCTGGTGATTTTGGGAAGTAGTTTGGCATTTTCATTACATTGTGTATTGCATTTCATGTGTATTGTTAGCCGTGTGTGGCTCATATGTGTGCACCGTACTTATTAAAGGGTTATTACCTGATTTAGGTGTTATTGGATTATTCATGTCAGCTACTGTGTACTGTGGTCATACCTTTGAGACAGCGTGCGAAGTGTATAGTGTGAGTGTGCCTTAAATCCATAGTACCAGTAGAGGGGTTTGTTCACACCGCACAAGTAGCCCGGTGTGCTCGGTGTGTGTGCTGTGTACCATTAGATACATATAACCTATTCTGACATCTGGGGTAACTCGTCGTGTTTAGGCGTGGAGCCTGTATGATTTAATAGTTTAATTCCCAGCTAGCTGGCAGTATTGTTTCATGTTATTTGATAGTACAGCCTTAGAGCCTGCACTGGTGTTGATCAGGCCATTATGGTGCACACAGTATTCTAGAAGGTGGTAGGCCACTGTGGTGGCGCCTTCATATTTTTTCGTCAACTCACGGGAGTGAGTTGTTTTCGTCCGTCCAGTGAAAGGTTAGTGTGTGTGTCGGTCTGTTAGTGTCTTGTTTACGGCCGTGTGACCTGACCTCGTTTACGGGCTCTGACCTATTGTCAGCGTCCAGTAATGGCTATGTGTCAGTTGATTTTTGCAGTCTATTGTCGATGAAATATTGTACTGTTCAGTTCCAAGTTCTTTGTTATGGTATCTTCGCAGGTTTAAGTACGAGTGTCAAAGTATTAGACTAGTGGTACAGGGTGCGTCAGACGGGTCAGTTTGACACATCTCTGAGTCATTTTGGTGGTTGGCGACAGTGATCCAGGTGGAGCAGCGGAGCTTGGGGTGTTGGTACCATATAGTTAGGGCCCCGATGGCATGTGGAGATGTCAGATGGGAAATAGCTTGGTCAACCTCGGTATAGGGTGGAAAGAGATGATTGTTAGCATTGTATAGTTGATAGGAGGTTGTTTAATGTGGTTGGTACCCATGGTCATCGTGTGGGACTGCTGGTCTGGTTTCTGCTACTAAGATGTGCCCACCCAGGGGTGAAAGTCTCTGACGTGACCTTCCTAAGCCGACGCCTGTGACGTTGCCCGACAGTCTCCATATTGTCGCCATTTCCCCATGGCCCTTCTCTGTTTCATCTCTGTCATTTTCTCTATGGCCTCTCCAAATTTCTTATTTTCTCAGCCATTTTCCTTTCGCTTCTCTTCATGTTTTCTTATATTCTGTCTGCCATCTTCCCTATGGCTATTTTTCTTATACTCTTATATTCTTTATTTTCACAACTCTTATAACTTCTCACTTTCTCTCTTCATCTCCGCATCTCTGCCATATTCACTATGGCCTCACCAAATTTCAAGTATTTCCGCCATTTTCTCTATGTTTTGTCAATATATTCTTATATTGTCTGTTGTCTCACAACTCTTATATTTGCTACTTCTCCATGACTTCTCAACTTCTCTCATCACCTCCGCCATTTTTCTTATGACTCATATGTCCTATGTCTCTCTGCCATTTTATCCATGGCTTCTCAATTCTCTTTCCTTCTCTCCGCTCCACTGTAGTAGTCTATCGCTCAGACCTACTCAGCTCGTTCTTATGATTGGTGTAGAACGATTGCATCTAGTTTTCACACAACTAGACTACCGCCGCAATATTCTACTTCTCAACTTCCTCTCTTTCCTCTTTATTCCCTCTTCCCGTTCCCTCTCTGGAACTATTTGTATAATTTCTCTTTACCATCTCTGTGGTCTCTCAAGTTTCTCATGTATCTTTGTCATCTTCACTACGACTTTAATTTCTCGATTCTCATTTATCTCAAAATTCTTATGCTCGCCATCTCCTCTATGGCTTCTCTTCCCCATTCTTTTGCTCTCCTCATCTCTTCTGACACTTCGGTGTCTTCTTTGCCGTCTTCACTACGGCTTCTCAATGTTTCAATTCTCATTTATCTCTAATCTCCTGTGCTCGCTATCTCTTAAGGCTTTTCTTCCCCATTATTCTTCTCCTAATCTCTTCTGACATTTCTATGTCTTCGCATATACTATTCTCGCCATTCTCTCATGGCCTTTAGTCTAGTTATTCCTCTTACATCTTCTTTACTCCTCATCTCCACCTCTACTGCAGTACGCTATCGTTCAGGTGTACTCAGTTCTCTTTGCTTTTGCTCGGTGCAGAACGATTACACATGTCTCCACAAGACTTAGCTACCGCCGCCATATTCTCCTATGATATGACTCTCCTCTCACCGCCTCCTTCATCTCCTCTATTTTATCTCACCGACCAACTGTAACATTTTCATCATCATGGCCACTTTGGCTCTAAGCTTTTCTAATGCTATCTGTTTATCCATATTTTGAGTCTCCTCTACTCTCCCGACCTCGTTAACGATTTGCTTCCTCTCTACCTCTCTATTTCCCGTGTATCACGGGTTTGTCTCAACCTCTCTACTCCTTACTGCTTCACCAACCGTTTGTCTCGGTTTTTCTCTGTCGTCGATTTCTCCATTTCTCGTGCTCTCTGAGTTTCTCTCAGGATCTCTCCTCTTTGATTGGTCTCTACCTCGACCTTTACTTGTACTTCTAGTATCCTTCTCTTTCCTCGTTGTCTCCTCTCTGCATCTAGATCGGCATCTCCTTCTATCCTTAGCAGTTTTTCTCCTTCTACTACTCCTTCTATTTCTCTCCGTCTCTCGACTCTTGGATCGGTAATCCCATCGATCCGTATCTCGTCTTCTACTGTTATCTCTCTTATTTCCCTCTCTCTCTACTCTTGGATCGGTAATCCCGTCGATTCGTATCTCCTCTTCCACTGTTATCTCTCTTATTTCCGTCTTTCTCTCTACTCTTGGATCGGTAATCCCGTCGATCAGTATCTACTACTTCTTCCACAACTACTTCTCTTTTCTCTCTCTCTCTCTCTCTCTCTCTCTATATATATATATATATATATATATATATATATATATATATATATATATATATATATATATATATATATATATATATATATATATATCATCATCATCAGTTGCCATCTCCACAACGAAGGTTGGCTGTAATGGATATATATATCCGCTCTGAGATCGGTACTGTCTTCGACCTCTACTTCTACTTGTTTTGTGTCTCTTCATTTCTTCCTCTTTGTTCTTCTTCGACTTTCCATGGTCTACACTGTCTAATCTCCGCTGACCGTTTTCCTTGGTCGTTCTGCCTTGTTCCTCTTGCACTTCTCTATGTTTACCTTTCCCTTTATTGTGCCTCTCTTTCACTTCTTTAACTTCTCTTGTCTTATTCTTCCTCTTTGGCCTCACCTCTAACTGTTCTACATATCTCAACTTTGCGAGGCGCCTTTCATAATCGGACGAATCGTCTGATAATGTCCAACGTCTCTTCGTCCCTCGTATACTCCGTTCTTCCATCTCTTCCTGTGTATCTGAATCTTCTGCTGCAGTTTCCTCAACATTTTGAGGGTCTCCGGATGAAATTTCTTTCCTGCTCTTGTTCTCTTAACCTCTCTTCTCTATCTTGTAATCTTTGCCTACGTTCCATCATTGGCATGTCTGCTTCACTCTCGGAGTTATCTCTCTCGGTTCTCAACCTTCTTATCTCCTCTGGGGTATCATAATGCTTTGTATTGTCCTGTGTATCTGTAGCGAAAGGTTTTTATGAGTGTGTAGTCAGTAGGAATTACTACAAGAACAGAAGAAGAATTCTGTCTGACAAGAATATAGTCCCAGTGTCAGAGAAAAGCACTGGTATCACAGGAGAGTCACGGCTGTGAGGGTCTCTGCTTCAGATAGTATTCAGGGTAAAGTCAGATCCTAAGTTGCCACCTTGCTATGTAACTAACCTATGATAAGTTAATAATTTAGTAAAACTCAAAAATGCTACATTATATATGTGACAAATCAAAGAGTTACAATTAATTAATCATTATTTATTTACATCGATCTTTTTGGTCTTTTTTGTGCAATGATTGGATGATGAAATGATGAATGAATTAATACAATTTTAATTACAAATGTACGTGAGTTTCACTCAATAATCAATTTAAGAAGTCCCTTCTGGAATCTTCAGAATACATAAAATGTTCAGTCAACTATTCCTTTTTTGCTAAAGTTATATCTTGTCTCTATTAGTATTGCAGAACTATTTTTCTCATCCCTACACTAGTCACTTTGATTTTGACACCTCACAGTAGCTGGTGAAATTGTCCACATCAATTACCTAACATGTGAATGGTGTGGCTGTTCTCTTGGATTGTACACAGCAGTGTCACTTGAAAGTCTTTCATTAGACCACCAAACACTGATGGGGCCTAGGGTGCGAATCTAGATGACAATATTCTGATGCTCCTGCGCTTCTCCACAAATGCACTTATTGATCTAGTATTCAAGACGTGGGGTGTAGTATGACACGTATGACACGTATGAACCTGGGGACAAATAGTGACATGTTGCTAGCCTTTGGTCATAGGGTCTACAAGCCTATGTGTTCATGAATGAGAGTGTTCAGATGTTTGCATGTATATGCATGCTACATGGCTCAGTTCTGATTAAGAATAGCGAGACAAGACAGGTGTCTATCTGTAGAACATTTTATAAAATAATATAATACATAAATAAAATATAATACATGTATACATGATGATGATGTTACCGTCGCCCTTCACATTATGGAGTGCCAAGTCCATTATTCCAGTATAATAGTTTCAAATAAATCATTCGTCTTGATAATTATGCTAAACGTAAGCATCAATTTCCTTTATACATCCATAATTCAAATTCAGTTCAGTCCTCTGGCCTGGTCCTGATATAATTCTAACTCAATAATGCAATAAAACACATTATTAATCATAAATCTATATACCCTCTAAGGATAGATGAAAAACACAGAATAGGCTCGGTTTGGTGATGAAGAACTGCTCGGCCAACAGATGGTAAAATGATAGCCTTGACGAGCGTCTCTCTTTCCCTCAGTCTATCTGCTTCTGCCGTGTGTGTGTGAAGTTTAAACTTTTTTTATCTTTTTATTTTTTATTTATTAAAAAAATTGCCTCGTTTTGGCGAGGCGCGTCCCGTTCAACCTAGTCAATTATATTAGGCATATCCAAATATAAAAGACCTTCAGGTGTGTAGTGGTTTTTGATGTTATTGTATGGTTGTTATGTTACCTAGTGTACTGGATGAGGTCAGCTGTGAAGGCTCCTGAGATAAAAGTTTATGTGAATTACAGAAGGACTTTCTGCTACCACTTACGACCTCAAACAGACCTATTCTCCTATTATGAATGTTAGCTACGTTAAAAGTCTAGGGTACTGAAATGTAATGTGTAGGTAATAAAATACACAGACACACACATGTAAATAATAAGTATAATAATACTATAACTCTATAATACACTGAACTAACTCTGGCTGTTATAGTTTAAGTTTGAAAATTTTTTTTAATTTATTAGTCCTGAACCAATTGTTTCTTTTGGTCAGAACATATGAAATGATAGGTATTTATCAATGAAATGCATATGTATATGTGATGGGGCCGAAAAGGAGACGCCCGCCCCCTACCTGTTTTTGGGCAGATTATTTTCGATGTGCGCGAAGCATTCTGGGTTGTGAAAAGTCTGAAGTAGAAGATATGTAATGAGGCCACAATGATGCCTTTAAATTAAGTTGTGGTGTAGAATTGTGTTATATTAAATAGCTGTAGGTTTTATTTGTGTTTTCGCTATTCCTAAGCGATAATCGCGTGTGATATTTAAGTAGCCAAGATTAATACGCCCAGCGCGCAGTAGTTGAGTGATTAGCCTAGTGCCTATAAAAAGAGATAGCGAACTACAAGCGGGCCTATTTTGCCACAGCCGCCAGAGAGAACAGACGACAGAGCCAAGCTGTAAATGCCTTGAGCACGTGAGTTAATTTAAATTAGAATTAGTTTTATTTAATTCGGAAATAATATCGATGTGGCTATTTTAATGTTGAGTGATATAGATAGATGTGTTTCCAAAGGAAATGTCTTTTTAGGACATTATAATTTAGTCTTGAAATGATAGATGAGTGAAAATAATGTTTGATAGGTTTTATTAGGCACGCAAAGGCTAAATCCAGATGTGAGAATTTAGTATCAAGTATTTCATCCATCAGACCGGGCAAATTTAGTAGGAGAGTGTTTTATACATGAAACTGGACAGAAATGTTATCAGAAACTGCAATTTAGATAATATTAACTAGTTGGGAAGATGGCAACAGGGAGAGCCACGTGGTGATTGTATAAAAGCGGCGCGAGGGGTCTGCGGTAACACTCTTAGTTATCACTTAATGTTACGCAGTTTTATATTGTGTGAATTGAGACGGGGGTGGGAAGCAGATAAAGATAATGTTCCCCAGTAAAGGAAAGAGAGAGTTTTCTTGGTAAATGTTACGCCATGTGGCACGTTGTGTATTTAGTCCCAGTTTGGCTTAAGTCGAGAATAATTATATTGTATTCTTTATGTAAGAGTAATTTAGTGTATTTCACGTTTATTGATAATTCTACTGTATATTTAATGGGTTACTGTGAGGTGAGAATATGTATTTAGATTTCTGGAGAGCGCGAGGCCACTCCTTTGTTGAGACATGTGTTTCTCTGGTTGCTCCCGGCGGAGCATGGAAACACCAATGTGACGTGTCTATCACAAGCCGACAAGAAGCATTTTTATGCTAAAATTGCTATGGCAGTGATTTGTTTCGGTAACGATGTGTTTCATGTGATGAGATTCCCAGTCTCATCAGTGGTCATATACGACACGCTTGTGGCCAGGCGCACCAGTCGTCACATACGACATGCTTCAGAATGCAGTAGCGAATACTGATGTGGATCGGTTACGAGGTAGTAGCTTATTCTCATTACTGAGAGTATTTGTTGTACATATAGTTGAATATTATTTTATGTCCATTTTATGATTATTTAATTATGGTTATGTGAGGAATGGTTGTGAGAGCACGTGGGCTCACTTCAAGGTATATATTTCTCTTCTCCGCTCCTGAGGGAGCATGGGGCCAACAGTGTGGTTTGCCTCCATATTAAGTATTCATATGCTAGGGCAGTAGTGTTTCGGTAGCAATCTGTGTTACATGGTGAGATTGCCAGCCCCACGCACAACACCTTACTAGTCTCATTGGACGACATGCATGAGTGTGTGTGTGTGATAGCTGAGTGTGTGCTCTTGCAGTAGTGGTTTCCGTAGCAACCTGTGTTACATGGTGAGGTTGCCAGCCTCATGCACAACACCATACTAGTCGCATTGGACGACACACATGAGTGTGTGTGTGTGATAGTTGAGTGTGTCAGGTGGCGGCGTAGGACAGTTTGACAGGTGAGAGCGTGGTGTTTCTCATTCAGTATTATATTATGATTTTAACTATTCTGTGCTTTGTTTGCTTCTTCAGATTAGCATCGGGCACTGTTGGGTGTTTTGTTTTGTTTAGTTTTGTTTGGTGTTATGTTCTTTGGTTTATTTGTTTAATGTTTGCTTTGTCACTGAATGGGTTATAAAAATAAATATAGCCCCTGCCTCTAGAATCAAGAGTTTTATTGTTGTTCGGGTCGGTGCGAGAGTGACAAGAGAGTGATTACACATCACAATATAATCATCATCATCATCTCGCCCACCCTATCACATATATATTGCATAATCAAATATAACTTTTGTACATAGGTATATTATTACAATGATTAATATTAATGGTATCTACACTGTCTTGGGAAAACTAGCACTGGATGTTTAGTTGGGGTGGCGTCATCATGCCCAATCTATGGCTACAAAGTTCATTGTCCTTGACATAGGGACTGTTGTTAATGTTTATTTAACCAGATTTATTTCCTTATTGATGGTGGAAATAGTTTATGAATCTCCAGCAGGCCAGGTTTGCACTTATCTGGCCTGTGACGATGTAGTACAGAATTCTTGTGGCCCACTCCTCTCAGTAGATGGAGTAAATGTTAGGCTGCACAGACACCCGCTTTTGTACTTCTACAAAAGCATCTGGCACAATCGTAGTGCCAGATCAGAAACTCTCAAACAAAATTTGTGCCATGTGTCAGTACTCTATTTACTGCGCCACTCTTACACACAACACCACAAAATAACAGTACATAGATTGGGTCAGATCTCTCTGACCAACTTAGCACATCTCACCCAGTTGTTATCAAATAGTACCAGTTTCCCAAGACTGCAATGCATCCAAAATATGTTCAATAGTTTCCTCCTCCATTCAATAAGGTGGTTGATATGTTCCCACTGATGTCAATAATAGATCCGCCTTCCATAGTCTTAGATAGGTTTTCATATATTATTAGTTTGTCTCTAGGCCCTGGCTGTCGCTGGGGACCTAGAGCAAGCACTTACTTGTCGTAATCATTTTTCATGATATGGCAGTATCAATCACTCAAAATATTAAAATAAACAAGATAAATGCTTTTTCCTTACCACAATTCAGAATTGAGAACACAGTTACTTAGGACTAGCAAAACTCAGCTGAGCTGCTGGCTAGATTAGGGCGTCCCACTGAATTTTATTTATTTATTCCGGGAATTCACCACTAGCAGTCAAGAACTGTGTTAATGGACAGTCTTATATCAAATGGTACAAGTGTGCGTCTCTCATTCACTAATATAAATACTTCTGTCCAATCAACGAACTTCCCCTCTAACTTTTTTCAAATATTCAAACCAAAAGTCAAATTTCAGTCAAATCTCAGTCAAGTGTGTATTATTTTCTGTTGGTCCGTCTGTCTCTACTTGGTTTTTCACAAAAATATACTTGTTTTTTGGACTAACTACATGCAAAAACTGCACAAACCTGCCCCACTAAGTTATTTTTAGCTACTATCCTCCGACTTTCCCCTCTAGTTCATTGCAGTTTGATTTTTGCATTTTTAGTCTCAAGGACGCCAAAAGGTAACTTTAGTGAAAGTATGTACAAAAAACTGTTCGCTAGTCTGATTGGAACAATACGGTCTTTCGTCAATATCTTCCGTGTTATCTGTCCGTCTGTGTAATTAAAAGTATATTATTTCTCTGCTCAAGATGGGCTATCAAACCAGCTAGGTTTTATTTTCATAACTTTATTATTAAAGAAAATCCTACTTTTCTCAAGGTTAGTTTTTTCTACCAATTTCTTACATTGTGTCAACTAGTGGCGTGATTTTTCCTTTAAACTACAAATTGCGTCTTTTTGCCTTTTAGATTCAAACACGTGTTCAGTCATATTTTTTTCTTTTATCTCCGTTTCCCTCCCGTCTAAAAGGGTACCGTTTCGTCTGCATGTCCCAACTAGTTAGTTTGAATGGCGGTAGAAAGTGCTGGCGTAAGTGAAGAAACCGCGGCATATCTTGCCAATATTTTTATCCCTACGTGTTATTTTACCCATTATCTTTATAATTGGAGATATTTTAACGTTGTATCACGGTAATTTCACCACACATCTCCCCACCTGAGAACATGCACAAATGCAAGTTCCAAAACCAGTGATACACATAGATAAAATTACTCCTCACGCCTGCAAACTACTCTAATTTTGATCACAGGGGTGCCTACTGATGAAATCTGCACCGACATTCAGTGACCCCGGGATATATTCGATATTAAACTGATAAGGTTGCAACAATAAAGACCATCTTAACAATCTTGCATTTTCATGCTTGGCCTGAGATAAGAACACGAGAGGCTGGTGATCTGTCTGGACCACAAAAGTCCTACCATAAAGATAGATTTGGAACTTTTTTATTGCCCAGATTAACGCTAAACATTCTTTTTCGCTTGTGGAATATCCTTGCTCCGCTTTATTCAACTTGCGGCTTGCATAAGCTACTGGGTTCAGTTCCCCATTGGGTGAAGAGGACCTTTGCAACAGAGCCGCCCCCAGGTCTACATTACTTGCATCTCTTCTCACCACAAAGTTCTGAGTCAAATCAGGCAATTTGAGAATAGGCTTGCTAGTGAGTTTTTCCTTTAACTCTTGAAATGCTAATTCACATTGCGCGGACCAAACAATTTTATCTGGATTTCCCTTGCGAGTTAGATCAGTCAGAGGAGCACGTATAGAGTTAAAATTTCGATATATTTGTGGTAAAACCCACATAACGACACGAATGATCGCACATCTTTTTTTGTTTGTGGTCTAGGTGCTCTCTGCAGTTTTTCCAAGTTCTTGGGGTCAGGGGTCATGTTACCCTGATATACAGTATGTCCCAAGAATTCCAATTCTTTGCATCCAATACAACATTTTGTTGGTCTAGCAGTTAAGTTCGCTTCCCTAAGCCTATCAAATAACATATTCAGAGAGTTAATGTGTTCTTCAAATGTTTCTGTGGCGACAAGAATATCATCCATGAAATTCGTGATACATGGATTATTCAGGGGATCCAACAGTTTGCGCATCATCCTAGAAAATACACTCGGAGCGTTTTTCAATCCGAATGGTAGCATGTTGAATTCATAATGTCCTTCCGAGGTGCTAAAAGCTAAATAAGGTCTAACTTCAGGCTTCACTGGGATCTGGTAATAGCCTTTGCTAAGATCCACCTTCGAAAAGTATTTTGCCTTGTTCAATCTGGCAAATAACTGTTTTGTGTCTGGTAATGGATCCACTTGTCCTTCTGTGACAGCATTCAGTTTCCTGTAATCTATGCAGTCTATGTTCCCCAGACGGTTTCCTCAACAAAACTACACTGGAGCTAAAAGAAGATTCACTGTGTGAAATAATCCCTTATTTCAACAAATAATCTATTTCCTCTTTCAAAGCCTTCTCCTTCGCGAACAAAAACAGAATAGGCTCTCATACAGATTGGGTTTGAGTCTACCAGCTTCATGTCATACTGTAGCAAATTTGTATGTCCTGGTTTATCTGTTAATACATCTGTATGTTCCTCTAGAACCTGTTGAACTCTCTCCCTCTGATTTTTAGTCAGGTGCTTACTGACTTTTACCTGTGCGGCTGTCTCACAGGGATGTAATGGGTATTCATGTGAGGTGAGTGGTTCCTTCTTCATTTTAGTTGCGATAGCCAAGGTCAGTAAGGGGGTGCTTTCCTGGAGTGGTCTGTCCAGATACTTCTTTAAAAGGTTTACATGATATACCTTCTCCTTCCCCTTTTTGTCAATTTTATAATTTGTTCTAGACACCTTCTCTAGAACCGTATATGGACCTTGCCATCCAATTTGTAACTTATTCTGGCTGCCGGGTAGTAGAAGAAGCACCTTCTCTCCCACAGCTAATTCTCTGTCCTTTGCTTTCCTATTAAAATACGCTGCATGTTTCTTCCTGGCTTGTCTCAAATTATCATTTGCCAGTTTCCATCCAGCTTTCAGACGAGTGGTCAGCTCGTTCACATATTGATATGATGAGGTAACAGTCTCTTCTGCCCTCTCATCTGTCCAGGACCTTAATAAAGCTTCTATTGGACCTTTTATTGGCCTCCCATATAGCAGGGTTGCGGGAGCCATCCCGGTTGAACTATGTGGTACCTCCCGATATGCAAACAACGCGGCGGGCTGAAATTGATCCCACATATCAGGTTTTTTATGTGCCAGCTTCCTCAGGATAGAAATGAGAGTTCCATTGAACCTCTCTACCTGACCGTTCCATTGTGGATGGTACGGACTACAATGAAATAGCTTAAAAACTTCTTCCGTTAGTTTCCCCTTGAACTGTGAGCCATTATCAGTCAAGATTTGATGCGGGAATCCTAATCTTGTGAATATTGTAAGTAGTGCCTCTGCTACATGTTTCGAATCAATTGACGGCAGGGCTACCGCCTCTCCCCACATAGAACAAGTGTCCACCAGAGTAAGGATGTAACTGTTCCTCCTCTTGGTCCGAGTGAGAGGTCCCACAATATCCACTGCAACCCTCTCAAAAGGTGTTCCCACTATGGGCATTTCCCCTAGAGTTGCAGGAGCAGTCCAATGCTTTGGAGCTACCCTTTGACATTCTGGACAGGATTTGACATATCTTTTTATATCCTCCGTTATCCCTGGCCAGAAATAATGACAAGCTATACGCTGTCCTGTGGCGCTGATCCCCATGTGACCACTGAAGGGAATCGCATGCCCTAGTTCCATCACTTTATCCTTATATGAAGCGGGAAGAACCAGCTGGTTGTGACCATTTGTTCCAGTTCCGGCCTTCCTGTATATCAATTTGTTCTTCATAAAGTACTCTCCCTTGCTTGGAGGTGTGTGGCATTTGGGCAATTTTTTAAAACATGGCTTGAGTGTCCTATCCTCAGCCTGCGCCTTTCTCATCTCCTCTGGATGAGCATTTATAGGTTCACCTTCTTCCTCCTTTTTCTGTGATCTGGTCTGCACTGTCGCCATGATCACAGGTCTCTCGGGATTCCCCAAGAAGACGTATCTACACCCCAATATCAGAGGGTAGATTGGTTCATCTATCACTGCTGCTCTGATTTCTCCTTCCACATAGCGAGTTTTCACCGTTATCCTTGCGATGGGAAGTGTCATGAGTGGTATGTCCTTAGTCGCCCCTTGTATTTCCACTGTTTCTGTGGTATACTGACTTGGGTCCACTAGGCTAGACTTCACAACTGAATCATAATCCAAACCTGTATCATATAGGCACCTGATGGTGACCCCATCACAAATAACATCCTCACAAACTGGGGGGTGATAAGGTTCCTGCTGTCCATTAGGATTAACCTTTAATCTTTGTTTCCCCGATTTCATTGCAGCAATGTTTGAAGGTTTCCTTTTACAAAATTCGGTGTTATGGTTGTCTTTCTTACACCATTTGCACCATCTCTTTCCTTGGTTAAACGGTTTTCTTTCATTATATTTTTGGTCATTGAACTGTGAGTTTCTATCACGATAATCATTTCGTGGCCTATCAAAGTTTGTCCTGCCTTTATTACCTTGTTCTCTGGTATCAAATTTACTAAATTGCTGTGGAGCTTTAAAATTTTCTATGTGCTTCTTTTTAGTGCCATTTACCTCTGCCTGGGCTGCCTGATACCTCTCAGCGACATTTAAAACCTCCCCAACCTCTCTGCACCTTGTTCCATGAGAAATTTTCTCAGGTCTGGAGCCATGGACTCTCTTAATTGCTCTATCATGATCATCTCTTTGAGATCTTGGGTCTTCCCCAGAGCAGTCCATTTCTCCAAATAGGTTTCCAGTCTGGCAGAGAATTGGTGGTATGTCTCCCCAGACAACAGTTTGGCATTTCTAAACTTCTTACGATAAAATTCACCATTCTTTTCATATCTCAATAACAAAGCCTGCTTTAGCATGTCATAATTGTCTTGGTCGTCTCTATTCATCTTAGCAAAAACTTCATAAGAAGTACCTCTAAGCCCATGGGATAACTTAAGACTCCACCTCTCTCTCTCTAACCCATACGTAGTAGCTAATAGTTCGAATCTACTGAGGTACCCCTCGATGTCATCGTCTTTCTCAACAAAATGGTCTAAATGAAACCCCATAGCTGAGGTTGAGGCTCCCTGACTAGGCGTGGCATCTGAGGGAAAGGGGCTGGCACCATTTTCAGGAGCATGGCCTTGTAATTCCAGCTCCCTTAGTCGTAATTCGTGCTCCCTTTGCAATCTTCTATCTTCTGCTTCCCTTTGCTGTCGTTTTTCTTCTGCCTCCCTTTCGGCAGTCAATCTCTTATCTTCTGCTTCCCTTTGCTGTCGTTTTTCTTCTGCCTCCCTTTCGGCAGTCAATCTCTTATCTTCTGCTTCTAATTGGAGCCTTTTAATCTCCCTATCTGCCTCCAATGCTTTAGCCTCTTTGTCAGCCTCAATCTGCAGCCTCTTAAGTTCTTTATCGGCCTCAATTTGTAACCTCTTCTCTTCAGCTAACCTCCTATCTTCCCTTTCAATATACTTGTCACATTCTGAAGTTACATACTGAATTAAAACTTGACCCTCCATGTTCATCTCCTTCGCCGTCAGCACAGCAGCCGATCTAAATTGTGCTAGATCTGCCATACTCTAACACACAAATTAACAATGACTAAGGTAATTCCAAGTATATGATTACTAAGGTAATATATTAATTAATTAATTAATTACCACTGGCTGTGAAGATTCATCAACTTTTATTTTCCACTTTTTATTTAAGGGACACTTTTAAATTTATTCCCTTATGCCCCCAATAGTTTAATTCCCGGACTAGGAGACCCTACTATCTTTGATAAACTTAATCCCCGGACAAGACCCCAATATTTGTAGTGGTTTTTGATGTTATTGTATGGTTGTTATGTTACCTAGTGTACTGGATGAGGTCAGCTGTGAAGGCTCCTGAGATAAAAGTGTATGTGAATTACAGAAGGCCTTTTTGCTACCACTTACGACCTCAAACAGACCTATTCTCCTATTATGAATGTTAGCTACGTTAAAAGTCTAGGGTACTGAAATGTAATGTGTAGGTAATAAAATACACAGACACACACATGTAAATAATAAGTATAATAATACTATAACTCTATAATACACTGAACTAACTCTGGCTGTTATAGTTTAAGTTTGAAAATTTTTTAAATTTATTAGTCCTGAACCAATTGTTTGTTTTGGTCAGAACATATGAAATGATAGGTATTTATCAATGAAATGCATATGTATATATTGCATAATCAAATATAACTTTTGTACATAGGTATATTATTACAATGATTAATATGAATGGTATCTACACTGTCTTGGGAAAACTAGCACTGGATGTTTAGTTGGGGTGGCGTCATCATGCCCAATCTATCGCTACAAAGTTCATTGTCCTTGACATAGGGACTGTTGTTAATGTTTATTTAACCAGATTTATTTCCTTATTGATGGTGGAAATAGTTTATGAATCTCCAGCAGGCCAGGTTTGCACTTATCTGGCCTGTGACGATGTAGTACAGAATTCTTGTGGCCCACTCCTCTCAGTAGATGGAGTAAATGTTAGGCTGCACAGACACCCGCTTTTGTACTTCTACAAAAGCATCTGGCACAATCGTAGTGCCAGATCAGAAACTCTGAAACAAAATTTGTGCCATGTGTCAGTACTCTATTTACTGCGCCACTCTTACACACAACACCACAAAATAACAGTACATAGATTGGGTCAGATCTCTCTGACCAACTTAGCACATCTCACCCAGTTGTTATCAAATAGTACCAGTTTCCCAAGACTGCAATGCATCCAAAATATGTTCAATAGTTTCCTCCTCCATTCAATAAGGTGGGTGATATGTTCCCACTGATGTCAATAATAGATCCGCCTCCCATAGTCTTAGATAGGTTTTCATATATTATTAGTTTGTCTCTAGGCCCTGGCTGTCGCTGGGGACCTAGAGCAAGCACTTACTTGTCGTAATCATTTTTCATGATATGGCAGTATCAATCACTCAAAATATTAAAATAAACAAGATAAATGCTTTTTCCTTACCACAATTCAGAATTGAGAACACAGTTACTTAGGACTAACAAAACTCAGCTGAGCTGCTGGCTAGATTAGGGCGTCCCACTGAATTTTATTTATTTATTCCGGGAATTCACCACTAGCAGTCAAGAACTGTGTTAATGGACAGTCTTATATCAAATGGTACAAGTGTGCGTCTCTCATTCACTAATATAAATACTTCTGTCCAATCAACGAACTTCCCCTCTAACTTTTTTCAAATATTCAAACCAAAAGTCAAATTTCAGTCAAATCTCAGTCAAGTGTGTATTATTTTCTGTTGGTCCGTCTGTCTCTACTTGGTTTTTCACAAAAATATACTTGTTTTTTGGACTAACTACATGCAAAAACTGCACAAACCTGCCCCACTAAGTTATTTTTAGCTACTATCCTCCGACTTTCCCCTCTAGTTCATTGCAGTTTGATTTTTGCATTTTTAGTCTCAAGGAGCCAAAAGGTAACTTTAGTGAAAGTATGTACAAAAAACTGTTCGCTAGTCTGATTGGAACAATACGGTCTTTCGTCAATATCTTCCGTGTTATCTATCCGTCTGTGTAATTAAAAGTATATTATTTCTCTGCTCAAGATGGGCTATCAAACCAGCTAGGTTTTATTTTCATAACTTTATTATTAAAGAAAATCCTACTTTTCTCAAGGTTAGTTTTTTCTACCAATTCCTTACATTGTGTCAACTAGTGGCGTGATTTTTCGTTTAAACTACAAATTGCGTCTTTTTGCCTTTTAGATTCAAACACGTGTTCAGTCATATTTTTTTCTTTTATCTCCGTTTCCCTCCCGTCTAAAAGGGTACCGTTTCGTCTGCATGTCCCAACTAGTTAGTTTGAATGGCGGTAGAAAGTGCTGGCGTAAGTGAAGAAACCGCGGCATATCTTGCCAATATTTTTATCCCTACGTGTTATTTTACCCATTATCTTTATAATTGGAGATATTTTAACTTTTTTTTATTATTTTTATTTTTTTTTAAATATTCCTCGCATGAGGTTGCATATTTTTTCCTCGCATGAGGTTGCATTGGCCCCTGCCCATACCCGGCTCTGGTCAAGACCACATGTATCAACACAAGAAGACCCAATGACACCATTGTCATTGTAGTGGTCTTCTGTGTTTTCACACAAAGGACCTCATGACATAAATGTCACTACTGGTCCCTGTGTGTAGACACATGATCCCAGCCAAAGGCCAGATATTAGGCCGTGGGGTTTTTACAGCATTATTCATGCTGAGTTTTTTACGTTGTATCACGGTAATTTCACCACAAGGTGCTAGACCTTAAAGTTACTTTCCGCTGTTAGCCTTTTTATACAAGCCCAACGGACGTCTCGGAGAACAATTTGGGTCACCGGTTTCATACTGTGTAATATTTGCAGACTTCGAGCAAGGTTGTGTTAGTTCCAGAAATAATCGTCATTCTGCTCAACCTTGACATCTTCCATCTTCATCTATATATCCTTTTACTGGGCCGATCTTTAGCTTCTTTTGCATCTATGATTTTCCGTAATTCGTTTTGTCTATGAATTTTAGCAAATTTTGGAAGACCATTTGCACACTATCTTCTAACATGCTGCAATTTACCTCGCATATCTCCGAAATTAAAGCACAAAGCAACATTTCTTATAGAAGATAACAATATGGCCTTCTCCTTCATAGAATGCAATAAATTCCGTTACTTTTCCTCATTCCATCTGTTTGCAAATTATATAAATCCTTGGTACCGTTTACACAAAATTTCCTCTGCTGTTACTCCATTTGCAATTCTGGACTACACACAAGCAAGAAGGTGCGTGGTTTTGATTAGACGATATTTTTACTCTACGATGAATATTAGGCAAGTGGGTCAACATGCTACAGTAGCCTGCGTGATCACTATCCTATCTTCCTCTATTCTATTTCGTCTTTGCTCGGTCGCTCTGGTGTGACTATAAGGTGCGTCTGCCTCTACCTCATTTCCTATCTGAATTCCGCGGCTTGCTGTCTCTTTATCTTGTTCTTGGTGTATGTTTTGTGGGGGTGGGGTTAGCCGACTGGATGTTATCCTGGGTTATGCATGTACTTCTGCGCTAGTTACAATCTGATTTCTCCCTGGTGTGTGTCCATAGTCGTCACTGGAAATACTCACTTCTGTTGCACCCTCTTCACTCTGGCCCGGTATTGGTTCCCAAAATGTGCTCCTCTTGTATCCATTCACAGGAGGGATTTATTTAGGTTTCTTTTTCTGCATCCGCAAATGTTGAACGTGTATTTTTATCGGTCTATCTTGACCGTGCTTACTTATTAAATACGTGGTGTTCGATAATCGCTGTAATACTTGAAACCCGGTGATCCATTTTCCATCCCACTTTGTGTTTCTGACATGATTTTTGTAGTATACAATATCTCTCGGTTCGAACTCCTGCAACTTCGTGTTTTTATTTGCATTTTCTCTCCTCTTCTGAGCTGTCTTTCTCATGTTGTTCCTTGCCATCCTATGTGCTATATGTTTCTGTATCATAAGATTTTCCATATGGCTTTCTCCCATGTATTTTTTCCTGGGTTTCAATAGATTATCCAATGGTATTACCGGTTCTCTACCGTACAGCATATAAAAGAGTGAGAACTTAGAGCAGTTTTTGGTATTGACTTTAATTGCTATCAATGCATTCGGCAGATGTATATACCAACTATCAGGTTTTCCTTCTGCATATTTGGATATTATATTATGTATCGTGGCATGCAGGCGCTCGTTTTTCATGTTACTTTGCGGATGGTAGGTGGAGGTGTTTATATGTTTTATATTCATGTCGGTGACAAACTTCTGGAAGTCGTTTCCCGTAAACGCCTTGCCATTTTCCGTCAAAATGGTATGTGGGCAACCATGCCGAGGTACGAACTATGTTTCTACCCGATGCTTCCTTTACTTCAAAACATTCCGGCCAATTTCAAAAATGTGTATGATGAATCTATTTCCCGACAGTGTCATCGGGACGTTAATGCTAATCTTTTCCATAGTGTACTTGGGAATGTCCATCTCCTGAACTGGACAGTTAATTGCCCTCAAATTCCTTGTCTTACAAGTTAGACATCTTTCCACGTGTGTCACCACATCCTTATTGAGAGTGGGCCAAAAATATCATAACTTGATCGCATGCAGTGTTTTATCTCTTCCTAAATGTCCGTTGTCTACATGAAACGCCTTTAATACCTTTTCCACCAACGGATCTGGTATGTACTTTTTTCGGTACTGTCACCCTTAGGGCCTATGTATTCGACTACCTCGTCCAGGTGGCTGACAATATAGTTTTTGGCCTCTTTGCTTCCCTTTTCAATTTTATGTTTTAGGGCGACCATAAAGGGATCTTTTCCCTGTTCACCGCAAGGTCAAATTGTTCCGTATCCTCCTGTTCTTCCAACTAGCTTTCTGCGAAATCCAACAACGTCTCCTGTTTATCACATTCACTTATTGGAAGTGATCATTGATCTCAGGTATAGCCTCATATTCCGATATTTCTGCTTCGTCCTTGTACGGTATCCGTAACAATAGGTCTGCACACGTGTTCTGTTTTCCCTGGATGTATTGTATCTTAACATCGTAGTTTTGGAGGTAGTTTTGGTAAGCCATGTAACCAGTGGTTGGTGATCCGTTCTCACAGTGAACGGCGTTCCTCTAAGATAGAAGTCCAACTTCTGGCCCGCAAAGTAAATTGCGAACGCCTCTCTCTCAATGGTGGCCCATTTTCTCTGCGATTTACTCAACTTGTGTGAAAGAAACACAATGGGTCTTTCGTTCCCGACGTTCGGTATTGTTTGTTTCTCATTTTTCAACGATGGTTTGACCAAACACGCTCCTATAGCTGCTTCGAAAGCGTCTGTATACAAAATCATCGCCCTATCTGGGTCAGGGTGTGCCAAGAATGGAAGTTTTTCGTCTAGGCATACTTTAAATATTCAAAAGCCTTTCGACATTCCGCCATCCACTTGAACCGCACATACTTCTTCACTAGGTTGATAAAAGGCTCTGCGGCAAGGGAGAAGTTGAAGACGTGCTTCCGAAAATACCCGCACATGCCCAGAAAACCCCTCACATGTCTGGCGTGCGTCAGTGTTGGCATTTCCTAATCGCTTTGACCTTGTCTTCGTCTGGTCCAACTCCGTTTTCGTTCACAACGAATCTGAGGTACTTTGTTTCTCTTTGGAGAAAATTACATTTCGTCAACTTCAACTTGACATTATGTTGTCTTAGCCTGTCGAAGACTTTACGGACGTGATCTAGATGGTTTTGCACTGATCCTGCCGCATGCACTAAAATCTCGTCTGTGAAGGCTATGGCGAAACACTGCATGCCTTTGAGGACTTCATCCATGAGCGCCATTTACGTGGTGGGATTGCCTTTCAGTCCAAATGGCATGACGTTCCAAGCGAACGTTCCTACATGTGTACAAAATGTGCTTTTCTTTCTTGCATCCTCCGTCAGTGGTATACATCAGAATCCGGATCTGGAATCCAACGTGGTGAACCATTCTGATTTTCCTAACATCGCTAGGATGTCGTCTATCCTCGGAATGGGGTATGTTATGGTCTAACTAATGCTGTTGAGCGCTCTAAAGTCACAGCAAAATCTATATGTGACGTCCTTTTTGGTGACTATAACAATGGGCGACGACCACTCCGAGCGCGATCTTTGTATGACCCCTGCGGCTAACATCTCTTCGATAGCCTTCTCCACTCTCTGTCTAGTTCTATAGGGTTTCTTGCTAACGACCTTTCCCAGTTCCGTATCAATATCAATTTTCACCGTCTGTGTCCTTCCTAATTCCATATCGCTAAGAGGAAACACTTTATGGTTGTCTACAGTGAACCTCCGAAGAGTTCTGTCGTGTTGGAGTTGTGTCTTTATTTGTTTCTTTATTTCCTCAATTCTTTCGTGTAGCTTTTGTCTTAGTACCTATTCTGACCTCTTAAGTTGTTGGTTATTTTTTGCTGATTATGGTATGGTGTACCTCCATACGTTTTATAGATCGCGTTCACCGTATGATTTATCCTCGGTGTTTCTCAATGGCACGCATGCATCTCCTGACTTCTACGTTCTGTTTGTTTTTGTCTCTAGTGCATATTGTTGCGTTGTTTGACCTCTCGTTGATATATTCTATTCTCCTTTTATACAACCTAGATATTCTCCTTCTGTACACTTATTTTCCCTTTCTGTGTGACCGTATCGTCCCTTTTGTTTTCTTTTCCGGTTCATTGTGACCTTTTTTCCTGTTGGTTGTTGTTCATATCTTCCTTCTTGTCCCTCCATTTCGTATATTCTTCCAACCACGAACCCTCTAGGTATCCTGATGGTTCTACCTATGGTGTTCATTACCATCATGAGAAATTATCAATTTTTCCCTATCTGGACTATCCCTTCCATCATGGATAAACCGGGCTCATCCAATATGTCTGTGTCCTCAAACTCAGCCGACATGACAGTTTGTACCTGTCTAAAATATGGAGATCGTTTTATCTTTCCTAGGACTACACCCACTCTATTTTGTGACTGTTGCCTTCGTTCTGATTACAGATGCAATGAGTATATTGACCTGTAGGTCCATGTACTCATCCTGAATCATGAGTTTGTGCAGGTCGAAATACAACCGGACGTTGTGCCTGTGTAGAAAATCACGTCCTAGGATTAGATTTCTAATCATCCCTTTCGCTATCGTGAACGTGTGTTCTATTATTTTTTCACCGATTCCAATTCGCATCGTCGCTGTCCCCATTAAATTTAGATTCTCTCCTGACACAGACGTGAGTGTGACATATGACCTCCTGTGTTGTTGTTGCTGAGTTATTTGCCGGTTGAAGATCATGTGCTGAGTATAGTTATTTTAGTGATTTCTTGTTCATCGTGCTTGTTTTATCATTACGCGAATTAGGGTGAAGCGTTCATACAACTCAGTAGCATGGTATGAAGAAGTAACATGTAATACTTGAACTCAGCAACATTAATGAAGTAATTAATGCCTTCAGGTTGAGTCCGTAATATTTAATCACATGTACACACAGGATGATCATTTAAAATATGAGCAGAACATAAGTCCGTATAAGTCATGCATAAATTAATCAATAACGTAGACTGCTGGTTTACGTGTCAATGTCCGTTTAAGGATACAATGCAGTGTTGTCGTCAGAACATCACAGCTATATGCACGCGCAGATAGACATGGCTACCTGCCGACAGTGAGACTGCGAGTCTGAATATTTCATACGGATTGGACGATTATTCTCCTCCTTCTGAGGATTCTAGTTAAACACTAACCTCCATAAGTTTCCTCTCATATAGAGTTCTAGGACTGACCCTGGTCCATCATAAATGCACATATAAATGGCTATATCATGCCATTGAATTGGAAGGTTAGAAAACGCAGCTATTCAGCTTGGCGGTCAAGTAACAAAGGGTAGCGTCTCCTAGTTACCGACTGTGACCCAAACAACGCTAGACACGTCATAATCGATCGTGTATGGAGCGTTCAATAATTGAAACATCTATCGTAATATATTAAATGTCTTAACCTTTACAATTGCACGTCTGCTAACCTTTAGCAGACGGCGTTAATAACATATACCGTAACAATTCCCTGTACACCGGGGGAAAAAAAAAATCGATAGATTTTTTTTTTCAAGATCTATCCGACTTAACAATTTTTCAAAAAAAATTTAACACAATTGTGACATATGGCCGACGATGTTCTGAGTAGAACCGTGTCGCGGTCATGTCAACTAACTATTTGTCATAGTCATCTAACATTAATCATATTATATATCAATATTATGCATATTATTATATCAACTAAATAAAATGTCTAATGTCAATAGTGAATGATAGAATTAAATTAAAGTAAGGTCTGTCGTATTAGTATGTCATATAGGAATTAATTTGACTAATTAAAATTAAATTAATTAATTAAACTAAGAGTTAAATTATTAAGATTCTAATGTAACGCGATGTTATGAGAGAAGAAAAGACAAATAAGTGAGAAGAAATAGAAAGAAATTCGAATATAAGTTTAACTTAATTGTGTGTGTTAAGTGTTAGTGAATAATAACTATCTAATTTAACTAACTAAATAACGTATAGGTACATTTAAAAAAAATATTAATCTAATACTTGTGTGAGATTTATTTTCTCTTTTCATAATTTCTTCTTTTCATATTTCGTTCTTTTTTGTTTTGTTTTTCATTTCATTTTTCTCACATTTCATTTTATTGATATTAATTCAATTAAGAAGTTAAGTTAACTAATTAATTAGTATAGGATATGATGATCCATCCGTAGTCCTGATCCTGATGAATTCTTTTAGACAAAGTGTTGAAACATTTACGTCGGACAGAAATGTCAATTATCCTAGGATCCAAGAATTAAGTGCACATAGGATAATAAGTTCGACTTGTCGTCAGATATTGTTCCATGATTGTTCAACGAATATTCATATATTGTGTATGGACGTTAGACGAAGTTTCAATGTCAATATGCATACCTTGATTGTCTTTAGTTCAATTCTGTGATGCATATAGTGTTTATAAATATTAAATTGAAGTCAAGGTTAGTTCCCTTATAGTTGATACTTCGTTCTATCCAATGTAGTGATGATTGACGTATTTTAGGAATGTCAATGTTGATTATTCGTCGTCAATAGGATTACGTGACAAAGCATCCGCCACAATGTTTTCAGTGCCAGGAATATGTTCAATGGAGAATTCAAATGGCTGCAGGATGATCGCGTATCTGGCGAGTTTTGGACTTTTGTGGTTTGATCTACGCAAAGATGCTACAGCACGCTGGTCAGTCTGTATGGTGAATGGAGCACCAAGCAAGAACTTCTCTAGCTTCGTGATTGCCCATATAAGTGATAAAAGTTCCTTGTCCACTGTGGAATACTTTGTTTCTGCCGGCTTTAGCTTTCTTGAAATATATAAGGTAGGATGTAGAACGCCATCATGGTTCTGGAGCAGGCATGCACCGATGCCGTAGTTACTAGCATCTGTTCGTAAGAAAAATCTTTTGGAAGCATCGGGAAGTCTTAAAATTGGTTCATGCGAAAACAAATTTATAATTTTGTTGAAAGTTTCATTGCATATACCAGTCCATGTCACCTTCACCGGCATGTCTTTTTTTAACAATGAAGACAATACAGCCGTGATGGATGACAAGTTTGGTATGAATCTACTGTAATATTGAACAAGTCCTAACAAACTCCTGACCTGTTTCTTCGTCTGAGGAACTGCTATGTTTAGAATTTTGGAGACCGTACTAGGTAACGTTCGGATATATCCCGCTCCAATGATATGTCCCAAAAAGGTTATCTCATTACACGCGATCTGCACCTTTGTAGGTTTAGCAGTTAGATGATAATTCCTTAGAGTGTCGAAAACATATCTAAGTCCCGAAACATGTTCCTCAAACGACGAACTAAACAAGCATATATCGTCAATATATGTAATAACGTCTGGTCTACCTGATAAAATTTGTCGCATCAGGCGAATGAAGGTAGCTGGCGCATTAACAAGCCCAAAAGGCATCACATTCCACTGGTATAGACCTTGTGGAGTGGAAAATGCGGTGTAGTACTTAGCCTTTTCGGTCAGTGGTATCTGCCAATAACCTTTAGTTAAGTCTATCTTACTAAATATAGTTGCGTTGGATAGACGTGGCAGTAAGTCGTCGATAAGTGGATGTGGTTCGCTGTCAACTATAGTCTTAGCATTTAATTTTCTATAATCAACACATAGTCTGATGTTATTGTCCTTCTTCCGGACAATCACTAATGGAGAAGAGAATGGCGAATTACTAGTCTCAATGATTCCCAGAGACAACATCTGTTCAAGTTCCTTAGTAGTTTTAGCAAGGAAATGTAAAGGAACCGAATAGGGATGTACACGAATAGGTGTATCGTCATTGAGAGTAATGTCATGACTGATAGCCGATGTGCGACCCGGGACGTCGGTCAACACATCTGGATAAGATTGTAATAGATTAGCAATCTGTAGATGCTGTTGCGGTGTAACCGTTGAAGAAATGGTTACATCCCGCCAAGATTCAGTAGGTTGAACTACTGGTACCGGTAACGGTAACTGTACCTCAGGAAAAGAAGATTCTTCTTCCTGGATGACGGATAAGTTAGAATAATAACAAGTAGATACTGTGGTGTCATCTAGTTCATGAAAAATTGACTGTAAGTGTTCAGGACGTGTATGAAATTGCTTGAGCATGTTAATATGAAATATCTTTTTGTGTCCCTTGATATCTAAGACGTAATCAACGTCGGAAATTTTATCAATGACTTTGTAAGGACCATTCCAAGATATCAATAATTTATTGTTATTGTGAGGAAGTAACACATAAGCCTCATCGCCTGGGAATAATTGGCGTAATCGTCGAGACCTATTTTGTAGAGATCGAGCCTTAGCTTTTGCAGCCTCAGAAGAAGCTGTTGCCAACTGGCAAGACTCAATAATGTTCTTCCGAAGATTAATCACATACTCGTAAGATGACTGAGTGTCCTGAGTCATCTCCGCGTCAATTAATAAGTCTTTTATTAGTCCCATAGGACCTCTTGGGGGAGCACCAAAAACTAATTCAAAGGGAGAGAAGCCAGTTTGTTCATGCGGTACCTCCCGATAAGCAAATAGAACAGCTGGGAGTGCTCTGTCCCAGTCATGAGGGTGCTTAACAGTAACCTTATGTAGTAGTTGTTTAAGTGTACGGTTAAGTCTTTCAACTGCACCATTACTCATAGGATGATAAATACTACTTAAATTCCTGTCAATGTTCCAGGTTTTCATGACTTCCTTCATGGTGTCAGATATGAACTGTGACCCATGGTCTGATAAAAGTTTTCTAGGAAACCCTATTCTAGAAAAGATGAGATGTAGTGCATCAGCTACATCTGTGGTAGTGGTGGTCTTTAATGGGATAGCTTCTGGCCATCGTGTGCACAAATCAATGCACGTAAGGACGAATCTATGTCCTCTGGCCGATGGTAGCAATGGACCAATAATATCTATGGCCATCTTGTCAAACGGTCTTACTGAGATATCGCAAGCCTGAATAGGCGCCGTGTGAAAAGCTCCACGTGCTTTCACTTCTTGGCATGTAGTACAGGAACGTACATACTGCGAAATATCTCTTGACACTCCTGGCCAAAAGAATGAAGACAGTACTCGAGATCGTGTTCGAGTATATCCCATATG
Source organism: Oreohelix idahoensis (assembly GCA_024509875.1). Classification (NCBI taxonomy): domain Eukaryota; kingdom Metazoa; phylum Mollusca; class Gastropoda; order Stylommatophora; family Oreohelicidae; genus Oreohelix; species Oreohelix idahoensis. The sequence goes on along the minus strand of JAMPIV010014694.1, from coordinate 126,085 downwards.
TCCAGCACACTGTGAGTCATGCGCATGTTGAAGAATGTACCGTCTAAAAGTATACGGGACCATAACTTGTTGTTTCATTTGTGATTTGTCATTAAAACATCTAATCAATATGTCATTTTTAATAACAAACCAATGTTTGTTATTATTACCTGAGGATAGATTGTCAACTTTATCAACCAGCTTAAAATTTTTTTTTAAAGATTTATCCTCTTTTTGTTTAGTTGCAAATGTTTCCCTGTCAATAGGTGAATTGACTACAAACTCCTCTTGGTTGTCTGCATCCATCTTATTATCACTAACTTTCTCCATGAGTTGAGTCTGCGCTCTAGTCGTCACGGCGTTTCCAGTGCATAGGTTATGTTTCTCCCATTCTATGATCTCATCTGGAGTACAATCTTTACTGCCGTGTATACGACCAACCATCAGATCAGCAATAGGCTTTTTTAGCATACATACTTTTACATTCCCTGTGAAAAAGGGTGTTCTAATATGAACAATAGCTGTGGGGTAGAACTCAATAGTTCCACCAAATGTCATGCAGCGTACATATTCTCCTGTCGCACAGCTAGGATGTACCAGCGACTGACGTACACCAATCGTTGTGGATCCTGAATCTCTCAGCACTGAGACGACGGATCCATTAACGATTCCCCTGTTAAAAATTAGTGAGCCTGTTCCATCGTTGACTGCAAGACCTACCTCTGGTGTAATATGTCCGCAGTTAAGCACTGTTTCTTTCGCCTTCTGAAAAATAAGATTGCATTGTTGGCAACTATTTGCCACATTATAATTAATAGCAAAACATGCAGCAGAAGACTGTGTTGTATTATCGTCAAGTGGGACCTGAGCTATAGGGGTAGTATTATTTGTAACTGCCGCCCCTGTATTATGGTTGTACTGAGATGATCCCCGAGAATGAGATCGATTACGAGTATAATTGTTAGAATTATCTCGTCGTCCTCTATAGTAACTATTATCTCGATGTCTCGAGCCATGATTATTACCATTCCAGTTATTGTTATTATTGGGGGTATGTGATCGATTATAATTAGTGTTATGTTGACTATTGTGGTAGTTTGTTTGAGGTGAATAATTTCTATCTCGTGATCTACCTCTGTTGAACTCATTTTTATTGTTGAAATCATTATTATGTCCCTTCTGAAAGTTAACATTGTGATTTCTTTGGAACCTGCTTCTGTCTACACTGTGATGTCTTTGTTTGTTATTATGATTGTAGGCCATATTAGACGCCACAGGTAGAGGTTCTCTTAATGAGGAGTTAGAAATGTTTGCATTCGGATGTGCCGAACAGTAGTTTAAAGAAATTTTTTCTAACTCGTCCATAGTACCTGGTTTACGCTCCTGCAAATATGCAAAAAATGGTTGGCTAACCGAAGATAATACCTTATCCCGTAGTAGTAAATCAACTAATTTGTCGTATGATTTGTTGACGTCTGCCAGTTCAACCCATCTATTAAATGTATTGCGTATGTTCGCAATGAATCCTGCAAAATCTTTTGGAGATTCAGGTAAAATTCCCTTAAATTTCAACCTACAGTGTTCCTCGTCCAGGTGAAACCTTCGTAAAAGCAAGGACTTAATAGCACCGTAGTTATTTGCTATTGATGGGTCAGCATTTTGAGAAGCCGTCAATGGTTCTCCAACCAAGAATTCATTTAACTTGAGTACCCATGACTCTTCGGGCAAATGATTAGTTTTGCAAGTCTGTTCAAAACGTGACAGGAATGATGAAAGGTCGTCCACGTTTAAGTTGAAAGTGGGTAATTTAAAGTTGTAGAAATGTTTAGTTTGGCTGGATGACGATCCATTTTGTGCGTTATTATTCTGGTTTGCATCAGCACTTTGTGCTTGTAATCTTGCTGTCTCCAATTTAATACGCGCCAATTCCATTTCTTGTTGTAAAATAATTTCCTCTCGTTTCAATTTATTCTCTTCTTCCTGTCTGGCAATTGCTCTTTGCTCTTCTCTTTCACGTTGAGCAATCTCTCTTAATCTATTTTCCTTGGCAATTTGCTTCATCTCACGTTCTGCTTCCTTTCTTTCATGTTCCTCCTCCTCTTTCTTTAATGCAACCTTTTGTTCCTCTTCCTCTTTCTTTAATGCAGCCTTTTGTTTCTCTTCCTCTTTCTTTAATGCAGCCTTTTCCTCTGCTTCTTTTCTTTCACGTTCCTCCATTTCTGCTTTATGTTTTTCCAGTTCTGCCTCAGCAAACTGACGAAGTTCTTGAGATTTATAACCATATTCTTTACCAATTTTAACGAAATGGTCTATAGTAAGCATTTTGACTTTTATCTGGTAAGTAATTATTGATAATTACTGATTAAAATAGTCAATAGTAGCTTCAGAGTAATTATTATACTTACTCAACTTAGGAATATTCAATATAAATAATCACAATAGTACTGAACTCTTATGTCTAAGTTCAACTAATAGACAATATTTTGTAACAATATTGTATCTAAGTACTAACTATATCATAAATAGTTATGATATCTGTTAACTATAATGTAATTACATCACACAATTAATCTTAATATCCAATAATGTTGGGCATGATTCCTAGTAATTATATTGTTCAATGTACTAAGTCACTCTCTTAGTACCAGAAAAGTATATTAAATAATATACAATGGGTCTGTTACCTCAAAGGTAGACTATAAGATTATTTTATTTGATCAATATATATATTATATTATTATGCCCTAGGCATCTCTTATAAATTGTAGTGCTAATTTCTTGGACTATCACTGCATAATTATGCAATGTCCCATATTAACCTTAAATATCAGAAAAAATTAATTAAATTAAATTACAAGTGTATTATTGAATATAATATCATATTATTAATGTAGTATTTAATATATATCATGAGGACAAACAAAACAATGATGCAACTAAAGGGTACAAACAATGTCAAGACGCAAACAAGACATTTTCACAATTAAAAATGAATTTATGAACTAAATAAAACAAGCGGAAGTGTCACAAGCCAAATGAAGGGTCAAGGACTGACCCGAGGTCAACTTAATATACAAAGTACACAAAAAAAAATGAATGCAAAAAATGATGACATCACAGGACTCATAACGGACAAACATTTAACAATTATAAAATAAATTGATAGTAAGAGTAGACTGGACGAAATAGTTAACGAACATGATACAAAACTGAATAAAAATGTGAACTTAGTACAAATAAAATACGCCAGTTATCTACGGAACGGCACAGCTAACACAAACCGTCGAACGATAGCAGATCTGGACAGGCAGTCCACCGGCAAACCTCAATGGGGCTTCCAAAAGTGCAATCGTTTAACTGCCCTAAGACCGACTGAAATCTAGGTGGTCAGCTGTTCGCGACATTCCCCAGAGATTTCAGTTCCCTCCAACCGGCCCGCTAATTAACAACACATTAAAACAACCAAAAAATACATGAAACACATTCAGAAAAAACATGCCTATGCAGGCAAAAGGCATGGACTCAGTATTACTGTTTGCAATGACGACAGTTAAACAACTAGACTTAACTTTTCCGTTGCTTAGATCAGTGCTAGAGGTCGTCAACAGCTAGGCTAAAGCCCCTGACTGTCTGCTCCTGTAGTCCATATCGTGTGTTTGCTTCAAATGGCTCATGTTTCCCCCGGTTAGACTTAGAAAACGGCTTTGGTTTCTCCGACAGTTCACCTACACGACCTTCGGTGACGTCACGTTGTTAGGCATTATAATGAGTACAACGTCATCTTCGACTGGATCATGTGATCGAAACTTGATCGTAAATATTGTGGTTAACATGTGCGTAAGGAACAGAAGTTTGTTTCTTTTTTCTGTCGTTCCCAACAATCGGCCGCCCCTTTGTTGCTGAGTTATTTGCCGGTTGAAGATCATGTGCTGAGTATAGTTATTTTAGTGATTTCTTGTTCATCGTGCTTGTTTTATCATTACGCGAATTAGGGTGAAGCGTTCATACAACTCAGTAGCATGGTATGAAGAAGTAACATGTAATACTTGAACTCAGCAACATTAATGAAGTAATTAATGCCTTCAGGTTGAGTCCGTAATATTTAATCACATGTACACACAGGATGATCATTTCAAATATGAGCAGAACATAAGTCCGTATAAGTCATGCATAAATTAATCAATAACGTAGACTGCTGGTTTACGTGTCAATGTCCGTTTAAGGATACAATGCAGTGTTGTCGTCAGAACATCACAGCTATATGCACGCGCAGATAGACATGGCTACCTGCCGACAGTGAGACTGCGAGTCTGAATATTTCATACGGATTGGACGATTATTCTCCTCCTTCTGAGGATTCTAGTTAAACACTAACCTCCATAAGTTTCCTCTCATATAGAGTTCTAGGACTGACCCTGGTCCATCATAAATGCACATATAAATGGCTATATCATGCCATTGAATTGGAAGGTTAGAAAACGCAGCTATTCAGCTTGGCGGTCAAGTAACAAAGGGTAGCGTCTCCTAGTTACCGACTGTGACCCAAACAACGCTAGACACGTCATAATCGATCGTGTATGGAGCGTTCAATAATTGAAACATCTATCGTAATATATTAAATGTCTTAACCTTTACAATTGCACGTCTGCTAACCTTTAGCAGACGGCGTTAATAACATATACCGTAACAGTTGTACAACACCCTTTATTTGCTTATCGAGTCCAAACCTAATGAGGCTCACAGTAACCATGAGTCCACTATACTTTCTTCCTTGCAGCTCTGTACATGAACACGGGTCCGATGTATAAGCCAACTCAACTGCAGGTGTTTCGTGGCTTTTACCTTTGTCTAATTGTTGATGTTTCCTACATTGTCTTTCTGTCATTCTCTTCTTTCTATTTTGCAGACTCTTCCAGTTTATACCCTTGTCTACTGTGTCTTTTTCCAATTGTCTATAGTCTGGTTGTAATTACATCTATCATGTGCTTGTACTCTGTTGTTCCATGTATTTCTTTTACCACATCTCCTTTCTTTCTTATTTTTCCAACTCCAGCAATCTGGCTGTCTTTGTTGTTGTTGTCTCTTTCCCGTGTTTCTTTCTGTAGTGCCATTTCGCATCCCTATCCTGTCATTTCTTCTATTAAGACTATTCCAATGTCTTCACGCACTAGCCTTATTGCTAGTGTTGTATCTGTTTCTGCTGTTCCATTGTGCACTTTCCTTCTGTTGCTGAGACCTTCCATTAACCCTACTCACACCGGTCTCTCTCAGTGAGCAGGTCTATCTTGTCCCTGAGTGTAAGTTTTTGCGTGTCGGAACATCCCGTAGGTGTCCGGGTTATGTCTGCGAGTGTTAGGAGTTTGTGTTCGGGTGTATTCTGCGCAGTCACCCAACCTGGCGACTGTATGTCTACTGTGTTTGTTATCGAAGGTCTCGACCCGTATCTCTGGCTGTCGTGGCGCTTGATGCCTGTATCTACATGCATATGACTTATGACCTGGCTTGTTGCACATGAAACACACAGGTGCCCTTTGTTCTTCATATCTTGGCCTACTGCATGTTTGTCTTCCTCTCCCTTGCCTCCATGTTGTTCTTTGCTGGCACTGCGTTATTTCCATTGGTTCTTCTTCCCGCTCCTCCTGTGCCACTGTCTTTCCTAACCTGAGATCCAACCTTCTTCTTACATTCTCCTCCGCTAAGGCTAAGGAAATAGCCTCTCTTAGATTTTGCGGATCTTTCCGAAGTAAGTGTAACTTCATCGGAGAGCTGTGTAATCCGTCGACAAATATCCCTACAAATTGTTTTTCCACTTCCTGCTGGTTAATGTTTTGTCCCAGGAAGGCTTCTTCTGCCAAGTTCAATAACCTGTCACTGAACATTTGTGTCGACTCCAGTGGCTATTGTCTTTTTAGTCGAAGAAGCGTCCAAGCATAGGAGCTGTCTGTAATTTCAGGATAACTTTTGATACGGCGCTGATCGAAGATCAATATCTCTGAATATCTAGTAACCATTGTCTGCACAACTTAGGATTACCTGCACATAACCTTATGATATTTCTTATACTTTGGAACTTAGCTATGCTATCAACCGTAGCCACAGTCCTGACTATATGTTGAATAGCAGCCATGTTATGGTCTACCCCTGAAGTAGCCTGTTGTTGCTGCATGCTGTCACCACCTGTGAGAAGTGTTAGTGGAAATACCTGTAGAAAAAATTTGTATTAATGTCCTGACTGTCCTGAAAAGTAAACAAAACTAATACTTTTCCAACCAAAGATGTAAGAAAATATTCCACAAAAAAATAAGGGCAACACTGAAGATTGTAAAAATGTAAACAATGTATATAATAAATGTAAAATGTAAACAAATATATAAACTAACTAGTTTCTAACTAATTAAATTAAATATCTAAAATGTTTATGTGATCTATCTATCTGTCTTGCTTGCTTGCTTGTTTGCTATGACAACTTTTCTTCTTTCTTCAGACTATTTCATAACTGTCTAGTGTCGTAATTTTTCTTTGAGAGAATTCTGGTGGATAGTGGTCCCGTTAGAGTGTAGAATGATAGTGAAGGCTCTGTGAGAATAAGGATTTAGGAAAGAAAGATAGTTGATTCACAAGTACTGGGAAGAGTAAGGACAGTCTCTTATTACGACAATATTTGTCTCTCAACACTACTCCTACCACTCTTCTGAACAAACAATTGTTTGCCAGTCTCCAGTCACTCAGGTGCACACACCGATTTGGTGATACTGACACACAACATACGTGAATACAGACTACGATAACGAATATGGGTAAGTTATGTGGGTTTTGAGCCAGCCGACACGAATGCTAAATGTTTCATTACTTTTATTTAGCATAAAATCACTTCACAAACAATTATCAATTTACATGTAGAAATCAAAGGTTACAAAACTACAAATGACACGGTGGGGAGGGGTTTTGGAGGAGAAGTATCCACTACACCTTTCCCGCTTGTATTTAACAATAAAAGCCCGGTCCCAAAGAAAGGGGGGGGGTGATGATCAGAGAAAAGGCAATTTAATCCGACGGTAAATTTAGTACTCTGGGACGAGGGGTTACAGTAATAAGGGGGGTAGAGAAAAAAAACTAGGGGTCTCAAATGATTTCCCTGTATTCTACAGATTTACGGAAGGGGGAAATAAACACAGTTAATAAATCCCGCTAAGAGAAATCCCATGTAATGAATACAGTACAAAATCAATGCTAGGTCGAACTAATTAAATGGTAGCAAGATCAAATCTCCTTTCATTAAAAAAAAACACGCTTGTGAAGGCCTACATACAGTCACGCTCACAGACTTACCGAATCGTGGCTTCTGACCCTTCATAGGAATTACACCAAAAAACAGCACTAAACATTGGCTTAGGTAAATGTATTTTCTTCCGTGTACAGCCCCAGATTAGCGGGTTGTTAAAGTTAACAAAGTGTCCCGAAATCGCTGGACGTTGAAGTCTAACGGTACTGTTTGTTTATTTGATAAAGTTCCTAATGAATGGCACAGGAACTTTGCTAGGTGTGAGGGATGGTGTGGTTCCTAAGATTTGCACAGCTGGTGGTGATAACTTTCTTTTAGGCGTAATGTCACAGACTAAAACACTGAAGTAAGTTCTTCTTCGCGGAAAGGGGGGGGGGGGGGGGGGGGGGGGTAGGGGGGGGGCGGGGGGGGGGGGGGGAAATCCGATGAGAATACTAGACAGACAGTGTTCAGGTAAATCTGTGTTCTCTTTCACAAATAGAGCATTAAATAAAATATTGACTGGCAACTGTTCTGCTCCAGTTTAACTTCAAAAGACTTTATGAATCAGGATTTCTTGGGTTGCTTAAATCTCATGTAAAATTCAGAGAGCGAGACTCATAACGAGTCAGCACAAGTTTAATTTTAAAATGTTCATAAGTCACTGGAGTTATCGACTGTGTTTGGCAGAACTCTGTCTATATTTAATTGCTTGGATGCCAGGTTTAGTGATCATTCTGTATGAAAGAATGAAAAAACATGAAATGCAATAAAATCATATAAAATCTGACGCGCGATAAATTTTACAGTTAGCCATTTCTGCACTCGCGTCTTCAATTATATAAATTCAAGAAAAGCTCCCCGCGCGCACAATCTATATATATATATATATATATATATATATATATATATATATATATATATATATATATATATATATATATATATAGAGAGAGAGAGAGAGAGAGAGAGAGAGTGAGAGAGAGAGAGAGAACTAGACTGCATAAAATAGTTATAACTTCCTTTAACGACTGCAAGATTAATTTACGTGTCTATTGTATTAGGAAATTAACATATAGAGGTAACATTTTGTTTGCACTAGAACTCTGAAAATGGGTTTATTTAATAAGTTTAAATTTACACCACAATCCAGTGAAATAAAATGAAATAACTAGACCACTGATCACTCGAAGCTAATGTATAAATTACCGTCTGCACAGAAAAGAATTCACTATAAAATATGTATCCGAAAGATCCAGAGGGAATCTAGCAGGGTTCTGCTATAGGTAGTGCTTCTTAAAATCTGTCAAAACGAATGATAAAATGCAGTTTTTCAGAGTCTTTATTTATACTATTAGGAATGTAACTTAAAGGGGTCGTGTGAGAATTTCACACCTTTCTTCATCTTGAGAAAAAATCGAGGTTCTGCGCCGTCGTATTAACCGCGATGCCCCCCTGGCTTCCGATCTCCGTTCGTCTCAGGCTGCTCGCATGAGGGTGCGAAATCTCTGCGAGAAACTAACTTCGTTAGCTGGGAGTTCCCTGATTCCTCAGATCGTATACCGCTTCTACGTTGATTCTGAAGACCAGCCTGGCTTTGATGGGACCGCTCTCCCGAGAAGCTTTGGCAACTCCCACTAGGCGGGGTGACAGCAAGGTAAGCAAAATGAACTTCTGTTAATTGCTCTAGAAACAGGAGTGAGTCTCTGGCCACGTCCCCTTTTGGGCCGGCGTTAAGGAAAAGATTGGCTATAAATCGTTCCCAGAGATGGTCGTGGGCGTGATTTAACCTCCTATCAAAGGCCATGCGATCTCAAAAGTTCACAGAAGATAACAGTCTGCATATTAATGATCCAACGTGTAAAATCCTCGTGGAAATGCTGCATGCTTAATTAGCCCAGGTGCAACGTTCTAGACTGATGAAAAGTTACAACAAATGTTCAGGGGGGTTCTAATGTTATAGAGAGGGAAATACCCTGTCATCTTAATAATTCAGGTCAGCTGAGTTGTCCGTCACATCTACACACGATAATTCTGAATTTAACGCGAATCTGTAATATGTCAATCTAATTTATTCGCGCACGTGTCATTACATTTAATCACATTGTTCATGCATGTTTTAGGATACACCAGTGGGTAGGTTGGGTGGTGTAAAACAAAATTCTCTGATGCAGGACCTTTTGTATCTTGTTGACTTGACGCAGGATTTCTTTCTTCTTCTTCTTCTTCTTCTTCTTCTTCTTCTTCTTCTTCTTCTTCTTCTTCTTCTTCTTCTTCTTCTTCTTCTTCGTTCGTCCCGAAAAGGACGTTGGTTGCGTTGTGTCCGTTTACAGCGAAGCTGCGATCTTTGCGCCTTTCGGCCGACACATCCGACTGCAGCACGGCATTTTTGGGACCGGGTTAGCCCTCCCTCTTCGATCGCTACTCACTCAGCCAGACTGCGTTGATGCAGCCTGTTTCCAGGACCACCACGTGGAGGTGGAGTAGGGTCTTGGTCAGCTCTGGTTCGCTGACCCTGACGCAAGCAGTCTAGCTATGGGTCGCTAACTGCATTTCTCACTGTTCGCGGGATTTCTTGACTTCTCGTAGCTTGTTGACTTTGATCTGTAAATTAACGTTGATTTACTGCGTTTCTTAATTCTGCTGTGCTTCTTCGTTTGCTGTCTTCGTTGCTCCGCTGTATTGCTTACTACTTCCTAGTGCAGGGCTGGTCTTAGGCACCAATTCATCATATACTGTCTAATGCAAAGGCAGCCGAAAACGACTTGAAGAACGGTTGATGGATGATATATTACTTGGTAGGCATATGAGAGGCGAAATATTCAACGTTGATACTTTATTTGCATCTGGGATAAAAAAAAGTTGAAGAAAATAATATGCCCAACCTTCCTCTGAGGCTGGCAGACTTTGTACAGCAACTTTTAGCAGGTAAAAATGCAATGTCCATTTTTTCTCTCTCTCTCACTCTCGTTGTCTCAGTACTGCTAACTGTCTCTAGTGGTTATGGTGGTCACGACTTGAAAACCACTGCAATCAATATTTTTCTTGGCATAATATTTTTCGTATGTACTCGCTGTTTCTATTTTTTCTACTGTTTCTGTCCTATCTTCTGTTTTCTTGACTTGGCGTGTCTTAGTGAGACTGGCCTACCGCCAGGGATGTTTGTTTACCAAGTTATTCTTCTAGTAATATACTCATAAATGTTCAACGTACCTGTTTGTTACGAAAAATACACACTTTTTCTTGTACTGGCCACACTGACAATCTTTTCCTCAGAATAAAATTATGAACTGTCATCTCTAATTGTGGCGTACCAAGCGATTGCGTGTCTGAATGATAGTTATTTCTTTTCTGTGACCACAGAATCAACCAAAATCACTTTGGCTTATCACTCGATGAAACTCTCAATTGCGCTTGCCACTTCAAAGTAATTTAACACTTGGGAGAGAACCCATTCTAACAACTTAACGCTATCGCGTTTCAAAGCTGACTGATTTAATTTTTGAACCACGATTTACAACGACAACTATTTCCCGAACATTCTAGAACAAACTGTCACATAAACAGCTCACCCAAAATATAAATTTCCCGTGAAAAGTCTCTTCGCTCACATGGTTGAACTCATTCAGAAAAACCCAAACTCCAAACTTTAACTTTATAATTCTCGGCCAAGGTCAGTTAAAACTAAACACTGCACTAAAAGGACGTCAACCTTACTCCTGTCCCCTTTTAGATGTATCATGGATTGTTACCCTTAGATTACTAATGTAATTTCTCTCATAAAAATCAATCTCATAAAAATATAATTCTACCCAAATTACTCCACACTACCTGTTACATTATCATTCCTCCCCCCCCCCCCCCCCTCCCCTCTATCACCACCCCCGTCCAAACACTACACGTTTCCAAGCATAAAACGAACTTTTGAAAATTCGTGTTCATTAATTCGAACACCACTCCCCGGCTGAGACAGACATACGCAATTTCAAGTTCAAATGTAAAAAGAAAATAGAACAGACATAAATCGCCCAATTCACTTACTGCTGTAGTGAACTTTACGCATTCCTAGAATAATGACTGGAATTGGCCAGCAAATCTTTATCTCTCTACAGATGGAAATGTACTTTTTTTTTCCGTACGCCCGCTAATACTCGAGGCGAAATCTCAGGTTATTTTTAATGTCTAACCTGACATTGATTTTTACGTGAGTATCCTATTTTCTTCTGCAGAGACAAGTGTCCCTCTCCATTCAGGCAGATACTCGCCGTTTTCGGAGGTACCCATTAGAGCTGGGTCGGCTCAGGAGCCGCCAGTCCCTGGTCGAAGACACTCCTTCAAATGTTCTCGCCAGGTCTCGAGTTAATCCAGTCCAAATCCCGGTCGACGAAAAATCCTCAAATGCCGTCGCCCGGGTTTGATCCTGAATCACCCGGTCGCCAGAGCAGTGTTGTAACCATTACACTAGCGTGGCTCCTGGAAATGTACTGAACTTGTATTATGAATGAAGCGAAGAAATAGAGGCAGAAAAATCGCAGAATGTAGCTATCAGTCTTTTCAGGACTAGGCCCTGTTTAAAGTTTCACCGCACTGGTAGAAACTAGTAGTCCTTTCCAGGACTTAGTATTTATCAACACTGCACTTGATTTGATAAGAGCTCACTTATTTTTGAATGGCAATTGAGCTCCGAGCATCCGATTCGCAGAGTGGTTAGGGCGCTGGCAAATCCGCAACAAAGATGCCGGTTTAGAAACACCGTGGCATCACGCTCCAGTCTACCGAGCTGTAAATAGGTATCTGACTCTGCTCTTGAGTTAGTGAAGAAAAAAAAAACTAGCCAGGAAGGGAATGGTGAGCATGGTGAAGCAACAGAAATGATAACCACTAGCACAGAAGAGAAAACCAATGATGGTGAAGATGACATAAAGATGGAAGAACTGAGGGCAGCACTAGAGAAAATCAAGATGGGCAAAGCAGCAGGGCTGATGGTATAACACCAGAAATGGTTAAGTACATGGGAGCATCAGGCGACCTATTACTCTTAAAGGTCCTACAGGCAGCATGGTGCAACAAGACCATACCAAAGGATTGGGAGATTGCCATCATAACACCAATTTTCAAAAAGGGTGACAATCGACAATGTGGAAACCATAGAGGCATATCCCTTCTCATGTCCCTGGTAAAATCTACTCTAGAATCCTAGAGCAGAGACTCCGACGCCTAGCTGAGCCACAATTGGATGAGGTCCAGTGCGGATTCCGGGCAAACCGAAGTACTCAAGACCTAATCTTCACACTCAGACAGCTGAGTGAAAAGGCCCTTGAGTATAAGAGTGAGATCCATCTTTGTTTCATAGATCTGGAAAAGGCGTTTGACAGAGTCCCCTGGAGCAAACTTTGGGACTGTTTGGCAAGGAAGAATATTCCAGCACCTCTGATTCATGCTATACAGAGCTTCTACAAGTCTTGCAGAAATTATGTGAGGACAGCAAACCATAAGTCAGAAGAGTTCAGGACCACCACTGGTGTAAGACAAGGTGATATCCTGTCACCTTATCTTTTCATACTCCTCATGGACGATGTCATCAAGGCATGTAAGGAGAGAACAAGAAAGTATTCAGTGGGGTACTGGAAGATGAGACAGGTCTATATTTCGGAGCTGGCATTTGCTGATGATGTTGCCCTGATTGCTAAATCAGAGGCACATCTCCAATCCAACCTGCAAGTCTGGAAGGAAGAGCTGGAGAAGAGAGGGATGGTCATAAGCAGCTCTAAAACAAAATCCATGGTGATATCACGAGAAGAAAGAAAACATCAGATTAAGTTGGGAGAACAGGTCCTGGAGCAGGTCGACCACTTTAAATATCTCGGAGCTATTATAGACCGAAAGGGAGGCATCAAAGAAGAGTTGGCCACTCGAAAAGCAGCGGCTGGGAGACTTTTTCAGGCCATAAATCGTGGATTCCTCAGCAAGAAAGAGGTTGGTAAGAAAACGAAGATGGCTGTATACCGCTCCACCTATGTCCCAGTTTTGACATATGGATGCGAGTCGTGGGCAATGACTACAACCCACAAAAGCCAGATCCAAACCTCAGAAATGAGGTATCTGAGGAAAGTGGTTGAAGTAACAAGAAGAGACATGGTCCGCAACCAGACGATACGTCAAGGCCTGAAATCCCATCCGCTGCAGACCCAAATAGAACAGTCCCAACTAAGATGGTTTGGCCATGTCTGCAGAATGGGAGAAGATCGGCTACCACGACAAGCATGGGAAACAAAGAGCCAGGGATCCAGACCTCCAGGACGACCCAGAGTTCGCTGGGAGGACAACATTAGACAATCTTTGAAGGACCGAGGACTAGAATGGAACCAGGCCAGGAAGAAGACAGCTGATAGAATGGTCTGGCGCTCTCTCTTCCAAACCTCTACACTTCACGGTAGAAGGGGAACGACTAAGTAAGTAAGTAAGTAAGATTCTTTTTTAGGTCTGTATAACGTTTCTAGTATCATATTGTCAAAACATTTATTGATCTTTGTCCTCTCTTTATATATTCTTTGTGTTTATTTAAGATGTGCGCTTTGTTTTATTCATTACATACCGGCTTATTTTTAATTTACCACATACCTCCATCTTCCTCCACCCCTCTTTTTTCCAAACATAAACAACACAAAAGGTATGAAGCATTTAACATCTCAGAAATGAAAGGAAACGAAACGAAACACACACACGCACACAATAAGACGAGCGTCGAAGTTGTGACACCTGCTTCTCCATGTAGAGTTCATGGTGAAAGTATTTTTAGCTGAGGATTGTGCCTTCTTATGGCCAGGCACATGCTTTTTAACTTTAACCGAAGTCCCTCCGTTATAGCAGAGCTCAATCGCCATTTCAAAAATAATAAGTGAACCCTCGTCATCCTAAGCAGTGTTGATATATACTAAGTTCTCAAAGGGACTGATAGTCTCTATTAGCGTGGTCAACCTCTGAACAGGGTTAGTCCCGAAAAGGACTGCTAGCTACACAATACAGTTTTTCTGCCTCCGTTCCTTCACATCCGCCACATTCTTGCTTGGTGCATTTCCATTTGTAGGGGAATGTTATGGATTTACTGGCAAATTCAGTCATCATTTCAGGAATGCGTAAAACTCACAACAATGGTAAGTGAATGGGGAGATAGTTTCTTTTATACTTGTACATTTGAACTTTAAAGTATGTCAGACAGTCACAGCGTATCTGCTATGGGACTACCCCTTTTTAAAACTTAAACACTTATGAGATCGGAGTGGCTCAGAGGTATGACGTCTACCTCTAAAGGTACTGGGTTCGATTCCCAGTAGAGGGATTATAATTTATGGACATTTTTTTTTCAGGACCAGATGTCATACTCTCCTGGTCTCCTGGGTAGTGAGATCGGATGCCAAGCCTTCTTAGAAAAAGACGAAAAAATAGGAGGTCCCATGTGCAAGTTGTGCACATTAAATATCCAATTGCGGTTGGAGATCGTAGAGAGTAGACCATTCTCTTTGTCCTGGCAAAATTTGAAAATTAGAAACATACCCACCACAAAAATATTTATAGAATGTGTGATTCCTATATACACACACATTGGGATTCTCGCCGGTGCTACGAAGTTCGTGTACTGTGCTGAGATCCCCCTTGTGTGATTTAAAAGGGAGAGATTGGAGCACTGATGGAGTTGTCCGTGTGCAATGAAGATAGTCCTTTAAATGAAACCAAAGTGAGTTTTTAAAAACCCCTGATATTTATTTATTAATTTGAACTTTGTTTTGATATAATACTGTCTGAAATAGCTGGCATCACAAATATAGCCAGAACTAAATTGTCTAGATCAGCGGTTCCCAACCTGTGGTACGCGTACCCCTGGGGGTACGCGACAGGACGTTCAGGGGTACGCAAAAAAAATTGAGTAATGGCGGCCAGTGTTTCTATGTACAGTAGTTTTTGTCATTGTTTTAACGTAACTTAAAGTGATTAATTATTCAATTCGTGTATTATCAGATATGTCGCCTATCGAAACAACAGAATGTGACATCGTACTTGTCGTCAGCTAACAAAGATAACGAAAATGCGATTGAAGCATCCTACCGTATTAGTTAGCCTATTGCTAAATGTGGTAAAAATCATACTATAGCTGAGAATTTAATTTCTCCTTGTATAAAAGATACCGTTCTGTGCATGCTCGGAGAGGAACATGTTCGCAAAATGAACGCTATCCCTCTTTCGAACAATACAATTTCTCGAAGAATGCAGGATATGTCTGACGATGTTGAAGCGACAATAATAAGTAGAATTAAAAATAGTAAATTCTTTGCTATTCAAGTTGACGAAAGCACAGATATTGCTAATTTCGCTGTTTTGTTTGTTATTGTGAGGTATTTGAAAAGCAATGAAGTTGAAGAAAACCTTTTGCTTTGTCATCCTCTGTCAGGGCTTACAAGAGGTGAGGATATATTTCATGCTATTGATTCTTATTTCAAAGAAAAGGACATTAATTGGTCTAATTGTTGTGGACTTTGCACTGACGGAGCCAAGTCTATGTCAGGTTGCTACTCCGGTCTTCGCGCTCGTGTCACGAAGGTAGCCCCCAATATAACATAGAGCCACTGCTGCATCCACAGGCAAAGCCTTGCATCTAACCGCCTCCCTGATGAATTAAAAGTCGTTCTTGATAAAGCTGTGAAAGTGGTTAATTTTATAAAGTCAGTCCACAAACTCGAGGCTTTTCAAAGCACTGTGTGAAGAGATGAATAGTCTTCATTCTATCCTGCTCCTTCATACACAAGTAAGGTGGCTCTCTCGTGGTAAAGTCCTTACCCGGCTGTTCGAACTTAGACATGAAGTCCAACTTTTTTTGGAAGACCATCCTTTCCAACTTACTTCAAAGTTACACGACTGTGATTGGCTTCAGAGTCTTGCATACTTATCGGATATTTTCCTACAAATAAACAAACTAAATTTGGCACTTCAGAATAGCTCGGTAACGATCTTCAATGTTTCAGACAAAATTGAATCTATGATTAAAAAATTAGATTTTTGGAGGTCGTGTATTGAAAAAGGCCAGCCTGAGGTATTTGAAACTCTGCACAATTTCCCATCTGAGAACGAGCTGCACCTCTCCCAAAAAATGAGCGAGAAAATAATTGAACACTTGAAAGGGCTAAAATCATCTTTCGAGAAGTACTTTCCGATTAATGATACTATTAATACTTCAGACCTAAGGGTCTTTTATGTTTAGACATGCGCCCTAATATAACCGACTAGGTTGAACGGGACGCGCCTCGCCAAAACGAGGCAAAACTTTAAAAAAAAAAAAAAAAAAAGAAACCTTGAAAAAAGAACTACTGGATTGTAAATCCCTTTGAAGAAGAATATTTCCATGCAGCCACATTATCAATCAACGAAAAAGAGAAGTTGATTGAACTTTCGACTGATACTACTTTAATAGCTGAATTCAAAGGAAAATTCCTTATTAACTTTTGGGGAGACTTCAGTAGAGAATATGAACAGCTGACCGACAAGGCGCTTAAGTTTCTGTTGCCATTTACAAATACTGAGCTGGTGGAGAGGGCTTTCTCTTCTTATACCTTTTTTCCGTTTTCCACGTTTTTCAAGGTTTTTCCAGGTCGCTACGAACCCTGCTTTATAAAAAATAAATACCGTAGTAAACTGAAAGCAGGTCCAGAATTGAGACTGTATCTTACATCACTTGAACCTGATTTAAAAAAAAAAAAACTATGTGCCTCAAAACAAGCTCAAGGATCGCACTGAACATTTGTCATGGTCACGTGACATGTGTTATTATAAAGTGATTTCAACTTTTAACAATAACAACGTTTTTATTATTATTATTAATAAATTAAATGTGTTAATTTTTATTGTAACTTCTGATTTTTTTAATGTAAAAATATATGCACTGTTTGTTCAACTTTTTATTACATAGTTTTTTAATCCCGTGGTTGGCCCCTTTATTCGGGTTATAATCTATAAATTTTGAATAACAGCAACTATATTAATTTCAAATATTTTGCTAATATTAGGGGTACAATTTATAGAAATGGGCTGCCAAGGGGTACGCAAGTGAAAAAAGGTTGGGAACCGCTGGTCTAGATCAACATGGAAGCAGTACGTTAATACCACAACTGGAGAAGCTCCCTTGTTTGCTAAACTTGAACTTCAAACAATCGCAGAGGAGACGGGTTTTAGTGACAGTCAGTTTTTGAAAACGTCTGTGCGAGCCCATTAGTTGTTTGAAACTTTCGATCAACAAAGTTAGTTGGTTTTTTTTTTAAAGGTGATGGGTGGAGAGGGAGCTAGTAACAGTTGACCGTTACTGCCTCTGCTCGACCACCATCTGGGTCTACCGTTTTCAACCTAATAGCGGTTATAATTAGGGTATTTAATGTCATATTTTTCAGTTTTGTGTTATATTCAGATAACTATTGTCCTTTGCAATTGATGGTTTCAATTTATTTTAGAATTTGTTCTCTTTAAGTTGTGTTTTTGTTTGTTTGTTACTTCGTTATCTTTCCTTATATTATGAGTAGTCAATAATTTTGTTTTTCTTTAATGGTTTGTTAGTTTTTGTTGATTAATTATTATTGGTTTGAACTGTTTTTCTGAAGTAGTATTATTATTGTTATTAATATTATTATTATTATTGTCACTGTTATTAACCTTATATATTTTCATTTGTTTTGTGTATATACCGTTTTACAATCTTACTTACTTACTTAGTCGTTCCCTTTCTACCATGAGGTATTGTTGCCACACATAGGCTTATTGCCATTACTTTTGAGGAAATATGTCTCTTTGTGGTAACTCATGTTTTTGCACGGTTTTTAACTTATATTGAACGCTGCATATTTTATACGTCACCAGTTGTCAATGACGTAACGCGTTTGCACTAATTTATTCTAACGGCTAATATTCGTGGCCTTTCGTTACTTCAAGTCGTCCTAGTAAGACGTGTTTTTTCTAATGATATGGCATAAAATTATGCACTTATATGGAGTTATATGTATAAGTATGGTATGTTTGTGAATAAATGATTACTTGGCTTTCGTAGACTACATTTTAAACTATTCACTCATTCATACAGTAATACAAAATAATAAATCATCCACACCTGCACACATATGACTGCTGTGCGAAACCCTATGAGGCAAAATAGTTTCATTTTAAACCATGAGGGGGAAAATTGACAGTTTATATAGTTTATTGTCATTTCTTGTGTGCTTTTTCTTAATGTACCAACAAATCTCCGATTGTGATTAAAAACTTTATTTATTATCAGAAGCAACTAAAATTTTCACAAATTATGTAAAAATGGATGTACCTTAACAAGAAAGTGGTTTTAATGGTTCTACTACTTTAAACGTGGATCTTCTTCCTTCTTCCTCGTTCGTACTGAAAAGGACGTTGGTTGCGTTGTGTCTGTTTACAGCGAAGCTGCGATATCTGCGCCTTTCGGTCGACACATCCGACTTCAGCACGGCATTTTTTGGGACCGGGTTTGCCTTCCCTCTTCGATCCCTACTCTCTCAGCCAGACTGCAGTGATGCAGCCTGTTTCCAGGACCACCACTTGGAGGTGGAGTAGGGTCTTGGTCAGCTCTGGTTCGCTGACCCTGATGCAAGCAGTCAAGCTATGGGTCGCTGACTGCATTCTCTGTTGCTGCGTCTTTGGGTCCCAAACGTGATCTGCCTTGACTTAAGTCTTGTTAAATTCGGAGTCGGAAAATTTATTTACCGACTCCGACTCCACTAAAAAATAATCGACTCCGCAACCGTGCAATAAACTGCCATTACAGAAGACAGCACAAATTGCTGCGCGCTATGAAATCATGTGTTCAATAAACTGGATCTCAATTTGAGTTGTAATGCTAATGTGACATGGCAAATTTTAATAATAAAATGGCAGGTAACATTCTTTATTTTAACGTCCGTTACATATTAATTAGTTGGATAACAGTGACGTAACACAAATATTAAAAATAGGAAGGGACTTTTCACCCGGTATAATTGTGACGACGCGGTTGTGCGATCTCACGTCCACTCCGTAAGTATCACTTTTTTTCTTCATTTTTCTCTTCCTCTCACTCATTGCTTTTAATTGGCATAATTTTTGCCCTTTCATTCATTATTTTGCTCTATGCTGAATCTAGTAGGGTGAAGTCTCTAACACTACTTCCCTATGGAAGTATTTGCTATAGGACAGTCTTTATCTTGTTTACCACTCCTCAGACGTATTTACGTTCCGCCAAGTGAACTGCGGTATTATCGTAACAATACCCAGTCATCAGACCGGTCACCCGCTTATCTCTTTGAATCCGTCTGACCACCTTTGGAAACGTGTCGGTCAAACATTTGACCCCAGTGAAAAGCTGCTGATCGTGTTGACACAAGCTTATGTTGTGCGTACGATGAAAGAAGACAACATTGTCTGACCAGACATCTGTCTGGCGGAGGCACGCAGATAAAGGCGATAATTGGATAACCTGCCGGGGTAGACATCTTGACGGAAGACATAACGCCAGGAAAACATGGTCGCAATATTGTGGAAGGCAGATAGGTGCAGCCGGAACAATAGTACGTCTTATTATAAAGAGGTCACGCGTGGATATTAAATTTAATATTTTGAAACACGCGAGAGTATTATTTTTCGAATTTGAAAAGCCCCTACCCACATAGTGCTGAACGAGATTCGATTTGATTGGTTTGAAGTGAGAGCCAGAATAAACAATGCATTCTATTGGAACATTTGGCGAAAACACCATCTGTGATTTGAACTGAGAATGAGAGACATAATCTAGTGAACTCAGAAACACAGAACAGAGAGCTTCGCAACTTCAACCGAGCAACTCCCGAGAAGCCAGAAAGAGAAGGATCGGACCTAGAATTCCTATATCAAAAGTGACAGATCGACAGTATTTGGGCAACTCTGAAACCTTAAGAGTAAACCCGCATATTTAAATACACAGACTGTAAAACTTCAGGACCAGGACTTTCTAAATACAAGACTGGAAACCTAGGAATTGGATCATCAGCCATAAGAGAAAAATATCCCAGACGAAGTGTATCGCAGAACACCCGTCGAAGAGGAATTACTAGTTTCCCAGGCCAAGTGATTCATAGAACGCCGTCATAAGAGGAATTTCTCAGACGAAATTTATTCGAGAGCATATACACCGAAATTGCTCGCGTCCATCTAAAAATCTGCGCAAGGAAATTGCGCATTTCCAAAAATTTGGGGTAAGTTGTGAACATTTCTATTACAAACATGAATTTAACATGTTTTCTTGCTATTGGACATATATTAGGCTGGCAACCTCATCATATGAAAATAGTATATTCATGAACCACTACTGCAAAAGCTGGTGATTGTTTCTGACTAGTCGTGCGGGAAACTCGACAGCAGAGTGACCCCAGACTCCGACTGGAGCAGTGATGAGTGATGACATCATATGTGCCTCCAGTGTAACATATTATCTTGTGAGATTTATGTACATTTTTAATTGTAATTCGGGCAAAACATTATTCACGCACTCCAGACGCAATTTCCTAGTTAACACCCAGAAGGATATGGGTGAATTTTCATCATATTCCCTGAGTTACACTGTGTGCTCGGGAATTTAATTCTTCTGAGAGGTTAACATTGGTGGGTGGAGCGAATGACAATGGGCCTGTTAGTTTGCGGCGAACAAATGTACTCAGCAGGCATTTGTTTCTTTCTATTTGTCTAAAAATAGTGGTTACAAGCCATCAGACGATTTGTGGTACTAACGCCGCTACTGTGAGATAAAAGCATCCACCATAACCGCCTACAGTGGAAGAGAGTGTGGAGAAGGCTTTCGTCATCACATAATTGATGAACCACAGCTGCAGGACTCACTCATACCAGCTAAGTGCTAACTAAAAGGCACCAGCAAAATAGACATTTCAGTTAAACTTTAAGTATAAAGTTAAATTTCCACGTACGTCTGAATGACGAGAACTTTATATCTATCAACATTCCACTAATCTTTCCATACTTGTTTTAACCTGTTAAAGACTATTTCACTATTAAATTTGTTACCTGTTGTTTTAAAATTAAACAATAATAGTTGATTCAGTTATATGTATGAAAGAAAACGTATGAGCCAGAATAGTTAATCTATATATATATAAATACCTTGACATATATTTTCACATATGACTGAGGAGAAGGGAAGGGGTGGGTGTGTGGGAATGGGTGTGTGCTTGGGTGTGTGGGCACGGTAGCAACTGAACAACTTTATAACTACTCAGATCTCTAAAGATCTACTTTATAAATACTCAGATCTCTAAAGATCTACTTTTAATGAAATAATGTATGTGTTCAAGTTTCAGGAATACTTAGAATCTGGAATAAGTTGCCGACCCCTGCCCTAAGCTGTCTGTAATTGAAAGTTTATTGGGCTGAGGGATTGTAAGTTGAATAATACGAACAAGAAAGATAGAAAGAAAGTAAACATAGAAGCTAGAAGCACCAGCGGAGCTAAGGGGTAAATATAGACGTTCACTCTTTTTGGAGACTGGAGCCACCAATGCAGATAGCTCCCTTTGGGAGGCCTACACTAAGGCACAAACTCTTGCAGTGGTAGTAGCTGTGTGCATTTATTTTACATGATGAAGTTGCCAGCCCTAAACACAAACTCATCTTAGTCGCCTTTTACGACATGCCTCAGAGAAGGCCACTCTCCAAACCTCCGATGTCTTGCGGGCAGTGTTAGGATGTGCAAGAACATGGACAGGAAGACTCCACAACTTCCCCACTGAAGACACGCCCACGGCGACCGTTGCCTCAATTGGCTGTGTGTGGTGTACCCGGAAACGGGGCCTCCCAGTACTGAGACACAGTTAAGTCCCCGATGTCACTTATCGGTGCAGAGTTGAGAGAGATGGCTGAGCATCACAATCCCCCCTGTGTTGCAGCATGATGAGAACCCAGAATTGCACACTGAGCTTGGGGGGAATCACTTGGGCACCAGACTTAATACTGGCTCTTGACTGGATGGCCGCATGCAGGAGATTTCTACAATGGGGGGTTGGCAGGTGGTGGGTATCTGGAAGTGGCTCTGTGCAGGACGTGAGGATTCCTTGGGTGAGCCCAGAACTAGAGCACAGCATTGTGCAAGCTCTGCATAGTTGGAGAGCCCCCTGGATGACGGGGAATGCACAGTGTGCTACCCCACCTATCCCCAACTGCTAACTTAGAACCAGAAGTGGGGTCCTCTGTATGCGTGCCAGGCCAGGATAAAATGCCTGGGAAAGAGACTGGAGCTCAGAACTCCCTAACTCAAAGTTGCAGGATGGCAGGAAAGACAGGGCTATTTTGAAGATAACGCAACCATATTGTCACCATACGAGCTCGGACGCCGCCTCGGTAAACAAGGTCCGCGCAGAGCAGTGACACCCCCAGGCTGCTTGCGAATAGTCTACTACTGGGAACATAAACAGATTAGGGATGAGCCCACTCTCCCGTTGAACAGGTGCGAAAGTTCCATTAGATCCTGGGCCAGAAAGCGCTCCGGAAACCACAGTATCACCGCCAACTCGCTTTTTTTTTTTTTTTTTCTATGGAGAGTACACCGTCAAATAAATCTCGTACTGGTGCTCGCCCTGTGGAGCTCCACCAGGCAGGTGCAGTGCCGGGCTCTGAGCCTCGACAGAGCCCACC
This sequence comes from Oreohelix idahoensis, assembly GCA_024509875.1. Taxonomy (NCBI): domain Eukaryota; kingdom Metazoa; phylum Mollusca; class Gastropoda; order Stylommatophora; family Oreohelicidae; genus Oreohelix; species Oreohelix idahoensis. The sequence goes on along the minus strand of JAMPIV010014694.1, from coordinate 103,131 downwards.
CTCAGCTACTGGAGGACCCTCTAGGCCGTCTTGTGGAGTCAGCAGACAGGCGGAAAGAGAACTACTGACCACAACAAAACAGAAAAAGAGAAACCCAGAGTGCCACTTGTCATGATGCACTGGAATGCAGAGGGAGTGAACAGCAAGCAGGCTGGATACAGCAAAAAGACAGAGCTGGAAAACATCTTGTATGAGAAGCAAGTCAGTGTTTGCTGTATCCAAGAGACTCACTTGAAAGCAGATCAAACCTTTAAAATAAGGGGATAGCAATGCTTCAGATCCGACAGAAAAGATAGACGAAAAGGAGGAGTACTTACTCTTGTAAGGAATAACATTCCTGCACACGAAAGGAAAACCTTCATGGATGGAGCAGAATATCAGCTGTTGCAGATAAAGGTAGACAAGATGGAAATAGAACTCCTGAACTATTACTGTCCGAACAACTAACCCCTGAGTCTCAGCTCTATACAGGTACCAGCCACCAACTTTATAGCAGTTGGAGACTTTAATAGCCACTCCCAGAGCTGGGGCTATAACCATCTGGATCACAGAGGTGAAGAGGTTGAAACTTGGCAAGATGATCACTCCCTAATCCTAGTCAATAATGCCACAGATACTCCTACCTTCTACTCCAGAGGATGGCACACAACTTCAACACCAGATCTTGCCTTCTCCACACCAGATATAGCTGGATCTATTAGTAGAGAAGTAGGAGACCAACTAGGGGGAAGCGACCATCGCCCAATCTTTCTTACTGTCCAGAGTGCAACGCTCAGTACAGGCCCAGCCATTACAAGATGGAACTACAAAAAAGCCAACTGGGGTTTATTCAGGCATCAGGTGAACACGCTGCTGTCTACCCTCAAGGTACAGAACAGAGACATTAATGAAGTGGTAAAAGACTTCAACAGATTGCCTTCTAAATGCTGCAGAAAGAATCCATTCCACAAAAAGGCCGGCGTACCTAAAGACCAATAAGCTGGGTCCCCAGCACACTCCAAGAACGTCAGAAAGCTATGGACAGGGCCTTGAAAGGGACGCAGAGTCCTCAGCCATTGCAACAGTTAAAACTCACAACAAATGGAAAAAGGCTGTAGCAGAGTTTCAGAGAACAAAGCGAGAAGAAAAACGGAAAAGCTGGAGAACTAAAACGGCATCGCTGAACCTTGAGAAAGACGGCAGGAAACTTTGGAGATTAGTCAAGTCTCTAAATGAAGAGCGTTCCTCACCTAGGCAGACTATCACATTGGATGAAGGTGGCAAACTTTTCAGAGGAAAACAAGCTGCAGACTTGTTTGCTAGAAGATACAGTTCAGAAAGCAACTTACCCATTAACATAGATCATCAGAGAGAGATAAGAAAAGAAATACTGGCAACCATGGGACAGACAGATACTCCTGCCCCAATGAGGGAACCCATCACACTAGGAGAACTACAGAAGGCTATTTCCAAGCTTAAGTTTCAAAAGTCACCCGGCCCAGACAAAATCAGCAACGAAATGCTAGTAAATCTGAGCTCAGCAGCAAAGACACAACTGCTTGAGATATTCAACCACAGCTGGTTGAAAGGAACGGTACCCCAAGTATGGAGAGAAGCCATCACAATACCCATACTAAAGAAAGGGAAATGTAAGACCGAGGCTGCAAGTTACCGGCCAATCAGTCTCACAAGCTGTGTTGGGAAGACTAATGGAGCGAATAGTCAACCACAGATTGAAATGGTATTTAGAGTCTGAGCAGATCCTGGTGCCGGAACAAGCTGGATTTAGAGAATGCTACAGTATAGAAGACCAAGTTACTTACTGTCTCAAGCAATAGAAGATGCCTTCCAGGAGAAGAAAAAAGGTCCTAACGATCTGGGTCGACTTCAAGCAGGCCTTTGACAAGGTGTGGAAAGATGGCCTCATTGCAAAACTTAGGAGAAGTGGAATCCAAGGCAACATGATGAAATGGATCCAGTCATACTTGCATAACAGGAGAACTAGAGGCACTCTTGACGGTCTGCAGAGCAGAAAAGTGTTGCTCCATCAGGGGGTACCTCAAGGAGGAGTAATTTCCCCAACACTCTTCCTTGTTTACATCAATGACCTGGTGAAAGATCTCCCTGCAGGAGTTAAAGCTGCCTTATATGCAATGACCTAGTACTCTGGTGCGCTGATGAAAATGTCACCACAGCAAATTATAGAATGCATGGAATAAGCATATTGAAAACGCAGAAGGAAAGGCCCGAAGACGACTAGGCATACTCAGAAAATTAGCAGGTACCAACTGGGGAGCAAATGAACGAAATCTAAAGAAGATTTATAATGGAGTAATAAGACCACACTTAGAGTTTAGCTCAGCAGCATGGTCATCAGCTGCTAACTCACATCTGCAGTCTTTGGACAAGGTGCAAAATCAAGCTCTCAGGCTCATTACAGGAGCCATGAAAACTACACCAATAACAGAGATGCAGAAGGTTGCTGGATTACAGACATTGTCCCATAGAAGAGACACAAAAACCATGATCCAGATGGAAAAGTACAACAGTATGCCAATGCACCCAATGAAGGCAAGACTAGATGATCTGGCATTGGGACGTCTAAAGCGTAGCAGCTTTGTGCATCGGGGGAAAAGACTTATAAGACAGCATCAAGAAGACCTATCCATGAAGACAACACCACTGAAGCCCACCCTATACCCTGTACCATGGGAGCAGGCCAGCAGTGCCCTCCAAATTAATACATCAGTCAGTGGTCTCACAAGTGGATGTGAGTATAATGATCTGCAAAAACGAACTGCTACATTGAGTATGATCCAAGAAAGCTATCCCGATCAATCATGGATACATGCCTATACAGATGGATCAGCAACTAATGCTGTTAGGAATGGAGGTGCCGGTATCTTTATCTCATATCCTGACAACCACTATGAGACTAGGCACATTCCCACTGGTAAATTCTGTTCCAACTATACAGCTGAGGTTCAAGCTCTAGAGCAAGCTGCAAATATGATTTATAACACCAACTCTGACTGCCACCAGGCAGTCATCCTCACAGATGCACTGTCTGTCCTGCAAGCTCTCAAGGGTGGTAAACTCCCGCATCTGAGAAATGAACTAAACAAGGTAGCTGCCAAAAAGAGAACCATACTTCAGTGAGTACCATCTCATTGTGGTGTACCCGGAAATGAAAAGGCAGATAAACTTGCAAAAAAGGGAGGAGAATGTGAACAAGAAGATAATGAAGTCACATACTTTGAGAAAAAGAGAGCTATCCAGACTATCAGAAGAGAACAGAACCAACCCAAAGACGACTATCACACTCTCGACCGGCAGGGACAGATAACTATTTTTCGACTCAAGACAGGGCATAACAAACTGAATAAACACATGCACAAGCTACGATTGTCTGCTTCACCACTGTGCACATGTGGATTAAACGAACAAACTGCTGAGCATGTTCTACAGGACTGTCCTCTGTATGACCAGTTAAGAAAGATATACTGGCCCAATGACTCAACACTAACTCAAAGCTATATGGAGTTAAAGAGGAACTTCAAACAACAGTCGAATTCATCATGAGAACTCGTCTGACGGTGTAATCATCAAAGATGCGATCGCAAGAAGAAGAAGAACGACATGCCTGAGGGAGCAGGAGTCTGTTTCTTTCTTTGCCTCATCTGAGATCCTCGGGAACTTCACGGGGCGATGTGATGATGATGAAAAATGCGTTTCTTGATTGCCCGAAGAAACATGATAGCATAATTTATGTATGTTGATGCATCACACGTTTCAGTCAATCAATCAATGGTCAATCAATCAATCATTCAGTCAATTAATCAGTCAATCCCCTTTAGTTCCCCAAGAAGCATAGGTCTTCAAGAAACCCGTGCCACGTCCTCCTGTCATGTGCCACCAGCTCAAGTTCCTTCCACGTCTTCCTGTCACGTGCCATCAGCTCAAGTTCCTTCCACGTCTTCCTGTCATATGCCATCAGCTCAAGTTCCTTCCACGTCATCCTGTCACGTGCCATAAGCTCAAGTTCCATCCACGTCCTCCTGTCACGTGCCATAAGCTCAAGTTCCGTCCACGTCCTCCTGTCACGTGCCATAAGCTCAAGTTCCTTCCACGTCCTCCTGTCACGTGCCATCAGCTAAAGTTCATTCCACGTCTTCTTTATCATTTTCACGTCTGTCTCCAAGTTTTCTTTTCCATGTATTTTTGGTCTACCTCAGCCTCTCTTTACCTGTGGACTCCAGAACAAGTACTGCCTTTCAGTGTGTGTCCTATCCATCGCCAGTGCCTTCTTTTCATCTCTTGATCCACTGGCACTTGGCTCGTTCTTGTTTTGAGTTCCACATTGATGACATTGTCATATCATTTTAATTCGTCTATTCTACGCAAGCACCCATTTATGAAAGTCTGTGGGAGCCGCGCTGGTGTAATGCTTACAAAGTTGCGCTAGCGACCAGGTTTTCAAGGTTCAAGCCCGGGCGCTGTCGTTTGCAGGAGTGTCATGGACCGGGATTTGACTGAATAACCTGAACGGCTATCCTGCAGATAAACCCTTTGTGGATGGGAAGGAGCGAAGCTCTTGACCGGGTTAGAAGGAAAGTCCACTGTCTCCCCAGCCTCGCAATGATATGTCATTGGGCCAAAAGGGCTGGAAAGCTTGAGTGCCGCTGGTTAGAGAAAAAAAAAAAAAAATTGGTGACATTGTCATATCATTTTAATTCGTCTATTCTACGCAAGCACCCATTTATGAAAGTCTGTGGGAGCCGCGCTGGTGTAATGGTTACCACATTGCGCTGGCGATCAGGTGTTCAAGGTTCACGCCCGGGCGTCGGCATTTGAAGTAGTGTCATCGACCGGGATTTTGACTGAATAACCTGAACGGCTCCTGAGATAAACCCTCTGTGGATGGGAAGGAGCGAAGCTCCTGACCGGGTTGGAAGGAAAGTCCACAGGCTCCCCAGCCTCGCAATGACATGTCATTGGGCCGAAGGGCTGAAAGCCAAAGTGCCGCTGTTTAAGAAAAAAATGAAAATCTATAGCTTTTTGTTTGTTGGTTTTGTTGTTGTACCTTTCGGCTTTCTCTGTGTTGCATCATACGCCTCCCTGCGAGAGGACCTTCCACTGTCTTGGTGTGATGGAGTTACTGTGATTTAGTCTTCAATAGGCCCCATTTCGTTTTCTCGTCGTAACTATTGAGTTTGCCATTTTTGTCTTCCCTCTATTAAAGATTGGGAAGTACTCTTTTTCTCGAAAGTCTGTAGAAATACACGCATCCTAGATTTATATTAATTTACAGAATATTCTGAAGCGCGTGTATTTTATTTCCTTGAAGATAAATTCTGATAAGTCTCCTAATAAAATACGGGGGAACGGATTTTTCGGGAAAAGTTAATCACGTGGTTACCGGATTTATTGGAGTAGAAATTCTGGATGGAAAGAGTAGATATTAACTATTTTCTATCGGGGGAGTTAAAGTATAATTGCAGGGAAGACCACGTGGCGTAGAGGTGAACGGAAATTTATGGTGCCTTAAGTGGTTGTGTAATTAAATATTATGCAGAGTAGTATTTGATTTTGTGTTATGGAATTTAATGAGTTCTAGGAAATATAGTCTATAGAGATAGATATATTTCTGTGTAGAGAGATGTAATATAAATGTAATGGGGAATTTTAATCATTGATGTGCAGTTAATTGTTGTGCATTTTTATCATAAGGGGGAAACGATGATAAGGTCCTGAGACCGCTTACAGAGTTAAAGTAGGCCTAAGTACGGGAGGTTTCCCTACCTGTTTTTAATGTTTTAAGGCCTGAGGCAAGCTGTGTATAATTAGTATTGATCAGTGAGTCTGGAGTTTACTAGACAGGCAGGGAGTTGATGGGAATAGCTGACCCAGGGTCAGGAAATATTTATGTATCGTCGTGCACAAGATGAAAGGGGGAGAGGGGAAATGGTGGAGCAGTCTGTGTTTCGGGTGTTTACATGTTTGTGCTAGATTTGAGTGTGACTGAAGCACCCACTGTTTACGTTTTATATGTAAGTTTATTATATGAAAGTATTTTGGTATGTAGTACAGAGTGGCATGTCTTTTGTGTCCACAGCAGTGGTCACGGCCCGAAGAGCGGGAGTTGCCAATAAATCTTGTTCCTGACAGCTGGCAAAGGTAGCCAGTCTTCTCAAGAGAGAAAACGTCGAGGAAGCGCCAGAGGTGTAAGAGCTTGTACCGCGGTGGGTATCGGCTCTGAGTATTGTGGGCCCCAGAGAGAGGGAGCGAGGAAGAGCAGGTCGAGACAGCGACGCAGTCTTCAGTGAAAAGGGTTTTCTTAAGACCCGGAGCTCTAAGCGCATACACACCCATCGAACCCAAGCAAGCGGGTTGGTGTGTCTTTTTTTTGGCCACGGTCACAATCATACCGAAGTGCCTAAACCCAAATGAGGGGTAACATAGCAAGGGAGAATCAGCTTTCTTTTCGCCAAATAGAGAAGCCTCTACAGTCTACGGCAAGTGCCTAGTCATCAGAAGTACGAGTCAGAACCAGGAAGAAAGGGATATCATTTCCCGGTTGCTGAAAAATGAAACGAGAGCAGCAAGGCAGGAGAAGTGGAGAGAGATGGTGAAAATAGATCAGGGACCTGCAGAGTCTCATATTATTCTTAGAGGATAGCCTCTGAGCCTTAGAGTTAGAAAAAGTCTATTACATAGCAGTGCAGAGTGTGACTTAGTGGCGTATACCGCTGACAGAGTTAGCAGCTGTGCAGATAGTCTTCAGGCAGGGTCAGCAGCCAGTGACAAAATTAGAGATAGTAGTGTAATAGAGAGTAGTGGCTACAGTTGAGGGCCACTAAATTAGATGGTAGTAAGAATCTAAGTAATCATTCTGATTTTGTTCCCCAGCAAGGTGAATGAATGAGTGAGAGTGGTTGGGTTCATATTTTGATGTGTCTTATAAATTTAAATTGAGTCCTCTTTTTTTTTTTCCAGGGCAGTGCAAACCTGGCACGTTATATATATAATTGTTACTATGTTATGAACATATGTGGATTTGTATAATAAACTTATTTAATGTTCACTGGATCAGCTTCTTCACTGTATAGTCCTTAACTGTTGTCTGTACAGTGGTGTCTGTAGTGTTAGTTTAACCTTATCTCCTTTAGTCTGTTAAAGGTAGCCAGAGGTGGTGAGTTTATAGCATTTCTTTAGTCACGATTTGGCGAGGAAGATTTAATTTCGGTTATCCTCCTCGGGCCAATAGACTCACCTTACTACATTCACTGTCATTTCTCATAATTAATCTATTATCTTAGTCTTTTCTCACACTAGGGTTTTGTCCTACACTTGGGCATAACTCTAACTAAAATCCAACTCGTGACACTTGGATTGCTGTGTTTTAGCTTTATAAAAACTAATTGACCTAGTCCATGTTTTCTATTGAAGTTTTTGTGGTTTTGTTTGAGTGAAGATCATTTCATTTAAAGATGGGGTAAGGGCCATTGCCAGCAACATCCCAAATCCCTCCATTAAAACGCTTACAAATACATACACTTGGTATGAAGAACAAGTTACTATCTAATTAGCTCCCCTAATCAGGGCAGGGGTATAACACAAGGTGAACATAAAGTGAATATTAAGTAATCATTGTTCGAATTTAGCTTATGAAGAATTTTCAATTATTTACTATTAATCGCCCCCTGTACATAATTTATCACCCCTTAGGTATCCCCTATCCTGAAAAGATCTACTTCCACTACAAATGGCACCGCCTACTTTAAATTTCATACAGTCTTGCTTGATAAAAGGTTGGATGGGGAGGTAACTTGGTTATTGGAACTTACCCAATTATCAATTAAAATCCCCTAATAAGTAGCCAAATAAAACAAAACAGTTAATTATTATCAATCCTGGTGGTCTTAAGAATAGCATTTAGTTTTCAGGACTAAACACTATCGCTGATAATGGACCTCATTTACCCTAGTTTTGACCATTTGATGTCGTTAGCCACCTTCGACTCTTTTCAGAAAAGGGGGTATTTCTTTTAACGTCTTCTGTCTCTTGTCTTGATGGTGCACTGATAGACTCTTTCCCTGTCCATCTCTTGATGTTATCTTCTCACTTATAGCAATGACTTCCACGTGTACGTTTGCCCTCAGCTCCTACTTCTGTTAATGTCTTCATTAAGGTGTTATGTCGTTTTACGGGGTGTCGTGTATGATTTATCAGATAGGTAATAGATGTTTATAGCCCTGTCTGATCAGAGGTGATAGTGATGACAATGTGAAAGTGAGGGGTAAGATATAGTTTTTATCACGAGGATGATCGTGTAAGAGAAAGGACAGTCTCTGGATAGAATAATTTATCTAATCCAGCCTATCTAGACGACGATATTTAAATCAGACGCACTTTCTCTCCTTGTACGAAAATACAAGTTACACTGCACTCACATGCACACAATTCTGTGACAAATACGTACGAACGTGAAAACAAACTATGGATAACATATAATAGATATGGGCAGGGCCGGATTAAGCTAGTGCGGGGCCTGTAGCATATGTTAAGAAAGGGGCCCTATATTTAAAAAAAAAAACCAATAAAACAACACAAATATATTTGAACACATACATTTTTAATTTGCATAGTAATTATCATTATCAATTAATTTGTGCATGTAATCCTATAAACTTGCCACTCGTGTTGCTGGCGTTGTCATAACTTTGACCACGGCAGTCTTTAATATCAATGTCATTTGCCTTTAAAAAAATTAAGTAGACTTTTAGTAAGCTGTTCAGCACTATGACCTTCCATATCCAAAAATGTCACAAATCTTTCAACTGGTCCAGATGGCAAAACGTAGCGCAGAGTCAAAGTCAGCTGGTCCATATTAGATATATCTGGAGTAGAATCCAGTGAAATGGAATAATACTTGTATTTCTTCACTTCACAGAGAATGTGATCCAGTATGCTGGATCCAATCAGATTGATGAATTCCTCACACGTTGTTTTAGATAGATATGATGTATGTCCAAATCCTTTGTTTGCATGAGTACTTATATGCTCTGCCAGAAAAGGGTCAAACTTGGCCAGTAATTCCCGTTATAAGGGGACCCAACAATTTCATCACTGCCACGAAATGAAAGGTCTCGTTCTGCTAAAAACTTCACAACTTCAATTATTCGCTCTAGAAGTTTGTGCCAATACTTTTCTTGAATGTCCATTTGTTTCACAAGTTGGGAATCGACACGTTCACCTTTGTTTTTACGCATCAACAGTGAAATTAAAGCTTGTCTATGTGAGGAGCTTTCTTCATGTCGACGCAATAGATTGCTTGCATTTTTCCAGTCATTTAACCCTTCTACAGTAAACTTTGATGAACATTCTGAACTCATAAGCTTGCATGGGAAACAGAATAGGCACCCTTTACTTCCTGAATAGCATAACCATTTTCTTGCATGTTGCTTGTCTATAAGTTTATGAATATGTGTAAAATAAGACTTCTGACAGTATCGAGTTTTCTTTTCAGTGTCATACAATCGCACGGATGAAAAAAGGCACTATCAACATGTTGACATTTTTCACTTCCCTTGGATATCCAATATTCACGCTCACAGTCATCTATATTGTTCGGCCAGTCACCAATATCATTAGAGTACTTCTTCGTTTCACTTATTCTTTCACATTCAGACTCAGTGTATACTGGGTTTTGCTGTATGTTTTCTGCTGCACAGCCTGCACTAGTACTAGTTGTTCCTGTACTTCCAGCTTCAGCGGTTAGAGTACCACCACCATGAACATCAAAATATTCTATCAGCTTACGTGTTTTTGATATCACAAGTTGATCTCTTCTTTCTTTTTCTTCCTTCGCTTTACGTTTTTCACTTCCAGAAGCATAATTACGTCCAATATCTCTGTGTCTACTGCTCATTTTTTTGAGTTTTCTAACCTTACAAATCAAGAAATTTAATCAAGATCGAAAGAGAGTGCGAGCACGCCGTATACCTCAATTAAAACAGGAAGTTTCCGTTTCCTAAATTCTAGTTTTTATTGTTAATGCAAATTCATTTCACAAAGAACGAAACAAAATTAGAGGGGCAGTCGCCTAGAGCCAAAAAAGTGGCTGCTGTCCAAACGTGACCAAATTTTTTACTACGCCACTTAAAAATGGCTTCCGTCCGCAAACAGTTAAGATAAAAATAATGAAGAGTCACACTAAGTCACCCTCTTATGCTCAAAGTTTATTATCAATAGAAAATCACAACATAAATCATATGCATCAATAGATCATGGTTTACAGACAAAAAAAAATGAAAATTAATCAAATAGGTTCTCCCCTCTGGTAAAGGAAAAGAAAGGTCGATCCCCACAGAGTTTAATTAACCCAAAAGATCAAAAGGTAAGTTATGAAATAGTCAGTATGGGAAAAGAATAGGTTCCTAGTGTAATCTATCCCGTGACTAATCAGATTATTGAGATTTAAAAAAAGAAAGAAGAAACCATATAAGTATATGATGTTAACAAAAGACATAAGTTTCTTTCTCTGTTCATTCAATTCACATACACGCAGTGGCCACTTTCAGACTATGCTTACCCCAGTTGTTGTCGCAGGCATTCCAAGGAGATACACTAATAAGTAATAATACTATTAAGTGTCAAATTTTAGTTTTGCCAAATCCAGCCCCAGACTCTCCGTAGTTGCTGACTGCAAATTTCACAGGAGTCGCTAGAGTCGGTGTTTTAATTTGTCCTGTATACAATAAGTTATCTATGCCTTCAGTTGTGGTGATCGCCGATGTAGGATGAATAGAACATATACAGTTCCTAGGTTGTTTAGCCTCAGGTGGCTGAAACGCTAGGTTAAGTTACACAAATGTTGCTGACAATACATTTCGCCACAGCTGGCTGATGAGATTGATATAAGTAAATCTGGTAATAGTTCTGGTCCAGTTAATATTATAATTTAATGTATATATTCTGCTTTCTCTCATGAAAAAAGGAGGAAAATTGGACCGCACAGGTCACAGCAAGAAGCTCATCAATATTAAATATTCTTGGATGCTTATAATATTATAAGTTCGTATGATCATAAGTTCATATGGCCATAAGAAAAGCCGCTAGTACTCAGGTTTGATCAGCCTATATTTTAGGAAAAAAAATTATAAACATTTAACGAATTATCAATATCATATCTAACACGTGTTAAAATAGGACCTCTTCACCACTCTGTTATATGAGAGGAAACTCTTTACAGAGCGATACAACAGGAAGCAATCTGATCATCAGAAGAAGTCCCCCCATCCGACAAGTGTTTCGGCCCAATTACTCCTTTACACTCTAAGGGGGGCGGGCCCACTTGGGTCATGACTCCCAAGCGTCTCAGCTTCCTGTTGTCTTGTATCCGTGTCTAGCTTATCCTATCGTTCTTTTAACGCGTGATATGAACACTAGTCATTTATAAAATTACATAAAATGGATAGAAGTAAATAATATACGGCGTCAGTAGACAGTTATTTAATGTATTTACTAGTCAATTTAAAACATCTCTTACTGGGAAATAGCGAGTAATTAAATTTACTTTACGGCTGGAAAATTTAGCTATAAGTTATTTAATTAGCACATGTAGTGGTTTTGATGGTATTGTATGATGGTGATATTACTAAGTGTAATGTATGAGGTCAGCTGTGAAGGCTCCTGAGATAAAATGTAGTTGTGAATTTTCAGAAGGCCTTTCTTGCTACCACTACGACCTCACACCTATCTTTTTTCCTAATGAATGTGGCTACGTTATAATCTAGGGTACTGAATGTAATGTGTTGTATTGACATATACAAACACACACACACAGATATTAAATAATATATTATCAATAAAATTTAGAACACAATGAACTAAATCCAGCTGGTGAAATTTTAGAAAGTAAATCTTTTTTTAAATTTATTTGTTCTGAACCAAGGTTTTATTTGGCCAGAACATATGAAAAGATTTTGGAATTTATGAGTGAATGGCATGAATAAATGACATGATAAATAAAATGTGTGTACGTATACAAATTTTAAGATTAGTTAGTATTTCTACAGTTTATAATTTTATTTTCCCTGGGAGAACGATGAATAGATGTGCTGTTGGGGTGGCTTCATCCCTCCCTGTCTAAGTTTACCAAACATTGTCCATTAATGATGGAAGTAAATGGGATGTTTTAGTAGTAATTCACTTTGGGTGTTATGTCTATGAAGTTGGTGTAAATCCAGCAGACCAGCCTGCTTACGTAACTTTGAAGGTGTAGCGCTGGTGCTGGAATCTGGTGGCCCCCACCTCTCCGTGCTTGGGGGCAATATATCGGGTGGCCCCACCTCTCCGGGCTTGGGGGCAATACAAGGCTGTTCTGCCGAGATGCGACACTGCACGGGTCCTCACTGTCAATTATCTACCCAGCATTTGACACCACCTTTTGGTGTCAACATAAAAAAAACTCACAGCTCTGAAATAAAGTATTGGTTTAGGTTCAGAACCTTACCTAAGGAGCCACTTCTACACGTAACAATTTACAATAACGCCATTTAGACAGGGTCAGATCTCTCTGACCATACAACACACCTTACCAAGTTGGTTTCCCATAGGATAAGTTCTCCCAGACTACATATTCAGAAATATGTTTATTAGCTTCTTGCCCTAGGATAGGATAGGTGATATGTTCCACTGATCTCAACACTTGATCTGTCCTTCCTAATCATTGCTGGAGTTTATATATATTGTTTGTCCCTGAACTTATTTCAATTTATTTCATTTGGAAATCACCACACTTGAAATTTACTGTGTCTATCACTGGACAACTATTGAGGAATGGCAAAAAAGCTCGTCTGAGCGCGGATAATATGATTGTCTGTGGCCAATCAATGCCTAGGTTTTTTTTTAATTCAAATTTCCTACACTAAAGTCATTTCAGTCATGCTTCAGTCAAGTATGGATTTTTATCTGTTAGTCCGTCCGTCTCTACTTGCGTTTTCACAAAAACGTACTTGTTTTTTTTTGAACCAACCTATCCTTCCCCTCTACAAATTTGCCTGAAAAGTTATTTTTAGCCACAGCTCCCACCAATGTCCCTTCTCTTTCATTCTAACTAGATTTGAACACTTGCGTCTCAAGGTCGCGATTTTTGTGCAAATAGTGATATGTTAGATTCAATGCAGTCTTTCGCTGATGTGAACAACACTGTCTTTTGTCATTATCTTCATTATTAGCTATCCGTCTGTATAAATAAAAGCATATTATTTCACTGCTCAGAATGGGCCATCCGGCCAGCTAATTTTTATATTCCTAACATTAATATTAAGAAAAAGTTACTTTTTAAATTTTGTAATATTTCAAGCATCTGCGTTTGCCGCTGAATTCAAATAAAAGGCTTGGTATCGCAAAAGCGTCCAATAAATGACTGTGGCGTATCATATCCAAGGTCCCTTCTGTCGAGTTCCTTACTTTATGTCAACTTGGGAAACGTGACTTTTTCTCCGTCCCCCCCCCCCCCCCCCCCCCCCCCCCCCCCCCCCCCCCCCCCCCCCCCCCCCCCCCCCCCCCCCCCCCCCCCTCTCCCCCCCCCCTCTCCCCATTGCGTCTCCTTAGCCTTGCTAGTCTCACGCAATTTTTTCAGTCATATTTTTTTTCCTTTTGATCCGCCGTTCTCATCCCGTTCAAATGGTAACCGTTTTGATTTCCCGTCTAGCAAGTCAATTTTTATGGAGGGTGATGACCCGTGGTCAGGGCGATCATGTACTATCAGCAGCTTACGCATTATGTTTTTATCCTTACATTTTATCCTTTGGAGATATTTTTACGTTGTATCACTTGTTAATTTTATGACAAGTGCAAATGCAGTTATAAAAACTCTCGGATTTTCTAAGGTTTGCGCAAGATGGGTTCCTCGAAGTCTCACAAATGACCACCGATTGCAAAGGAAAGCAATTTCTTCTGAATTGGAGCGTTTTAATGCTGATGGAGAGAACTTTTTTGGCTAAGATCGTTACAGGTGACGAAACCTGGTCACATCATTTTGAACCTGAGACAAAAAGACAGTCAATGGAGTGGCATCATCCGCAATCACTACGAAGAAAGAAATTCAAGACAATTTATTCAGCTGGAAAGGTCATGATCACTGTCTTTTGGGACATTGAAGGTGTGATTCTTGTGGACGTTATGCCAAGAGGAGAGACAATCAATTCGCAAGCTTACATTAAGACATTGAAAAAACTCAATCAACGTTTTCACAGAGTTCGGCCGCACAAGAATCCAGCAGACCTGCTTCTCCTTCACGACAATGCGCGACCTCACACAAGTCTGGCAACACGGGAAGCAATCACCAAATTGGGTTGGACTGTACTACCCCATCCACTCTATAGTCCCGATTTGGCACCCTCTGATTTTCATCTATTTGGTCCACTTAAAGATGCACTCCGTGGGACAAGGTTTGAAGATGATGAAGGAGTGATTCATGCAGCAAGAAATGGCTACATGATCAAGACAAAATCTGGTACGGGCTAGGAATACATGCACTTGTTTCGCGCTGGCATAAAGCCGTACAAGTTGATGGGGATTATGTTGAATAATACCGATGTTTACATGACATATCCATATATATTGTGTATAAATTTCATGCTTTTTGAATAAACAGCTCCTGAGAAAAACGATGTGGTGCATTACTTTCTGAACGCTTCCAATATATATATATATAAGTAAATCTGGTAATAGTTCTGGCCCAGTTAATATTATAATTCAATGGTTCTATTCTGGTTTCTCTCAGGAAAATGAGGAAAATAGGACCGCACAGGTCACAGCAAGAAGCTCATTCATATATAATATTTTTGGATGCTTATAATATTATAAGTTCGTATGATCATAAGTTCATATGGCCATAAGAAAATAAGCCGCTAATACTCAGGTTTGATCAACCTATATTTTAGGAAAAAACATATAAACATTTAACCAAATTATCAATATCATATCTAACACGTGTTAAAAAAAGGACCTCTACACCACTCTGTTGTAAATTAGATTTAAAACACACGTGTCTAGCTTATCCTATCATTCTGTTAACGCGTGATATGAACACTAGTCATTTAAAAAAATTACATAAAATTATAGAAGTAAATAATATATGCCGTCAGTAGACAGTTATTTAATGTATGTACTAGTCAATTTAAAACATCTCTTACTGGAAAAATAGCGAGTAATTAAATTTACTTTACGGCTGGAAAGTTAGCTATAAGTTATTTAATTAGCACAGAAAATCTCAGTGAAATATATATTGAAAACTATAAACACACTAAATCACTTTAAATCTAGTATATAAAATACCGCAATCAGAAAAATGAAACACTCCACGGAATCTATTAATTTTCACTCTGTTCGAGAAATCTTAAGAAAACGAGCTAGTGAATTCAGATACGATTTCTGGCAACTGATCATGGATATCGGAGAGACATGGTATATAATTATATGTTCCGTACTATCGTTCTTTAATGCGAAAGTCACACCACTGCCAGACTTGAGCCAATTTGCCGTTCGATTTCTTGAATCAACGGTAATTTTACCACCTCTTGCCATTCATCATCTCCGCCTTGCCGAAAATCAACTACGCAATTTTCACCTGAAAGTTTTACAATCCAAGGTCCATCTCACTGAATATCATGTGTTCCCCTAATCAAAGAATCTATTACGCCATGCTCCGCGCTTCGCTCTCTGTTTCACATAGGGCTTAATTGCCAGATGGCCCACGTGTTAATTGCACTGGTGAATCCTTCGTTCATGTAGAAGAAAATATACTCTAGATGGGGAGGGGCAAAAGTGGATGATTACTGCTGCACTAATTTCATCTGTGACAGTTCGTCCGGGCTTGAAGACATGAAACCCTTTATGTCTCCTCTATGAAAAATAGCGCTGCTGTTATCCGTATCTTGCGAGTGATTGCTATCTTCACTATCCCTTTCTTCCTCACTGCTCCAATTTCTGCTCATAAAATCTGCTCCCACGTTTTGTTTTCCTGGTATGTATTCTACTTTGAAAGCATATACACTTACGAGCAACGCCCACCGCATAATCCTCGCGTTGAATTCCTTATTCGCTCCAAGAAAAGCCAGTGGGGCATGGTCCGTCTGCACTGTAAATGAAACGCCCTAAAGGTATTCGTGATGTTTCCTGATACCACTCACGAGTGCTAGACATTCTCTCTCCACTGTGGAATAGTTCTGTTCTGCTGTGTTCAATTTTCGGCTGCCATAAGCGACTGGGAATAACAGGTTCGGATCAGTGTCATCTGCTTGTAGCAGGGTTGACCCGATGCCTTGACCCGATGCGTCGACCCGCAATATAAAAGCTTTCTTAAGGTCTGGTAGCCGTAAAATTGGATATTCGGACAGCTGTTGTTTGAGAGTGCTGTAAGCGTGTTCGCACTTAGCATCCCAAATAACTGTTTCCGGTCGCCCCTTTTTGGTAAGGTCAGTAAGGGGTGCCGTTAGCCCGTTGAAATTGTTAATAAATTTCTGATAGTATGCACACACTGATAGAAATGAGCGTGTGTCTTTCTTCGTTCGGGGTCTTTTAGCTGCAACTATTTTCTCAATGTTCTTGGCAACTGGCCACAGGCAGCCTTGAGAAATAGTATGCCCCAGAAAGTCGAGCTTTTTGAAACCGATAAGATACAGCAAGCTTGGTCTTTGTTGTGAGTTTGAAGTGTCCCCAAACACGCTGTAAACTTCCGGTGTTGTGTCTTGCGGTTCGCACTAATGACCAGTCATCGAAGCATCATTTTTTGGTGATGCCTAGATGGCCGGGAGGATAGTGTGATTCGCTTGCATAGCTAGGCGGTGTTGTCGCACGGAAGGTCCGGGGTTCGAGTCCTGGTTAAGCCACTCACGTCTGTTGTTTTTCTGTTGTCTAGTGTTCTACTTCTTTATTTCTTACGAGTGCCTGAAAACATACCTTTATGTTTGTCTAATATTTATTCACGTGAATTTGTGTGTGGTTGTGCGTGCCCTTTCTTTATGGTTAGTGTTTAGGTTCAGTCACACTTTACTATACGCTCGCCATTATGTTGCCCATCTCTCGGATCGATAAGTCGCTTGATATTTAAAAAAATATATTGTTTGGTTAAAATATTAATTACAAGCCTATACAGCCAGCATTCATTGTAGGCCTACGTGAATTATGTTAAAACCTAACGATATTTGGGGCTAAAGTTTGGGTTACAGTTTTATGTCAATCACTGTGCGTAAGTCGGCTACATCAAAGATATGATCATATGTGAGTCAATTAATAATAAATGGTGTCGGAGTTGGAGTCGTTATTATTATAAATTACTGGTCAGAGTCGGAGTCGAAAAAAATTGTATCCGACTCCTCAGCCCTGTTTATAATTAGGGCCGAGATTGATTAAAAAAATCTTTACCGATCAATTTCGAACAATTTGATAAATTATTAAAAAATCATAAATAACATTTTTTGTTTGTTAAATCACTAAGCACTTTATTTATTTTACATGTTATAAGGAAACATCGTCTTGAAAAAATAGTGAAAATACTGAAAAGTTAAAACCAAACAATTTATGTTTTGTTGACTATACTGTACTTGCCGATGTCCATCTCACAAAAATGTAACATAGCAAACGTTCTCTAATTTAAAGCAGAAAAAAGGGGGGCGAGAGGGGGGGGGGGGGGGGGGGGGGGGGGGGGGGGGGGGGGGGGGGGGGGGGGGAAGGGGGGGGGGGGGGGGGGCGGGGGGAGGGGTGGGGGGGGAATGGAATAATCGATCAAAATTTGTTTTTGTCAATTAATGGAGAAAAAATTTTAACCGATTAATCGATTAATTAATCATTAAAGATCTCATCCCTGTATATAACACTAAAAAAAAAAAAAAGTTAAAACTTCTGAAGCGAATCCGTCCCGCCCATAAAGACAGTTTTACTTCAAATTTAATGACGAAATGTGCATAAAAGGTATATACGTTTATAGGTGAATTTAGAAACAGAAGAGTAACAAAAGTACTTCAGTAATTTAAGGGCACAACGATGAAGCGAGGAATTGATACCATACAAGGACACAAAATAATAATGACCCGTTGCTTTCCTGTCCTGGCCACAGGGTAATGCAAATAGCAGATGGTATCTGAACCGGAACGCTAAGTGTTTTGAGTGACCAGTGAATGGCGGTGATTGACGGCTGTGGATCAAACGAGTGAATTGAACACGAAGGGATGAAAGAAAGTCAGCAGATAATGGAAAATTAGATCGCGTCTCCAATTGCATTGTCGTATACCGTATTGATAGTGGCCAAACTAAAGGAACCAGTCTATTGTGGCTTCTTGACCAAAATCGGTTAAAGTTAGACCCGTACGATTCAAGACTGGCCACCTAGAACGAAGTTTCTAAGCTTTGCTAGGAAACATAGATTACACTAAGTCAGTGAAAGGTAACCCACGAGCTGTGGCGATCTGCTTTTAAAATGCTGAGCTCTCTAAAGATATACACTGATATAACGATGCCTTTTTTTCAGGTTTCACAGTATTCGGAAATTGTAGGACATACACGTAGACAATATATAATTTTAAGCGGGGAGGAATTGGAGAAAGAAATGAACGTAACATGCCGGAAAACACTGCAGGAGGCGAACACTTGAGACTCATGACCCAAGTGCCCCCCACCCTCAACCCACCACCTAGAGCGTAAAGAATATAAAGGACCGAAACACTTGCCAGCGGAGGAAAACTTCTGATGATCAGACTTCTTCCTATTATGACGTTGTGTATAGAGTTTCCCATCATAGGAAGAGTGAACATATGCTTTACATGAACTCGAGACAGCGACAGCCTCACACAGAAACATTTATTATACTTCAAAGTACAAACAGTGCAACGTTTATTTCTGTGGGACGATCTATTTCTGGCAATTCCACCAACAGTGGGGTGGACAATTCATACTTAATTTGTTTACCAAATGTTAACATCACTTCACAGAAAATATCGCGTCCCAGTTTAATCTTATTCAGTTCACGAATAAAGTGACTTTAAGTAAGCTCACTAAGCTTGGAGGAGTCACTTGAGCCCCAGACTTTACGCTGGCTTTTACCTGGTTGGCTACATGCAGTACGATCTCACTAAGTGCCCCATCAGTGTTGCCACTCCTAGGTGGATTCACCTAGATCGGGGTTTTTCTTGTTTGTCCCATCTGGGTGTCATTTTTCTTCATTATTTGAAGAATGCCGCCTATATTTCGCCCCAAATCGGCCAAAATAGCCATAAAATCGCCCAAAATAACCCAAGTCGCCGATATCTAGGTTAAAAAAAAATTCAGAGTGGCAACGCTGGGCCCTTATGATAGCAGGTGGAGCTAAGTGTTACGGAATTGCCTCCCCTGCTTTTCAGTAGTGGTCCAACAGTGGCCAAAACTTAAGAAACTTTAATTAATTTTAAAGTGAATATATTTACACAGACATTTACACTGGTTTGTACTTGTAAATATTATAATTAGAATGTACATCATTTCTTTCATCTTTTCCTCCGTGCTCCATATGGAACTTGGGACTACCTATACTTATTAGTTTTCTTTAAGAAACTAGCAATAAAGAAGTCATCAGCCCTTGCAGTGGAAGTTCATGAAATCATCATTCTATATGATGAGATCAGCCTCAAATGACTTGGACATCCACAAGCACTTTTCACATATTAATATTCACATGGCATTATATGCATATTAGTTCACATGTTAGTAATGAAAAATATAAAATGTAAGAAGTACAACTTACGCCAATCTTGGCTCACAGACTGTTTACTCAGAAAAGTAGGTTAAAGGCACTGGCATATGCCTTTTTTCCACGTGTCTTGGGGGTCGTTAAGTTAGCACTAAACTCCCATTATGACTCCGTGTTTCGGTTTCCTCAGATGCCGGTCTTCCTAATTAAAATGGTGGTCCTGGGCTCTTCAAGTCCTTCAAGATGTTCCACAAAGTCCAGTCAGATAAAGAGAATTCTGAATTCTAACTTCTGGCAGTCTGGTTTCGTCTTGGCAAGCAATCCTCACAGTGAATTTTCACAGTGCATTAAAACTGCGAAAACGTTCCGGCTATATGGCTCTTCTTCCCCCGCATTTTGATTGTTACGATGCTAAGAAAGCTCCAATCGTTTCAAACATGCGAGTTTAGTGGGGTAATTTCAAAATATTTCCGATATGGAATAATATGCGTGATGCAAAAGGTCACGTCTTCCATATATGGAATGAAAACATCCGATGCCTTGTATGCAAACTCGCAAACACATCTGTAAACTCATTCGACAAAATGTGTCAGATGTAACATCTTACTTTCCTGCTTTGCCACAAGGTGTGCAGGAAACGGTTATGTCATTCCTGTGCGCTGACAAATAAGTTGGTAGTTGTGTCTTTATTCACCGGCAGATGTAAATTGTTGAAATTTCGAACCCAAACCGAGCACCGTACTTTTTCTTACATTTTTTTTTTCTTACACTTTTTTTCTTAAATTCGAGCGAAAAATCTAACACCGTCTCCGCGCGGCAAATCTCTCTCTCTCAGTCCGCCAAGATTGGGCGCTCTCTCTTTCACTACGGCAATGTACTTGTGCGCTATCTCTTTCTCCACTGCAATGTACTTGTGCACTCTCTCTTTCACTACGGCAATGTACTTGTGCGCTCTCTCTTTCACTACGGCAATGTACTTGTGCGCTCTCTCTTTCACTACTGCAATTTATCCATCCGGTTGTGTGGCAGGACATCAAAGGGATTATTCGTCTGGTTGGGTGATGGTGGTGGTAAGAGTCTCTCTTCTGTGGATTGAAGTGACGTCGATTTGTAGCAATGTAATTTATATAGTCCTGTGTAGGGAATGAAACAGCTCGATCGTTCTGTGATCTACATCGATTCGAAGTGTATGGGATTTTGCGAAGGTTGCTTACTCTACATCTTTGCAGCCTGGGTTGATCTTGTATAACTAGGTTTACAGTGTTCCTCGTGGGGCTACGTTTTTCCTTAGGAGACTGTGTATTCCGATAGGCTTCTAAAATGATCTCTTGATCAACCATATCTGGGTATTTAAACTGATAATCGATTTATGGTTGTCTTCGTGTTCAATATTTGCGGGTGTTCTGATAATATTCTGTGCCATCCGCGTATACCATTTCTCTTTTCGGTGCTTCCAGATATCCTCCGGTCAATTGTTTAGCTTGTTTTGAACTCTCCGTATTTCTCCATGGAGGTATCAGTAAAAAATATGTTGGCCTTGTAAAAAGACACAGTACCTTAATAAAGACCATAATAGAAGGCGGAGTTAAAGGCAAACGTGCAAGAGGAAGACAGCGCTATTAGTGGAAATGTGACATCAAGAGATGGACAAGAAAGCGTCCATCACAATATCAAGAGTAAAAACAGAACACGCCTGAGATCCAATTCAGCCGATCTAAGATATTGATATGTCTGATGATGATGAATAGTCTTGTTGTCTCTCCCCCCCCCCCCCCCCCCCCCCCCCCCCCCCCCCCCCCCCCGAAATTTTTTATTATTATTGACAATCATCTTAACAAGACAATTTCGAGAACTACACGTTAAATCGTTGAAAGTATTCAAAAAGAGACATGAAAATAGGTCGTATATCTTTATCATCACTGCCCTACAGATCGCAAAGGAGCATGATGATGATGATGATGAAAAAAAGGTAGAGGTAGTCGCATAGCAGATACTGCCGTAAGGGAGTGAAGTGTTAGAGACTTCACTATACTAGGTCCAGCATCGAGAGGTGGGGGTGACCAGTTCCTTTCATCGCTGCCTTTTCCTTCCCTAACTGAAGGGCAAAGTCAGGTACCCATTCACAGCTGGGACGACTGGAGCACGATGATACCGTGAATCGAACCCGGTACCTTAGCCGCAAGAGACCAGCGCTCTAACCACTCTGTCAATCGGACACTCATTAAAAAAACATGATAACGGATACAAACAGAATGTTAAAAATATGAAGGGGAAAGGGGGGAGGAAGAGATTTGTGACGTCGCGTAAGGGGGTGGCAAAAGTCTTTTTGTTGCGTGTAAATGTGGATTTGCCGAACTGAAGAAAAAGTACGATGCTCCGTTTACCCTCAACATTTCAACAATTTTCATCGCCGGTGAATAAAGACACAAGAACTAATAAGTTATCTCCCCGTAGTGCTATCAAATTCCCAGCGCACCTTGGCCTTATCAGCGATTAAGCAAATACGTTGGGCGATTTTGATGCTACCCTGTAGCCTGATGTCGGCCAAGAAACTTCTTATGGCTGTCGGTTAATATTGCATCACCTGTCTACTATCTCAGTGTCGTAGATTTTTGATAGGAGAATTAAGACTTGGGTTGGTCCCTTCTGAATAGATTAGAATAGGTGATAGACACAGTGCGAGTTAGAAACAGAAATAGATTCCACGAGTGAGATGATGGAATGTGATATAGAGGCTGTCTCTGAAAGCGAAAAAAAAAATTCTTCTCTCTCTCACCTATCTTCTACGACAGCTTTACAGCGTCAGACAGTCTAAACACATATATATTTTTTTCCTATATTTCTATCTACTCACGGGCACGCACATACACGTGACGACAGTTAAACACACAGACGTGGGAATCTATAACACTGAATATATATATACTAGAACGAGCTGACCAACACGCTGATTAATTCGAAGAGAAATTTTAATTATCATTTAAAATTTCTTCACAACACATAGAAATTACATCAAAACATGTACAAATAGTCATAAAATATCAAGAGAATGCTACAAGGATGATAGCCCCGTTATGATATTAACTCTAGGTTTAGACCACAGCCCCGTTATGAGACAGATGATGGCCCAAAGAGTCACAAATACATATTCATTCATTCATAACCCTCCACTCCCAAAGGAGCATAGGCCTTCAACAAACACATGCCAAGTCCTCCTGTCACGTGCCATCATCTCAAGTTCTTTCCATGTTCTCCTCATCATTTTCACCTCTGTTTCCAACTCTCTTCTCCATGTACTTCTTGGTCTTCCTCTGCCTCTCTTGCCCTGGGGGTTCCAGAACAAGGACTGCCTTGTAATGCTATCAACAGGTTTCCTCAGTGTGTGTCCTATCCATCGCCATCGTCTTCTTCTCATTTCTTGTTCCACTGGCACTTGACTAGTTCTTGTCATCAGTTCCACGTTGGTAACCTTGTCATACCATTTTAATCCCTCTATTCTACGCAAGCACCCATTTATGAAAGTCTGTAGCTTTTTGGTTGTTGTCTTTGTTGTTCTCCATGTCTCTGAGCCATACAATAGGACTGACTTCACATTTGAGTTGAAGATTCTTATTTTCGTGTTGGATCCTATTTCTCTTGATCTCCATATATTTCCCAATGCAATGAAAGCTCCTCTTGCCTTTTGTATTCTTATTTTGATATCGCTGTCTGTCCCTCCAACTTTGTCTATATTACTGCCAAGATATGTGTATGATTCTACATCTTGTATTGGTGTTTCTTCAAGTTCAACCCTGTTATCATTACCTGCATTTATTCGCATTATTTTTGTCTTTTCCCTGTGTATTTTCAGACCCAATTGCTGTGACCTCTCATCGAGTGTTTTCAATTTGTCCTGCATCTGATTACGGCTATGGGACAGAAGAGCCAAGTCATCAGCAAAATCCAGATCATCCAACTGCTTAGTCAGAGTCCACTGGATTCCATTTCTGTTGTGTGTTGCCGATGATCTCTTAACCCAATCTATTGCCAGCAAGAAAAGAAATGGAGACAAGAGGCATCCCTGTCGCACTCCTGTTCTTATCCCAAACGGTTCTGTAAGCTGTCCTTCGTGAAGAACTCTGCATGTCATGTCTTCATATGTTTTCTTTATTAAATTAATGATCTTCAGGGGAACTCCATAATGCCTCAACAATTTCCAAAGTGATTCTCTGTCTACACTGTCAAATGCCTTTTCGTAGTCCACAAATCCGATGTATAGTGGTGAATTCCATTCCAGACTTTGTTCAACTATTATTCTCAAAGTGGCTATCTGGTCTGTACATGATCTGTTTTGTCGAAAACCTGCTTGTTCATCTCTCAGTTTCTTGTCTATGGACTCTTTTAATCTCTCAAGGATAATCCTGTTTAATACTTTTCCTGGCACTGACAGTAACATTATTCCCCTATAATTTGTGCACTCTTGTAAATTTCCCTTCTTAGGCAACTTAACCAGATATCCTTCCTTCCATTCTGCTGGTATCTCTTCCTTTTCCCAGACTTTACCAAGTTATTTATATAACATCTCTGTAGCCGTGTCGATATCTGCTTTGATGGCCTCTGCTGGAATGCCATCAGGTCCAGACGCTTTTCCATCTCTTAGAAGCTTTATGGCTTTCTTTATTTCTTCCTTCGTTGGTCTTTCACCGTTAATTTGTAGCTCTTCTTCTGCTGGCTGGATGTCCGGCGGGTTTTGTGGAGCTGGTCTATTGAGAAGGTCCCCAAAATATTCTGTCCACCTCTTAATTTGCTCTTGTATATTGCTGAGCAGTTTCCCATTCTTGTCTTTTATGAGGCAACTTGTTTGCTTGTATTTCCCTGTTAGCTTCTTTGTGCTGCTATACAGATCTCTCATATTTCCTTTGGCTGCAGCATCTTCTGCCTCTCTTGCCAACTCCTCAATATACTTCCTCTTGTCTCTTTTGATACTTCTTTTTACTTCTTTGTTTGCTTCTGTGTACACTTCTTGAGCCTTGGCTTTGGAACTTCTGGTTTTGCTTGTGTTTAACTCTGCTTTCTTGTTTTTTCTGTCTTTTATCTTATTGATGGTTTCTGTTGTTATCCATGCTTTTTGTTGTCTTTCCCTTTTCCCCAGTATTTCTTCACATGTCTCCTTCCATACAGTTTTGACCTGCTGCCAATAGTCTTCTGTATTCTCTACATCTTCCAGCTGTTGGAGCACTTGGAATTTGTTGGATACTGTAACCGCAAATTTGTCTCTTGTTTCTTGATTTCTTAGCTGTCCTACATTATACTGTTGTCTATAATTTTGCATTGTTGCATATCTCTTGAGTTTCATTTTTACTTTGGCTATCAGAAGATGGTGATCTGATGCCACATCTGCTCCTCTATATACCTTTACATCCTGCAATGATGATCTAAACTTCTTGTTTATGCATATATGATCAATCTGATTTTCTGTTCTATGGTCTGGTGATATCCATGTTGCCTTGTGTATTCTCTTATGTGGAAACATGCTTCCTCCTATAGCCAGTTGATTTGAAGCACAGAAGTTTGCGAATAGTTCTCCATTTTCATTCATTACTCCTAGCCCATGTTTTCCCATGACTTCTTCAAATCCGGTGTTGACTGTACCTATCTTTGCATTCATGTCACCCATCAAAATTGTGATGTCTCTTCTTTTTACTTTATCCATAATTTCCTGTAGTTTAGTATAAAATGCTTCTTTCACAGACTCTTCTTTGTCATTAGTTGGTGCATAACATTGGATGACATTTACATGAATTTTCTTTTTTGCTGTTTTGAAAGTAGCTGTTATTATTCTGGGTCCAACAGCTTCCCATTCAATGAGTGCTTTCTGTGCTTCTTTAGATAACATAAGAGCTACCCCTTCACTGTGGTGTGAACTTTCGTCTTCATCTCCTGAGGACAGCACCAATTCACCTGTGATGAGTTTCTTCCTGTCTACCCCTTTCCACTTTGTTTCACACATTCCCAGAACCTCGATTTTGTATTCCCTCATTTCTGCTGCTACTTGCGCCACTTTCCCTTGTTCGTTTAATGTCCGAACATTCCAGGTGCCAAATCTGGAAGTTCTCCTAGAAGAAAGAAGGTTAGTCAGCAACACAGACTCCTTTCGGCTTTCTCTGTGTTGCATCATACGCCTCCCCACGAAAGGACCTTCCCCTGTCTTGGATGGCTGTGTTTTATTTTCTTTATTTGACTTGTCCATATTTGTTGAAGTTTTTTGTGGTTTAAATTTTTTACAGGATGGGGTAACCGGCTCCATGCCCAACCCTCCTTAGTCGCTTACTACGACATGCTTGGCAGGAAACAGTGTTAATATTCTTTGCTCCCCTTTCGGGCCCCGGTAACACACGGGTGACATACATATGGTTAGGGTCTAATATTTCTTCCCCTTTAAGGTATGAACAGACTGGATACTCTGATCTAGTATAAGGGAATATATATAGATATATAGTTAGCAATACCTTGCATAAAGAAATGTTACAATTGTGAGTGAATCAACAAAGAACATCCCTCAGTCTACTTTCACTCGGTTCTTTCATCAGGGCCCTGTCGTGCATTTCTCACTTTCTTACCCTATAACTTGCCGTTGTTCACCGTCTGGCGCACGCTATGACACAATCTGTTTTATCGTTTGGTGAAGCGAATACCCAGCTCTGCAGATCTTGGTTTCAACCAATTTGTCCGGGGAGCGTTCTCTTCAGGCGATAAGTTTATTCAGATTTTAAGTTAGTGTCACTTGACTCAGTTTTGGATAAGCAAGTTTAAACGGGCACACAGAGTAAAAAAAACACGAGGGTTCCCTTAATTTGGAAAGACAGTCTTGGTTCACTATACACTCTCTCAATACTTGTCGGGAATATTAATGTTATTTCTTGTAATTATTCTCGCCGCCAGGCAGCATGTACATTTAAATTTGTGGAGCAATATGAACTGGCTCAAAAGCCCAGTATATATTTCTAGTCTTTAGAAACCGTTAGTGGGATTGGTATTACTGTCTATCTCTGATGGCACATGCACTGTCAGACCAGTGTTACTTGAAAAAAAACCACGTGGTTCAAGATAGGAAATGTCTATGCTTCTCACAAGTATGTCTCTTTACTACTAAACGCCGGCAAGTTCTGGGTCACCCCAGTATTCACTACATAAAATGGAAAAAGCACATATAAAATAATTATACATACTATGTATAAGGATATAACTTATATTGTAAACTGCAAGCGTAGAGCTTATCATTTTACACTTCCCGTGAAATAGTTATATTATAAAATCAATCATCATGAATTTGAAATACGTATAAATATATTTCGTCACCACTCATGAGACATCTAGCAGTTATAAGTTAGTTTAGAAAATATATCTCGACTGAGTAGTTAGCAGTTAAATTAAATTCATTATGGCTACATGTTTGTTAAGCTAGAAATATAATTTATTCTGTTTTCCACTGTAACTCGTCGACTAAAGAATATAACAAACTATTAAAATAATCACTCTGCACACAGAACTAGTTTAAAATGAAATAGGCGATTAAACACTTTATCACTTCACAAAATACTAGAGATACTAGATATAATATTTTACCTCAACCAGCACTACGATATCACAACGAAACTAAGACATCACTTATACGTTTAAGTGTTCTAGAACGAAGTGACCACGTCTACTGTGAAATGGAGAATGAGTGAAGTTAGTTTCAAACTCGGGCCAATATCTTAAAATTAGACAAAGGGCCCCAACTTATTTCGCCAAGCGAAATTATCTCCCCTACTACCAACACTTACGTAACTGTCATAAGCTGCCACGTTCTGACCGAGATGGCGCGTGTCAGTTGCAACTCTCAGACACCCCGTCTGCAGTGCGGAGCGCAATTTCACACTTCGCCGGACTATCCCGACGAAAACTCACGCAGTTGCTGCAAAAGGTAGACAATCCGTCTGCCTGTCATGTCCAACGGAGCGAATTTCTCACACCCCAGGCCCAGAAATCTG
Source organism: Oreohelix idahoensis (assembly GCA_024509875.1). Lineage (NCBI taxonomy): Eukaryota > Metazoa > Mollusca > Gastropoda > Stylommatophora > Oreohelicidae > Oreohelix > Oreohelix idahoensis. The sequence continues at coordinate 75,408 of JAMPIV010014694.1, read as the reverse complement.
GTCGGGCAGCGCTCTGACCGGGGAAACTGCAGACGTATGTCTGGCGAGAACCGTATATTCACAGCTATATTCGACCAGCAGAGACTGACATCCACGTAATCAAGTTTCAGTCAGCATGAGAAAAAAAGACGGTAAAATTTCGAATGGGAAAAGAAAATATTTTTCGCAAACTAACGAATGCGAAAAAATTATATATATGAAAAAGGGTAAAGAGTGACAGAAAAAATTAGAGGACCCGAGTGGAAGAAAGAGGAAAATATAGACAATTTATAGAACATAACTCCCTATGTGACACTCAGCAGGGATGGTCAGGTAAACAGACAAGACAAATTAACACCGAGAAGAGTGTAAGAATGTTTGAAAATACAAAATATCTGCTACATAGCAGAGAAAGAAAGAGATGCCGACCAAGAAAAAGCACATAAATAGTCAGTACAACAAATGTCCAGAATACGGCCGTAGTGAAGCAGAGATAGACCCAAAAAATAATTATGTGAAACTGAGAAGTAGTTTTGTGTAGGATGTGACAATTTCTTGGGCGAGCCTAGTAAGTAGTGAAACGGGTATTTTCCAGTACCGGTTGTGAACAAATAACTGGTAGCTAAAGTGTTATATAAAACACCTGATTTTTTGATACAAGAAGGTCTGCGTATTTATACTCTGCTGAAACCAAGGAGCAGTTTTTCTTTTCTTAGGAAACTCTTATTTTGATGGACGAGGCAAACTGTACATATTTTTATCATTATAAAAATGTGTAGTCCATGCTAGGGACTTAACATGAGATGCATCAGACTATGGTGTACGAAACAAATATGGTGTGAGATGAATTTTTTTTAATTAATAAACATTTTCGTTCGTATGATACTACTTGTTGTTTGGTGTTATACAGTATTTACGATTCAACGTATAGAAAAGGAGAGAGTGTTTCATACACAATGGCCACATATAAACGCAGCAAGATGAAACACTACTGCATCACGTACCAACAATAATTTTATACACCAAACAACATTACTCTCCGGTTAAAGAACTTTGAGTTTATAACGATTCTGAACTGTCACGGTTGTCTAATGTTGCTGCTAAGATATTTGTTTATGAAGTGGTGTTTTCTAAAAGTGCAACCTGATTATCATTTGGACATTAATTTTTCATAATTTCTGCATTTTCTTTGTGAATTTTCAGACCCAATTGCTGTGGCTTCTCGCCCAATATTATAACTTTCTTTTGCCTAGAAGGGCAATGTCACAGGTAAAATGTACATCGTCAAGTTGTTTTGTCATTTCTAGTGGTGGATGTTCTTGTTTTCATAATTCAATCAGTAGGTAGGAATAAGAGAATTGGTGACGTGAAGCATCCCTACCGAACTTCATTTCTTATGCCAATTGGTTCTGTAATTTGTTCTATATGAAGAATTCTGCATATCATGTCTTTAATTGTTTTGTTTAGTAAATGAACTATCTTTTTCATGGATCCTTAGCCGCTGCCTGACAAGGCCGTCAGTGGCCGTCGCGTCTAGTGGCGTCTTGTAGGGCAGCAACAAACTTTGCTCGGTAGTTGGACATCCTTTGTGCTGTATACCAACTGGTTCTTTCTTTGCATCTCGACCTCCGCAGTTCTCTGCCAAGATGTTTTTTTTTTTTTTTGGTCGGCCGATCTTCATAGGAAAACGATAGACCCTCTTCAGTTTCCAGAATGCTTCTCTAACGTCACCGTCAAATGCCTTGTCATCGTTCACAATTCCACTGTAAAATGGTGAGTCAGTTCTAAATGTTGTTCAATTATGATTCACAATGTTGCTGTCGGGTCTACACAGTTAAGTTTTGTCGAAAACCTACTTATTCATCAATCAGTTGTCTATCTATAGACTTTTTCTATCTCCCGAAACTGATTTTGTTAAATATTCTCCGTGGCACTGATATTAACATCACTCACCTGTAATTTACGCACTCATTATTTGCACACATTGTTGTATATCGATATTCTCGCCCGATACCGTTGTTACGTTTTTTTTTTATCTTAACTGTTTTTGTTAAAATCTGTTTATTGTCAGTGGTCCAGAACCTTATCTTGATTTATGTATTCTGTATAATGCAGTCATAGATAATGAGGTGGATGATTAACTCAGTTCTAACTTTCCGGGGCCACCACTGTTCCTGGAGTGGTAGTTACTGTACCATTTATTTTTAAAATATTGTCGTGAAACGAGTGTGTAAACCCACTACTTTGTTAAATCACTATGTCGAGATACAAATTTGCTTCAACCAATCAACGAGCAACGTTCACCAGTCTCTGAGACAGAATAAAATTAAACTTAAGCCCTGTTTTTTTCGGATGTGGGTCGTGGCCATCTTGTCACCTAATATGGCGGAGAAAACAGAATAAAATTAGGCTGTACGAGGCATGGTACAAAACTGCAGATAACCAATCAGCTTGCCTCGCCAGGAAAGAACCAAACGCTTTCCTTGGGCAGTGGAAGTTGCTTCACCTGCCTATATAATCGGGCGAGATTTTATGCAAAAACACGCAACACCAACACGAAGCCAGATACCGACCGACTGAAGAGGAAAAGCTGTCAACCTTGATTTATTGCTTACCTGAGTGCATTGACCTGCAGCCTGCTTCAATAGTCGGATCAAAACCTGGCCTGTTTAAATCTTGGAGGGTTTTATTCGTGTCATCAAACCTGAGGACGTATGTCGAGTCAATCCAGCTGCCTGAAACTTCGCAGGAGCACAGAGATTGTACCTGAGCTACATCTTTAGTCCCCCTCAGTCTTGGGTGGGCTAAAGGAACGATCCTCTGCAGGTGGTGTGTCACTCAAACTAAGAAGGACAGAACTTTTGAGAGATGAGTACACATTAGTACCATTTCCGTCGGCAATTGTGAGCATTTAAATCAATGAAGAAAACGTGAATTAGCGTAGCTTACTTAGTCAAGAGACAATAATAAGATTTGGCTGATAAATTATACGTAATTAACAGCACAGCTGATACATGTACTATAATTGAATAACAGCACAGCTGATATAATTTTTGTTCCTATAATTGGAAAACTTGTTGTAATATATATATATATATATATATATATATATATATATATATATATATATATATATATATATATATATATATATATATATATATATATATTATTTGTAAATCATTTGTAAACTTACAAATCCATTACATGCCATTTTTTAACATTCACCCTTCAGCACAAGAGTAGATAGTGTATATACTAAATAAATAATAAGGAAATTGTATTTGAACGACTTGTCAATTTTTTAAATAATTGTTAAGTAAAATCTGTTTCCTTGTTTTTTAATATCACAGTTAGTTACACAGCGGGGGTGGCAATTTATGTCTGTCTCCTCTCCACTAATTTTTCGAGATCAGATCATTCACAGCCGTAAATAATTTGTGATACCAGTAGTTCTCTCAGACACTGGGACTTCACCATTTTCTGCAGAAATTCTATTTCTGTAATTGTCAGTACTGTACTGATCCAAGAGTCAAATAGAAACCTCACGCCACACTGGGGGCTCGTCCGGGATATTTCTGTATATCTTGAGCCATACTTAGTCTATTCATCTATCTACACTCTATCTTGTGCCACACATAGATAACATAAGGAAAGTTTTTTTTGTTGAGAAAATCATAATAGGATTTTTTTTAAAGTTATTTTCTTAGGAGGAGTACCATTTAGTACTCAGTAAATAGTTAATGCTCACAAAGTGGCACGGAAATTATTTGTTCAATTAAATTAATTAAGTTTAATTACAAATATTTGGATATAGTAAAATTACATACCCTCTCTTAGTAAAGCCATGGCTGATCTAGTGAAGTTCAGAACTGCGATCATGCAGATGGGTAAGGAATTAAATATGACAGGTGATGCTCTCACTCAGTATGTCACAACAGAAGTGGACAAACGCATGGATAGGGAAGAAAGAAAGTTGCAATTAGAGACTGAAGCAAAGAAATTAGAGGCTGATAGAGAAGCAAAGAAATCTGAGACTGAAGAAAGGCGGTTGCAAGCAGAAGCTGAAAGAGAAGCCAAAAGACTGGAAGCTGAGAGAGAAGACAAAAGACTGGAAGCTGAGAGAGAAGACAAAAGACTGGAAGCTGAGAAAGAAACCAAAAGATTAGAAATTGAAGACAAGAAATGGGAGGCTGAAAATGAGGCAAAGAAAATTGAAGCTGAGGAAAGGAAATTACAAGCAGTGAGAGACCATCAGTTGAGATTAAAAGAGCTTGAAACTCAGGCAAATACTGGCAATAATGGTGGTAGCTCACCTCACTCTGAGAATAGCTCCATCCAGAGCACCTCAAGTGGGGCCATGAATTTTCATCTGGACCCATTTGTTGAGAAAGAAGACGCCATTGAGTCGTACCTGGAAAGATACGAAAGACTTGCCACTACCTATGGCTTAGTGAAAGAAAAGTGGAGTCTTAAACTATCTCAGGGATTGAGAGGTGTGGCCTACGATGTACATTTGAAGCTCTCAAGAGATAACCAGGAAGATTATGAAATCCTGAAGCAGGCACTGCTTGTGAGATATGAAAAGAACTCAGAATCACATAGAAAGAAATTCCGAACAGCTAAACTTCTTCCAGGAGAAAACTATCACCAATTCTCTGCTAGATTGGAAACCTATTTGGAAAAATGGAGTAGTTTAGGAAAGTGTCAGGATCTGAAAGAAATGATAATGATGGAGCAAGTGAAATAGTCCATGCCTCAAGAAATGATGAAGTTTATCATGGAACAAATAGCAGAGAGATTGGAAGATATTGTAACTGTTGCTGAGAGATATCAAGCAGCTCAGGCAGAATCATTAGGAAATAAGAAAAAGCAGGGTGAAAACTTAAAATCATCACAAAACTATTCCAAATATGAACAAAAAGACCATACCACAAGAAACAAACAAAGATTTGACCAAAAGGACAAAAAACCCTCTAAGATCGGATAAGACACCTTACCGGAAGGAAGGAAAGTGTTGTAAAACTTGTCTAATGAGTAACCACAATACTTCGGACTGCAGAAGGAAGAATCCTCCTCATCATGCGGCATGTCTTACAACAGGGAAGCCGGGAAGGAAGGAACTGGCAGTAAGTCAGAAGGACTTCCATCATCTCCCTGTCTGTGAGGAAGTGACCGTGAATGGCACTCAAGTACTGTGTTTATATGACACAGGATTGGACTTTGATTCAGTTGTGTGCTCTTCTGTAGTGAGTCCTGACCAGATAACCACAGAAACCGTGGAAATCAGAGGACCGATCAAGGGAGCAAGAACCATGACATTACCCATAGCCCGAATCGACATAAGATCTCGCTATGTGGAAGGAGAAATCAAAGCAGCAGTGATGGACGACCTTACCTCTAGACTGGAGAAAGTAACAAGAACATATGGGATGGAAATTAGTATAGAAAAAAGCAAGATATTGGCGAATAGCCATAAGAAACATGTTCCGACCAACATTACGTTAAATGGGCAAACGTTAGAAGAAGTTAACACCTTTAAATATCTCGGGTCCACTATATGTAGTGATGGAAGATCAAATAAAGAAATCAAGACAAGACTTGAGATGGCCTCAGCTGCCATGACAAGGTTGAATGTGATCTGGAAAAGTAACATCAGTTTTCCTGTGAAGATCAAATTATACAAATCACTTGTATTATCTATTCTCTTGTATGGGTGTGAGGGCTGGACACTCACTGCAGATACGGAGCGAAGGATTCAGGCTTTCGAGCATAAATGTTATAGAAGAATTTTGCGCATTTGCTATAAAGAGCACAAAACAAATGTCTATGTTAGAGAGAAGATAAACACCTATGCAGGCCATCAAGAACCACTTTTGTCAATAGTGAAACGTCGAAAGCTTGCCTGGTTTGGGCATGTAACTCGTCATGACTCCCTTTCGAAAACGATCCTCCAGGGAACAGTCGAAATGACGGGTTATGGGTTGAGATGATGATGCTGATGGACGACCCTACTTACCCTTTGATTTTGGGGTGTAGGTATGTTTTCCGTGGAGAACCTATAAAACCTGTAGTTATGGCAACAGTCCAGACCAGGGAAAGCTCCAGGAAAATGGAGGAAAATCCTATCAATACTCATCCAGAAGAGATGAAAAAGGCTCAAGCAGCAGACAGCACTTTGAAGTCTTGTTTTGGCAAATTACCTAAAGCACATAAACCTCCAGAGAAAGGAGACTTTTACATGAAGAATGGCCTACTCTGTAGAAAAGCTGGAACAGGACCTACAGGGCATGGACAGCTAGTAGTGCCAAAATCTTACAGGGAGAAGGTTATGACGCTTGGACATGCTATACCTTTTAGTGGACATATGAGAATAGGGGTCACTGGACAAAGGATAGCCTGTCACTACTTCTGGCCAGGAATCACAGAGGACATAAAAAGATATGTAAGATCCTGTCCAGAATGCCAAAGAGTAGCTCCTAAGCATAGGACTGCACCAGCAACACTGGGAGAAATGCCTATTATGGGAACCCCTTTTGAACGTGTTGCAGTGGATATTGTTGGACCCCTCACTAGGACCAAGAAGAGAAATACTTACATCTTAACCTTGGTTGATACTTGCTCTATGTGGGGAGAAGCAGTGGCCATGTCAGCTATAGATTCAAAGCATGTGGCAGAGGCCCTGTTGACAATATTCACCCGATTAGGTTTCCCGCATCAGATATTGAATGACAATGGGTCTCAGTTTAAGGGAAAGCTAACACAAGAAGTATTCAGGATATTTCAAGCCAGGCACTATCATTGTAGTCCCTACCATGCTCAAGGGAACGGTCAAGTAGAGCGGTTCAATTGTACGCTAATTTCAATCCTTAGAAAGTTGGCGAGTGAAAAACCTGATACTTGGGATACATACTTACCCGCTGCACTATTTGCATATAGGGAAGTACCCCACAATTCAACTGGATTGGCTCCAGCTACATTGTTGTTTGGAAGACCAATAAAAGGTCCACTGGAAGCATTGCTGCGAACATGGACTGAGGAAAAGGCAGAGGAAACAGTGACTTCCTCATACCAGTACGTCTACGAGTTGACATCTCGATTGAAAGCAGGTTGGAAACTGGCCAATGATAACTTAAGACAGGCCAGGAGGAAGCATGCTGCGTACTACAACAAAAAAGCAAAGGATAGGGAACTAGAGGTGGGTGAAAAGGTGTTATTACTGTTGCCAAGCAGCAATAATAAATTGCAGATTGGATGGCAGGGACCCTATGTCATACTGGAAAAACTTTCCAGGACCAATTATAAGATTGAGAAGAAAGGAAAAGAGAAGGTATATCATGTCAATCTTCTTAAAAAATACTATGACAAGGAATCATCAGAAGTTGCACATATCATGACCCTAGCCATAGCAATAGAAATGCACGGTGAACACTTCACTCTATGGAATATCCACTCACAACTACAGAGGATTATGTTCAAGTAAACATTAGTGAACATTTAACTCCAGAGCAGAAGAAGATGGTTCAGAAAGTGTTGGAAACCCATGCTGATGTGCTCACAGATAAGCCAGGTCATACGAATCTGTTAGAGTACAACATGAAGGTTACAGACCCTACACCAGTTTGCATGAGAACATACCCTATGCGAAAGCCCAAGCACTAAGGGAGGAAGTTGAGTATCTGTTGAAGGAGAAAATTATCTCGAAGTCAGACTCTCCCTATAGCTCAAGTGTGTTGCTATTAAGAAAACCGAGTGGTGAACACAGGTTATGAATTGACTACAGGAAGCTAAATGCGATCACAGAATCTCAGGTGGACCCATTACCTGACACCAACCAGCTGTTCTCTACACTGAGTAAGGCTAGGTATTTATCGAAGGTAGATCTAAGCAAGGGATACTACCAAATACCAGTGAAACCAGAAATTATGAAAATGCTGACATTTAGTACATCAGACGGACACTACGAGTTTAATGTACTACCCATTGGGCTGAAAAATGCTCCAAGTATCTTTTCAAGAATGATGAGAAAATTGTTGGAACCTCTACAAAATCCCCATATCACTAACTTTATGGATGACATTCTTGTTGCTACAAACACATTTGAAGAGCATATAGTAGCGCTCTCCATGTTGTTTGACAGGCTGAGAGAAACTGGATTGACTGCACGTCCAACCAAGTGCTATATCGGTTGTAAGGAGTTGGAATTCCTAGGTCACACTATTTATACAGGTCATATGTCTCCTGACCCAAAGAATATAGAGAAGTTAAAAAAAGGCACCCAAACCTCAAACGAAGAAAGATGTGAGATCATTCGTGTCATTATGTGGGTTCTATCAGAAGTACATACCCCACTTTAACTCTCGGTGTGCACCATTAACTAACTTAACGAAGAAAGGACAGCCTGACAAAATCCATTGGAATGCTGATTGTGAAAAAGCTTACACAGAGCTTAAAGCAAAACTCACCAGCAAACCCATCCTTACACTACTTGATATCACACAGGAATTTGTATTAAGGACGGACGCTAGCAGTATAGGTATTGGTGCAACTCTCTTGCAGAAATCAAAAGCCCAGGCGGAGGAACTTTTACCAGTCGCCTACGCCAGTAGGAAGCTGAATGCAGCTGAGTTGAACTACTCGACCATAGAGAAAGAATGTTTGGCTCTAATTTGGTCCATCGACAAATTTTCACCTTACCTGTATGGGACACACTTCATTGTCCAAAGCGATCATCAGCCTTTAACATTCTTGGCTACATCTAAAAAGTTAAATTCGAGATTGTTAAGGTGGAGTCTGCTTCTGGCGCCTTATTCCTTTACCGTGAATTACATTCCGGGAAGAGACAATGTAGGAGCTGATTTTTTAAGTCGACACCCTATTACTCTGGAAGGACAGACGCAAAAGGATTAACTACAGCAGGTGTTTACACGTTAGCTATGACAGGTCACAGCTAGGAAAGGAGGGGGCTATGTCGTGAAACGAGTGTGTAAACCCACTACTTTGTTAAATCACTATGTCGAGATACAAATTTGCTTCAACCAATCAACGAGCAACGTTCACCAGTCTCTGAGACAGAATAAAATTAAACTTAAGCCCTGTTTTTTTCGGATGTGGGTGGTGGCCATCTTGTCACCCAATATGGCGGAGAAAACAGAATAAAGTTAGGCTGTACGAGGCATGGTACAAAACTGCAGACAACCAATCAGCTTGCCCCGCCAGGAACCACCCAAACGCTTTCCTTGGGCAGTGGAAGTTGCTTCACCTGCCTATATAATCGGGCGAGATTTTATGCAAAAACACGCAACACCAACACGAAGCCAGATACCGACCGACTGAAGAGGAAAAGCTGTCAACCTTGATTTATTGCTTACCTGAGTGCATTGACCTGCAGCCTGCTTCAATAGTCGGATCAAAACCTGGCCTGTTTAAATCTTGGAGGGTTTTATTCGTGTCATCAAACCTGAGGACGTATGTCGAGTCAATACAGCTGCCTGAAACTTCGCAGGAGCACAGAGATTGTACCTGAGCTACATCTTTAGTCCCCCTCAGTCTTGGGTGGGCTAAAGGAACGATCCTCAGCAGGTGGTGTGTCACTCAAACTAAGAAGTACCATTTCCGTCGGCAATTGTGAAAACATGAATTAGCGTACCAAGAGACAATAATAAGATCATAGCTGATAAATTATACGTAATTAACAGCACAGCTGATACATGTACTATAATTGAATAACAGCACAGCTGATATAATTTTTGTTCCTATAATTGGAAAACTTGTTGTAATATATATATATATATATATATATATATATATATATATATATATATATATATATATATATATATATATATATATATATATATATATATATATATATATATATATATATATATATATATATATAATATTTGTAAATCATTTGTAAACTTACAAATCCATTACATGCCATTTTTCAACATTCACCCTTCAGCACAAGAGTAGATAGTGTATATACTAAATAAATAATAAGGAAAGTGTATTTGAACGACTTGTCAATTTTTCTAAATAATTGTTAAGTAAAATCTGTTTCCTTGTTTTTTAATATCACAGTGGGAGCCGCGCTAGCGTAGTGGTTAAAACACCGCTCTGGCGACCGGGTGATACAGGATCAAACCCGGGCGACGGCATTTGAGGATTTTTCGTCGACCGGGATTTGGACTGGATTAACTCGAGACCTGGCGAGAACATTTGAAGGAGTGTCGTCGACCAGGGACTGGCGGCTCCTGAGCCGACCCAGCTGCAATGGGTACCTCCGAAATCGGCGAGTATTTGCCTGAATGGCGAGGGACACCTGTCTCTGTACAAGAAATAAAGGGATACTCACGTAAAATCAATGTCAGGTTAGACATAAAATAATAACCTGAGATTTCGCCTCGAGTATTAGCGGGCGTACGAAAAAAAAAAAAAAAAAAAAAAAAATCACAGTTAGTTACACAGCGGGGGTGGCAATTTATGTCTGTCTCCTCTCCACTAATTTTTCGAGATCAGATCATTCACAGCCGTAACTAATTTGTGATACCAGTAGTTCTCTCAGACACTGGGACTTCACCATTTTCTGCAGAAATTCTATTTCTGTAATTGTCAGAACTGTACTGATCCAATGATGATAGGAAACTCTTTACAGAGCGATACAACAGGAAGCAATCTGATCATCAGAATCGCTCTGTAAAGAGTTTCCAAGAGTCAAATAAAAACCTCACGCCACAAATATGAATATTTTAGCGGTTTTGTAAATTTTTTTTGGACCTTTAAAACAGTAGTATATCTCCCGTTTTTATCAACATCCTGACCTTCGTCATCGTTATCATCACCGTAATCATCATTATCATAATCATCATCAGCATCACCACCATCATCAACTTCATAACCATAAGCATTACCCTTCAGCCCCCTATACAGCATTTGCGTTCAGCAATTTCACGCCATGGGAGCCGCGCTGGTGTAATGGCTTCGGCGTTGTACTGGCGACCAGGTGTTCATGGTTCAAACCCGGGCGTCGGCGTTTGAAGGAATGTTTACGACCGGAGATTTGACTGAATAACCTGAACGGCTCCTGTGATAAACCCTCTGTGGATGGGAAGGAGCGAAGCTCCTGACCGGGTTGGAAGGAAAGTCCTCAGGTTCCCCAGCCTCGCAATGACATGTCATTGGGCCGAAGGGCTGAAAGCCCAAGTGCCGCTGGTTAAGAAATAAAAAAAAAAAAAAAAAAAAAAGCAATTTCACGCCAAGGCCATTCTGTTCCGTACCATTCGTTCAAGGTCTTGTCATGTCTTCTTACCGCCTTTCCTATCTGTCTCAAATTATTTCTCCGTGTGATGCCTTCGGTCATCCTCTTTTGCTCTTACGCTGTGGATTCCAAATCAAGGACTTGCCTTATAATGCTAGCAGCTGGTTTCCCCAATGTGTGTTCCAATCCAACGAAAGTTTCTTTTCCTAGCTTTTATCCAAAAAGATAGAAAGATTAAAAAATTAGGGTTTCGCTAAATAATAAAGTCACCCGTGTGTTACCGGGGCCCGAAAGGGGAGCAAAGAATAGTAACACTGTCCCCTACCAAGCATGTCGTAAAAAGCGACTAAGGAGGGTTGGGCATGGGGCCGGTTACACCATCCTGTAAAAAAATTTAAACCACAAAAAACTTCAACAAATATGGACAAGTCAAATAAAGAAAATAAAACACAGCCATCCAAGACAGGGGAAGGGCCTCTCGCGGGGAGGCGTATGATGCAACACAGAGAAAGCCGAAAGGAGTCTGTGTTGCTGACTAACCTTCTTTCTTCTAGGAGAACTTCCAGATTTGGCACCTGGAATGTTCGGACATTAAACGAACAAGGGAAAGTGGCGCAAGTAGCAGCAGAAATGAGGGAATACAAAATCGAGGTTCTGGGAATGTGTGAAACAAAGTGGAAGGGGGTAGACAGGAAGAAACTCATCACATGTGAATTGGTGCTGTCCTCAGGACATGAAGACGAAAGTTCACACCACAGTGAAGGGGTAGCTCTTATGTTATCTAAAGAAGCACAGGAAGCACTAATTGAATGGGAAGCTGTTGGACCCAGAATAATAACAGCTTCTTTCAAAACAGCTAAAAAGAAAATTCATGTAAATGTCATCCAATGTTATGCACCAACTAATGACAAAGAAGAGTCTGTGAAAGAAGCATTTTATACTAAACTACAGGAAATTATGGATAAAGTAAAAAGAAGAGACATCACAATTTTGATGGGTGACATGAATGCAAAGATAGGTACAGTCAACACTGGATTCGAAGAAGTCATGGGAAAACATGGGCTAGGAGTAATGAATGAAAATGGAGAGCTATTCGCAAACTTCTGTGCTTCATATCAACTGGCTATAGGAGGAAGCATGTTTCCACATAAGAGAATACACAAGGCAACATGGATATCACCAGACCATAGAACAGAAAATCAGATAGATCATATATGCATAAACAAGAAGTTTAGATCATCATTGCAGGATGTAAAGGTATATAGAGGAGCAGATGTGGCATCAGATCACCATCTTCTGATAGCCAAAGTAAAAATGAAACTCAAGAGATATGCAACAATGCAAAATTATAGACAACAGTTTAATGTAGGACAGCTAAGAAATCAAGAAACAAGAGACAAATTTGCGGTCACAGTATCCAACAAATTCCAAGTGCTCCAACAGCTGGAAGATGTAGAGAATACAGAAGACTATTGGCAGCAGGTCAAAACAGTATGGAAGGAGACATGTGAAGAAATACTGGGGAAAAGGGAAAGACAACAAAAAGCATGGATAACAACAGAAACCATCAATAAGATAAAAGACAGAAAAACAAGAAAGCAGAGTTAAACACAAGCAAAACTAGAAGCTCCAAAGCCAAGGCTCAAGAAGTGTACACAGAAGCAAACAAAGAAGTAAAAAGAAGTATCAAAAGAGACAAGAGGAAGTATATTGAGGAGTTGGCAAGAGAGGCAGAAGATGCTGCAGCCAAAGGAAATATGAGAGAACTGTATAGCAGCACAAAGAAGCTAACAGGGAAATACAAGCAAACAAGTTGCCTCATAAAAGACAAGAATGGGAAACTGCTCAGCAATATACAAGAGCAAATGAAGAGGTGGACAGAATATTTTGGGGACCTTCTCAATAGACCAGCTCCACAAAACCCGCCGGACATCCAGCCAGCAGAAGAAGAGCTACAAATTAACGGTGAAAGACCAACGAAGGAAGAAATAAAGAAAGCCATAAAGCTTCTAAGAGAGGGAAAAGCGTCTGGACCTGATGGCATTCCAGCAGAGGCCACCAAAGAAGATATCGACACGGCTACAGAGATGTTATATAAATTACTTGGTAAAGTCTGGGAAAAGGAAGAGATACCAGCAGAATGGAAGGAAGGATATCTGGTTAAGTTGCCTAAGAAGGGAAATTTACAAGAGTGCACAAATTATAGAGGAATAATGTTACTATCAGTGCCAGGAAAAGTATTAAACAGGATTATCCTTGAGAGATTAAAAGAGTCCATAGACAAGAAACTGAGAGATGAACAAGCAGGTTTTCGACAAAACAGATCATGTACAGACCAGATAGCCACTTTGAGAATAATAGTTGAACAAAGTCTGGAATGGAATTCGCCACTATACATCGGATTTGTGGACTACGAAAAGGCATTTGACAGTGTAGACAGAGAATCACTTTGGAAATTGATGAGGTATTATGGAGTTCCCCTGAAGATCATTAATTTAATAAAGAAAACATATGAAGACATGACATGCAGAGTTCTTCATGAAGGACAGCTTACAGAACCGTTTGGGATAAGAACAGGAGTGCGACAGGGATGCCTCTTGTCTCCATTTCTTTTCTTGCTGGCAATAGATTGGGTTATGAGATCATCGACAACACACAACAGAAATGGAATCCAGTGGACTCTGACTAAGCAGTTGGATGATCTGGATTTTGCTGATGACTTGGCTCTTCTGTCCCATAACCGTAATCAGATGCAGGACAAATTGAAAACACTCGATGAGAGGTCACAGCAATTGGGTCTGAAAATACACAGGGAAAAGACAAAAATAATGAGAATAAATGCAGGTAATGATAACAGGGTTGAACTTGAAGAAACACCAATTCAAGATGTTGAATCATACACATATCTTGGCAGTAATATAGACAAAGTTGGAGGGACAGACAGCGATATCAAAATAAGAATACAAAAGGCAAGAGGAGCTTTCATTGCATTGGGAAATATATGGAGATCAAGAGAAATTGGATCCAACACGAAAATAAGAATCTTCAACTCAAATGTGAAGTCAGTCCTATTGTATGGCTCGGAGACATGGAGAACAACAAAGACAACAACCAAAAAGCTACAGACTTTCATAAATGGGTGCTTGCGTAGAATAGAGGGATTAAAATGGTATGACAAGGTTACCAACGTGGAACTGATGACAAGAACTAGACAAGTGCCAGTGGAACAAGAGATGAGAAGAAGACGATGGCGATGGATAGGACACACACTGAGGAAACCTGTTGATAGCATTACAAGGCAGTCCTTGTTCTGGAACCCCCAGGGCAAGAGAGGCAGAGGAAGACCAAGAAGTACATGGAGAAGAGAGTTGGAAACAGAGGTGAAAATGATGATGAGAACATGGAAAGAACTTGAGATGATGGCACGGGACAGGAGGACTTGGCATGTGTTTGTTGAAGGCCTATGCTCCTTTGGGAGTGGAGGGTTATGAAATAATAAAGTAAGCATAATAAAGCCTAGACATGAAGGCAAGAAGAATATTAATAATCAAATAGCTGAATTAACTTTTCACATCACATTTAAAAACAGGTATTGGCAGTAGCGAAAACAAAAATACTATATATATATATATATATATATATATATATATATATATATATATATATATATATATATATATATATAGATATCTATTTTTAGGTATATATATATATATTTTTTTATATATATATAAATATATATTTATATATATATATATATATAAATATATAAATATATAAATATATAAATATATATAATTATAATATATATATATATATATATATATATAATATATATATTATATATATATATATATATATATATATATATATATATATATATATATATATATATATATATATATATATATATATATATATATATATATATATATACAGGGTGTCCATTTTTTTTTTCTTAACCAGCGGCACTTGGGCTTTCAGCCCTTCCGCCCAATGACATGTCATTGCGAGGCTGGGGCTGGGGAGCCTGTGGACTTTGCTTCCAACCCGGTCAGGAGCTTCGCTCCTTCCAATCCACAGTGGGTTATGATGATAGGAAACTCTTTACAGAGCGATACAACAGGAAGCAATTTGATCATCAGAAGAAGTCCCCCCGTCCAACAAGTGTTTCGGCCCGATATACTCCTTTACACTCTAAGGGGGGCGGGCCCACTTGGGTCATGACTCCCAAGCGTCTCAGCCTCCTGTTGTCTTGTATCGAAAATGAACCCATTTCACTTATGGTAGCAACTTTAAAATCCACAACTCCGCCAGCCATGGAGGTAATTGTGAAAGTAACAAAGAGAAGACAAATTATTCCGTTCAGGTTATTCAGTCAAAATCCCGGTCGATGACACTACTTCAAATGCCCACGCCCGGGCTTGAACCTTGAACACCTGATCGCCAGCGCAATGTGGTAGCCATTACACCAGCGTGGATCCCAATCAGGGTGTCCATTAAAAATTGTACCCTTTTCAAAAAATGTAATCTCGGCCCCATGATGTGGTACGAGGATACTTTCTATCACAAAAGTAAGATAGTAAGTTTGTAAGCATACCTTCATTCTCAAACGTTTATGAAGCACTTTCCATACCGTACTGCGGGGCATTTCCAACTCACGACTCGCCCTTCGAACCGGCTTCATGGGGCTGTGCTGGAAGGCTTGCCGAACGGGTTCTCAACAAGTTTCACCACAGAGGGAATCCGTGGAATTTTGTGGATGATTTCAAGTCAATGAGGGTGTAATTAGCCTCACAGACAGAGGTTCACATCTTCGTCCAATTGACTGCAGAAATGCCTCCATATATATATATATATATATATATATATATATATATATATATATATATATATATATATATATATATATATATATATATATATATATATATATATATATATATATATATATATATATATATATATATATATATATATATATATACCCTTCAAAAAAAGTTAAGGACCAGTAGGTGAAAATGACCCAAAAATAATAAAAATTATATTTCATAAGCAATTAATCTGACATTGATTTTTCTCGAACAATAAACATTCAACACGTGCTGCGTGGGCCACCAGCATACCGTGTGGCTAGTGTTTAGCTCAGCATGCACGCTGAAAAAAATGCTGCTGAGACACCAAAATGTGGGTGTTTTTAATAATGTCTGAGCATGAAAAAAATACCTGCTATTCCAAAAATGCGTGATGCATGTGGGAGACTATAGTGTTGGTCTTGAGCTGTACTCACAAAATTGTCTTTATAAGCAACACAAGTGCTGCATAACCATTGCACAACAATATGCCTCAACGACGAAAGCTGAGTGTTGAGGATAAAGGAAGAGCCATTGCATGGTTGCAGGAAGGTCTTACTGTCCGAAATGTTGCTCAGAGGCTTGCATGAAAATAGTGTTGATTGTCACTGATAAGCTTGTCATGTTATATTTTGAAGTGCTGTGTTTTTATTGTTCATTTTCATTTCACTTTGCACCCTTAATAAAAATGGTCCTTAACTTCTTTTGAAGGGTATATTTAGATAATAATAATAATAATAATAATAGCCTCTTCAGTCATAACTGACTATGGAAATGCACCCCTGAGGTGACAGCCTGCTTATTGTCCTGGTGTACCTTTCGACGTTTTCTCCTGCTAGCTTCTTTTCGCCCAATCTGAGGTGGCTGTGTAGATTGCATCGCCACTTGGTTGCGATTGGCAGTTTCACCCCACCCTCCCCCCCCCCCCCCCCCCCCCAAGTTGTTGGATTTATGTCCAGTGCCACCATGTCTCTCTTGCACACATCTTTGAATCTCAGCTGCGGTCGCCCAAGTGTTCTTTTGCCATCTGCCAGTTATCCGTAGAAGATATTTTTCGGGATGCAACCATCTTCCATGCGGCAGACAAGGCCAAGCCAGCATAGTCTGCGCTGTCTAAGCAGTGTATACAGGTTTTGAAGGCCAGCACTTGACAACACCTCGACATTTGTCACTTTGTCTTTCCACGAAGTACCGCCGAGGATGTGGCGTAGACACCTTAGATGGAAGGTATTGAGCCTTCTTTCTTGCTTAGAATAAGCTGTCCATGTCTTGCTGCCATATAGAAGTGTGCTGGGGACGCAGACGTTATATACAGCAAGTTTGGTCTTTGTTGTGAGTTTGAAGTGTCCCCAAACACGCTGTGTGAAGCGGGAAAAGGTAGCTGCAGCTTTGCCAATGCAGCTGTCAATTTCTGTGTCCAGAGAGAGTTTGTCGTTGATGGTAGACCCCAGGTATGTGAAATGGTGCACCGCTGCCAATTCATAGTTATTGATAGGGATAACAGGTGCAACATCCTGACTCAGCACATTTGTTTTCTTTAGACTTATTGTGAGGTCAAAGTCCTTGCATCCTTGGGTAAAGAGATTAATCAATCTCTGAAGCTGTTGTTGACTTTGAGTGACGACTGTAGCATTATCAGCGAATAAGAAGTCTCTTATAGTAACCCTTCTGATTGTTGTTTTTGTCTTCAGCCTTGCGAGGTTAAACAGTCGGCTATCTGACCTAGTGTGAAGGCATATTCCTTCACATGCATCTCTGAATGCAGGTTTCAAGAGTAAGGCAAAGATGATCTCGAAGAGTGTTGGAGCCAGAACGCAGCCTTGTTTAACACCACTGCGTATGTCAAAGGGCTGTGATGTTCTTCCAGCATATTACACTTGTTCCCTTCATGCCATCATGGAATGACGTAATTATTTCCAGCAATTTAGCGGGACAGCCTATTTTCAGGAGGATTTTGAAGAGTTCATCCCTACTAACCAGGTCAAATGCCTTCGTGAGGTCTTTAAAGGCGATATATATATATATATATATATATATATATCACCCGTGTGTTGCCGGGGCCCGAAAGGGGAGCAAAGAATAGTAACACTGCACCCTACCACGCATGTCGTAAAAAGCGACTAAGGAGGGTTGGGCATGGGGCTGTTTACCCCATCCCGTAAAAACTTTGCACAGTGGGCTGATCACCTGCTTGCCAACCAATCTGATTACGGAAACAACGATAGATTGTTTGGTCTGTTTCTGTTCCACAAAGACGCCACTAGGCGTGGTGGAAACAGCGATAGATTGATCAATTTGTTGTTGCCCTAAGACGCCACTAGGCGTACTGGCCACATACTGCTTTGCCGGTTGGTGGCTAAGGATGGAAGAAGAAGAAGAAGAATATATATATATATATATATATATATATATATATATATATATATATATATATATATATATATATATATATATATATATATATATATATATATATTCATATATGGGAAAATAATAATGTTTTGCTGTTTCTAATGCATGTCGTGGTCACGACACTAATTCTCACGAGGCCATTTCAGTTACGTCCATTCCATCTCAGCTTCATTGGATCTTTGCATCACGACTTATGGTCAATGCACTGCATCACGACTTATGGTCAATGGTCAATTCACTGCATCACGACTTATGGTCAATGGTCAATTTACTGCATCACGACTTATGGTCAATGGTCAATTCACTGCATGGTTTTTTGTTTTTTACAGTTTTGCCTCGTTTTGGCGAGGCGCGCCCTGCTCAACCTAGTCGGTTATATTAGGGCGCATGTCCAAATATAATTTTTTTTTTTAATTTCCTCACATGAGGTCGCATTTTTTTTTTGACTCGCTTGAGTCGCATTTGGAGCACGCCCGACCCCGGCCCTGGCCAAGACACATGGTCCTAGCCAAGGCCGGATATTAGGGCGCATCTCCAAACACTAAAAGACCAAATGACACAGAAGTGTCACTGTCCTGATCTTTTGTGTTTAGATTGCCCACTTACTTAGTCGGTTATATTAGGGCGCATGCCCAAATATAATTTATTTTTTTCCTCGCATGAGGTCGCATATTTTAAACTCGCATGAGTCGCGGTGGCGCACGCCCCGGCTCTAGCTAAGACACAATGGTCTTAGCCAATAGGCCGGATATCAAGGCGCACGTCTAGCCTCAAAAGATCAAATACATTAACACGTTAATGTCAATGCACTTTGATCTTAGCCAAAAGGCCGAGAAGCGCCAAATATACATTTTTTTTTTTTTTAAAATATTCCTCGCATGAGGTTGCATATTTTTTCCTCGCATGAGGTTGCATTGGCCCCTGCCCATACCCGGCTCTGGTCAAGATCACATGTCCCAACACAAGAAGACCCAATGACACCATGTGTCATTGTAGTGGTCTTCCGTGTTTTCACACAAAGGACCTCATGACATAAATGTCACTACTGGTCCCTGTGTGTAGACACATGATCCCAGCCAAAGGCCAGATATTAGGGCGTTGGGTTTCACAGCGTTATTTGCGCTGTACATCCGCCAAATATAAAAGATCATTAAGTCTGGGAGTTTATATACAATTCACTGCATGGTTATTGTTGTTGTTTTGATGAATTGATGGGTGGAGATCGGGCACTCAACATCTGATCATTGTTGCCTCTTCTCGTTCCATCTTGGTCTACCCTGTTCAACCTGAAAGTTGGTTATAATTGGGGTATTTAGTGTCATTTTATTTACTAATTTTGTATTCAATTTAAATAACTGTTGTCTTTTGCAGTTGCTGATTTTTATTTATATTAGTATTTGTCAATTTTATTTTCTCTTTTGTATTGTTTCTAGATAACTATTGTCCTTTACACTTGGTTTTAATTTGTATTAGTATTTGTTCTTTTTGAGTTGTTGTCCCTTTTTTTTTAATACCTTGTCTTTCCTTGTCCTATGAGTAGTTATTTTTTTTTGTTAATACTTTGTTAGTTCTTGCTGCTTAATTTCTATTTAGTTGGATGATTTTCCTGAAGTTCTAACCTTATATTTTTTCCTTTGTTTTATGTATATATCTTTTAAGTATTGATTGGGCATCTCTTGGGGCATCTATACTTAAAACCTTATCACCTGTTAAGTCTATATTGTGATTTCTATAGTAAGCTTTTAATTCAAGCCTTTGTTGTTCATACTTTTTACAGTGGATCAGGTAGTGGTCTATGTCATTCTCTTCCTGACATTCTTGGCAGTGTGGTTCTTCTACCATGAAGTATGCTGCACCGAGTCGGAGACGCCACAGTTTTTTGTTCGATGGTATCTTTAATTCTTCTCTGACCTGGCATGTCCTCGTTGTTTCTTTCAGCAGTTTGAACGCGTGTCTGCCTTTTCTACTTTCCTTCCATGTTGTCTTCCATTCCTCGTTTATAGTTTCCTTCACTTGGCTCTTGATCTCTGACCTTCCCAGTCCTGCTTTTATATTGTTTTTACTTGTTCTTCCCTTCTTGGCATTCTGGTCTGCCAACTCGTTGCCAGCTATACCTATGTGTGCTGGAACCCACACTAGCCTCACACTACATCCTCTGTTCTCTAGTGATGTATTAATTGCTAGAATTTCTTCCTTTATGTCTGGCCGGCTACATTTACCTGGGTGTTCTAGTGCTTGTAGTGATGATAGTGAGTCTGTAAATATCGTAACAGCTTCTGGTGGGTTATCTTCGATTATTTCTAGACTTTTAAGAATTGCTACCATCTCTGCAGTAAAAATCAATGCCCCTTCCGTTACACTGTAGCTCTTTTTTATTCCCCATTGTGGTATTACAACTCCGGCACCTAGTTGCCCACTATCACCCTTGGATCCATCAGTGTAGACAGCCAGACTTTGTTTAGTTAGTTGGTCTATGAACTTTCTACTTATCATTTTGGCTTCCTTATCTTCTATGTTTGTTTGATCTTTTCAGTAAGTGAGTAGTCTATGATTGGTGTTTTTAGTTCCCAGGGTGGTATTTTGCTTCTGTATTTATTACTATTTTCAATTGTGTTTGATAGTTCTTTGAACTGCATTAGGTCTTCTATAGTTCTCCACCCTGTTGGATATCTATCTTTATTTAAGGGGACGTCCCATACACTTGGTTGGTTTTTGACAAATGCTTTATGTGCTGGGTGGGTCACTTCTTGTGCTACTTTACTCCAATAATTTAATCTGTTCTTTCCGTCTTAGACCAAGGGGAGGTATGCCGAGAGCTACTTCTAGAGCTTCTACTGGTGTCAATATAAATGCACCTGTAATAGTTCTCATGGCTGCATTTTGAATCCTGTCCAGTTTTGCTTTGTTAGAAGCTGCAGCTGAGTCATAGACTATGCTGGCATAATCCAGTTTCCCCCTGATGAAGGACTTGTAGAACATAAGCATTATTTTATTGCTGGCCCCCCATCCATTACCTTTTACAATCCTTAGTATATTTATGGGTCCCCTACAGCTTTCTACCAAATTGTCTATATGTTTATTATAATTTAGTTGTTTATCTAAAGTTATGCCCAGAAATCTAGTTGTTGAGGAGGTACATATTTTCTGTCCTTTAATGGTTATATTGATTTTGTTATTTTTTTTTTTAAATTTCCTTTGCTGAAAATCATACCTACTGTTTTGTTTACATTAATTTGGAAGCCCCAACTTTTCATCCACTCTGAAACTTTGTCTATTTGATTTTGAAGTTTTTTGTAAACATGGTCCAAGTTTTTTCCAGATCGCCAAATGGCACAGTCATCTGCAAATTGTGATACTGCATTCTTTATGTCATTAAATTCATCTGCTAAATCATTTACAGCTATAGTGAAAATTGAAGGAGAGATCACTGATCCTTGAGGAATCCCATTCTGTTGTTCATATATTTCTGACCTATCATTATTCACCTGTACAGCAAAATACCTGTCCTGTAAAACGTTTTCTAGATACCTATAGGTTTTACCAGTAATGCCAATCTTTTTCATTTTGTAAAGAGCTCCATCTCGCCAGCATTCATCATATGCTCTAGCTACATCTAGAAAGACTGCCACTGTTTTCTCTTTCCTCTTGAACCCTAGCTTTACATCATGTTCTAATCTTACAAGCTGGTCTACTGTACTTCTGTCTGCTCTAAACCCTGACTGGTTTGGGCTATATAACTGGTTTTTTTCTAGGTAGAATTTAACTCTTTTATTCACAACAGTTTCCAGTATTTTACCTAGTTGTGATGTTAAGGAGATAGGCCTATATGAACTTACATCATGGGCTTCCTTATTGGGTTTTAGAATGGGTACTATCATAGCTACTTCCATGCTTTTGGTATCTTTCCTAAGTTCCAGATTTTGTTATAAAGTGAAGTTATTATGTTTATAGTTCTTTTGGGTACTTTCTTAAGGATTTCTTAACTAAGTATATCTTGCCCTGAGGCAGTATTAGATTTATCTTTTATTGCATTAGTTACTTCTTCCTCTGTTATATCAGCATCTACATAGTTTGTTTCATCTATCTGGTCTGGTAGTTCTTTTAAAAACTGTATCCTAAGTCTTTCTCTTCTCTCATTTTCTTCCTGTCCAAGGCTACTTTTTGCACTGACTTTATAGAAATACTCGGCAAGGGCATTAGCTTTTTCTTTATCTGTTTCTGCTCTCTTTGGTAGTTTGATTGTTGGCATTATTGTTTTCTTATTGTTCCCTTTGATTGCCTTAAGCTTTTTCCATACTTCTCTAATTTGAGTGCTAGGTTTAAGTGACTGACAAAACTCCTTCCAGTTAGTTTCTTTGGCTTTGAATATTATTCTGTTAGATTCATTCCTAATAAGTTTATACTTATCATAGTTTTCTTCTGTTCTGTTATTTCTATATTTTTGTAAGGCCCTTTTTCTTCTCTCATGAATTTCTGCACAGCTTTTATTCCACCAGGCAACTGGTTCTTTATTCCATTGAGTTTCACTTTTCTTCACTGCATGGTGATCGGTAGCTTGGGACTTTAAGAATGAAAGCGAGTACAGAAAAATGGTTTAAGAAAGTTAAATAGAGTTTTTAATAGACTATATGTCTTTGTTAAGGGGAAGTGAAATGAGCAGAAGAGTGTTTTGAGGGAAGGGAGGTAACTCCGTAGGTCCCCTTTTGGGAGATGTAGTTTGGTGTTTTAGTTTGGTATTTCATGTGAGTTCTAAATTATGGTGTGACTGATTTGCATAGTAATGTTTTAGAAATAAGATTAAAGAAGATTGTATGGGTTTTGAGTTTAATCAGCAAAGGGAGATTACTTTAAATTACGTCCCTTGAAAGGTTTTGGTCTTAGCAGTTTGATTTTGGAACGCGAAGAGCGAAGTAAGATAGGCCCAGCGAAAGTTATCGCTGTATTAAATTTTTGTGTAGTGGTGAACGCTAGCTTGGATGATGCACTAGGGCGAATAGGCCACTGGAGGTGGTTGACTTCTGTATTGCGCAGAAAACTATGTTGTCCAGCCATCAAGCCGTTCCATTTTAACCACTTTGATAGATATAGGTGCAGGTTTCTGCTATGGTGTTTGGTTATTCATGGAGCAAGAAAGGCAGTGTTGCCTGTCAAGTATTTTTTGATGGTCAGTCCAAGGCAAGAATTTACAGATATGTCAAAACTAGCAAGTAAATATACAATCGTGTAGAATAAGGTGAACTTTTATACAGGACAGAAGATAAGGAACTGTAGAGAATATTAGGAGTCAGGTAACAAGGTAAAGGAACCCGTTACACGCCCATTGAGGCATATTGGGAATATGGTGTTAGGCCCATATTATCTTGACCGTCGGCACACTAGGGGTGATGTGGTCGGCATCACGCCGGCCGCCTTAACCTTCCCAGAGTTGCTCTGGTACCCATTTGGGGCTGGGTCGACCCAGGAGCCGTTTGTGGCCTAAAAAAAACCCACCTCATCTGGGACCACTGCGCTAGGAAGCCAGTGCACTAACCACTATGCTACCACGGCTCCCATTAGGAGTCAGACTTGGTAAAAATTGTCAGCCCTGGTATTAGACCAGTCTATTATAAATACCCCAAGCTACTCAAACAGAGTCTAACCACTGATATAACAGCTGTAAAGCAAGAGGTAGAGACAGACGATATAAAGGAGAGAAAGGGAAAATGTCAGTGTCATTTTGTACAGCAGTCACTTTACTTGAGAGGTGCCACCAAGTGAAGGTCGGCCAACCAGTTTTGGGTTGAATTTTGACTCTTTATGTAAATAAAGCTCGATTTGGTTTAGCTGTTGTTAGCGTGAAGTCGATACGTCTGAATGTAATCATCATCACCATCCTATGTATTCGTCAGCAGAGTAGAGAATCATTAACTGGTTTTTAAAAAATAACTCTACATGATCTAACTGACTGCCTACTGTCGCGTTAGTGAGACGAACTATACGAAAATACAACCCTCTCTGTTATTACACACGTGGGAACGGCCACAGCATCACGACTTATGGTCAATGGTCAATTTACTGCTTCACGATTTATGGTCAATGGTCAATTCACTGCATCACGACTTATGGTCAATGGTCAATTCACTGCATCACGACTTATGGTCAATTCACTATGAAAAAAATTGAAAGCCTGCGTGCTTTTTTTTTTTTTTTTTTTATATCAATGTTTAATTTAGCTATCGCTTTGCAATGTGCGCCGTTTCCATATTTTCCAAAAAAATTCACAGTGAAAAGATTACAAAGAATGCGCATACTTTTAAGTTAATATGTGCTCAGTTTATTTCCAACGATGCAATGCGCGATTTTTCCGTATTTCCCACAAAAGCTGGCGGCATTGTTGTTTTAGACGTATCAGTAAGACAATTATGGGATATATAGCTCTGTCTTTGTATTCAAATTCCAGAATAATCTCAGTCTTTCTATCAATTTCAGCAGTAATCTTCGTCTGCTTCGTGCAATTACAGAAGCAGTGACGTAGATCAAAGTTTCCCAAGTTTTTACAGACTGTGGCACCCTTACCAATGTAAATTTCTGTCGCCGCACACCTGTGTTCTTAATGCTGGACTCTCGTGTACTTATACCGTATATTTATAGTATTTTACAGTTTACACTACATTGACTAATCTCAGATTCTATTCAATCAATCAATCAATACCCTTTAGCTCACCGAGGAGCATAGGCCTTCAACAAACACATGCCAAGTCTTCCTGTCCTGTGCCATCCGCTCATGTTCTTTCCATGCTTTCCTCATCATTTTCACCTCAGTATCCAGCTCTCTTCTCCATGTGTTTTTTGGTTTACCTTTGCCTCTCTTTCCCTGTGGATTCCAGAACAAGGACTGCATTGTAATGCTATCAACCGGTTTCCTCAATGTGTGTCCTATCCAGATTCTATTACAATTTATATTTTAATAATAAGACATGAGAAAAATAACATTTGAGAGATATTTTAAATGTTATTATGCAGGTGCCTTGCATTCAGTGTGAAATGTGAGCTTGATCTTGTTTATTCGTGGAGGAATACACACTCTTAATTCATTTTCCAGTAACTGGAGTTCGGCTCTGAATTTAATCTTACTTCGACTGAGGCTAGAAAAGCCTGACTCGCATAAGCAAGTGGTAGCAAATGGCAACAGAATTAAAACAGCAGGTCTAGAAAGGTCCGGACATTCCTCAGCAACGGTAAGCCTAAATGTGTCCAAGTTCGATGAACATCAGCAACAATGTGCGATCCATAATAAACTAATGTAACATAAATATTAGGATGGCAACAGCTTTAATGCAAATATAATTGTATCAATTTTCAAAAGTACGCTGTAATTTTTTACGAAAATATACTACTCGTCAAAAGTCAAGGGCCACCCTATTATTTTCAATACACTTTTATATAAGCGCATAGAATGATTAAATGAAGGAAGTTTTTAGTAAAAATGGGTGCAATATCTTCCTCTGACAATCCTCTATGCACGTTAAGCATAAAAACAACTCACCGACAACCATGGTGATCACGTGCAATTTGGTTTGCTGACCATAAATTGACATTTTTAATCTGTTTTTTCAAACTTCCGTACAACCAAACAGGTGAAGTAATCGTGCTGATTGACATTCCATGTGCAATGGCGACTTTTCGTGAACAGAGTTCACTCTTAATTTGTTTTACAATCAGCAGACTTAGGGTAGTTTCATCACTTGCAAAAACCATGCCACCGAGAAGTCTTGACACCTTACAAAGAATGAGGGCTATAGCGTGGGTTGAAAGTGGTTTATCTGTCCGTGAGGCTGCTAGACGGCTTGCAATGTCACACTCTACTATCCAAAGAATTTTGGAGAGATTTCAGGCCACAGGAAGTGTGGAGGATCGCCACCGGCCAGGTCACCCTAGATGCGCCAATAGACATGATGACCGGTACCTCTTGTTGTCAGCCCTGCGCCATCGAGCAGTGACTTGTTCCAAGCACATCCGATGGACAAGGCAACAATGGAGTCAAGTTCTCTTCACTGATGAATCTCGCTTCACTGTGTCATTCAATGATAGCAGGATTCGAGTTTGGAGACGACCAGGAGAGCGATTTACTGATGACAGAATTCGAGAGGTGGATCGTTATGGTAGGGGTTCTGTCATTGTCTAGGGAGGCTTCTACAGACACGGCAGGACCCAACTCTACATCCTCCAAGGCAACTTGACCGGCTCAAGATACCAGAACGAAATCTTGAGACCAATTGTTCAGCCTGCTCTGGAGGCCATAGGTGGTAATGCCATCCTCCAAGATGATAACGCTCGACCCCATCGAGCTCGTGTGGTGAATGAGTTTATTCAGCAACATGGGATCATCAGGATAGCGTGGCCAGCTCATTCACCCGACCTTTCTCCGATTGAGCACCTCTGGGATGTCCTTGGTCGAAGATTGTCAACAAATCACCCCCTGCCAACGGATGTTGCACAGCTGACTGCATGTCTGCTTCAGGAATGGCAAGCTGTTTCTCAGGATACTTTTCGGACCCTCGTGGACTCGATGCGTCTACGCTGTCTTGAATGCCTTGCTGCAAACGGTGGTCATACCCGATTTTGAAATGTCTATTTGTCCAATATCTATTGTGTGACTTTTGAAAAGGTGGGTGACACACTTCACAGCTTCATTGCGTTTGAATGTGTGTTTCCATTTCTTTACGTGACATGTCAATTTGGTATTCAATAAATGCCGTTTTGACTGAAACCAATTACGTTTATATCAGATTTGTTTTATGGTTTCAACCAAGGTTTCTCTAAGTGGCCCTTGACTTTTGACGAGTAGTATATTTGTTATTATGAAAATGTGGTGGCACACCTCTGGCTGTCTCGCGGCACACCGTTTGAGAAACTATGGCGTAGATAGCCGATGCCCTTCACCCTCCCCTTAGCTCAATTACTGCGGGCTGCGCATAATTATCTGCGTTATTTCTAGATTTAATAATAGGGATCTTGTAAGGATGTTAGTGTAATCAGGACGCTAAAAAGGTAATGAGATCTTGTAATCGTTTCCAGATTACATTCTGACATGAAAAAAACGCAGGTTAACGTTTAAAGCACTCGTAAATATGATGTTACACTAATTTGTGTGTGAGTGTGTATGTGAATGTGTGTGTGGTGGCCGCGGCGACGGACCGATTCTGAACGAAATCTAAAAAGAAAGGTATTACTAGGACAAAAGACAAGAAAATAAACTCCATTACAGGTATAAGGCCTTCTTCAGGGACAGACGAACAAAACTAGGAAAGAAAGGTGAGAACTAAGTTAGAAAACATAGGAAAATAAAAGCGAATACACCTGGTAGTCCAGCATGGCTAGACTTAAAATATTTTTAAATAATATTTTTTTAGTCTAGCCATCCTGAACTATTAGGTGTATTCATATTTATTTGTTTCATGTTTTATTTTTACATAATTCTCGCTCCCCCCCCCCCCTGTTTTTTCTTTTGTCCCTGACGAGGGCCTTGTGGCTGTGACGTAGTGTGATGAATTTACCATGATACAACGTTAAAATATCTCCAAATTTAACGATAAAATGTAGGGATAAAAATAATGCGTAAGATACTAGGAGACATGCTCGCCCATGCCCGCTTTTCCTACCCGCCATTTAAAACTAACGAGTTAGACGTGCAGACGAAACGGTTTACCCTTTGTAGACGGGAGAGAAAACGGAGAACACAAAAGGAAAAATATGACTGAACACGTGTTTGAATACAGCAAGGCTAAAAGACGCAATTGGTAGTAAAAGAAAAAAAATTCACGTCACTAGTTGACACAATGTAAGGAAATGGACAAAAAACGACTTTAGCTCGTGTCAGAAACAGTCATTTCTTGGACTTTTACGATTCATTCATTCATAACCCTCCACTCCCAAAGGAGCATAGGCCTTCAACAAACACATGCCAAGTCCTCCTGTCACGTGCCATCATCTCAAGTCTTTCCATGTTCTCCTCATCATTTTCACCTCTGTTTCCAACTCTCTTCTCCATGTACTTCTTGGTCTTCCTCTGCCTCTCTTGCCCTGGGGGTTCCAGAACAAGGACTGCCTTGTAATGCTATCAACAGGTTTCCTCAGTGTGTGTCCTATCCATCGCCATCGTCTTCTTCTCATCTCTTGTTCCACTGGCATTTGTCCAGTTCTTGTCATCAGTTCCACATTGGTAACCTTGTCATACCATTTTAATCCCTCTATTCTACGCAAGCACCCATTTATGAAAGTCTGTAGCTTTTTGGTTGTTGTCTTTGTTGTTCTCCATGTCTCCGAGCCATACAATAGGACTGACTTCACATTTGAGTTGAAGATTCTTATTTTCGTGTTGGATCCTATTTCTCTTGATCTCCATATATTTCCCAATGCAATGAAAGCTCCTCTTGCTTTTTGTATTCTTATTTTGATATCGCTGTCTGTCTCTCCAACTTTATCTATATTACTGCCAAGATATGTGTATGATTCTACATCTTGTATTGGCGTTTCTTCAAGTTCAACCCTGTTTTCATTACCTGCATTTATTCGCATTATTTTTGTCTTTTCCCTGTGTATTTTCAGACCCAATTGCTGTGACCTCTCATCGAGTGTTTTCAATTTGTCCTGCATCTGATTACGGTTATGGGACAGGAGAGCCAAATCATCAGCAAAATCCAGATCATCCAACTGCTTAGTCAGAGTCCACTGGATTCCATTTCTGTTGTGTGTTGTCGATGATCTCATAACCCAATCTATTGCCAGCAAGAAAAGAAATGGAGACAAGAGGCATCCCTGTCGCACTCCTGTTCTTATCCCAAATGGTTCTGTAAGCTGTCCTTCATGAAGAACTCTGCACGTCATGTCTTCATAGGTTTTCTTTATTAAATTAATGATCTTCAGGGGAACTCCATAATGCCTCATCAATTTCCAAAGTGATTCTCTGTCCACACTGTCAAATGCTTTTTCGTAGTCCACAAATCCGATGTATAGTGGTGAATTCCATTCCAGACTTTGTTCAACTATTATTCTCAAAGTGGCTATCTGGTCTGTACATGATCTGTTTTGTCGAAAACCTGCTTGTTCATCTCTCAATTTCTTGTCTATGGACTCCTTTAATCTCTCAAGGATAATCCTGTTCAATACCTTTCCTGGCACTGATAGTAACATTATTCCTCTATAATTTGTGCACTCTTGTAGATTTCCCTTCTTAGGCAACTTAACCAGATATCCTTCCTTCCATTCTGCTGGTATCTCTTCTTTTTCCCAGACTTTACCAAGTAATTTATATAACATCTCTGTAGCCGTGTCGATATCTGCTTTGATGGCCTCTGCTGGAATGCCATCAGGTCCAGACGCTTTTCCATCTCTTAGAAGCTTTATGGCTTTCTTTATTTCTTCCTTCGTTGGTCTTTCACCGTTAATTTGTAGCTCTTCTTCTGCTGGCTGGATGTCCGGCGGGTTTTGTGGAGCTGGTCTATTGAGAGGTCCCCAAAATATTCTGTCCACCTCTTCATTTGCTCTTGTATATTGCTGAGCAGTTTCCCATTCTTATCTTTTATGAGGCAACTTGTTTGCTTGTATTTCCCTGTTAGCTTCTTTGTGCTGCTATACAGTTCTCTCATATTTCCTTTGGCTGCAGCATCTTCTGCCTCTCTTGCCAACTCCTCAATATACTTCCTCTTGTCTCTTTTGATACTTCTTTTTACTTCTTTGTTTGCTTCTGTGTACACTTCTTGAGCCTTGGCTTTGGAACTTCTGGTTTTGCTTGTGTTTAACTCTGCTTTCTTGTTTTTTCTATCTTTTATCTTATTGATGGTTTCTGTTGTTATCCATGCTTTTTGTTGTCTTTCCCTTTTCCCCAGTATTTCTTCACATGTCTCCTTCCATACCGTTTTGACCTGCTGCCAATAGTCTTCTGTATTCTCTACATCTTCCAACTGTTGGAGCACTTGGAATTTGTTGGATACTGTGACCGCAAATTTGTCTCTTGTTTCTTGATTTCTTAGCTGTCCTACATTAAACTGTTGTCTATAATTTTGCATTGTTGCATATCTCTTGAGTTTCATTTTTTCTTTGGCTATCAGAAGATGGTGATCTGATGCCACATCTGCTCCTCTATATACCTTTACATCCTGCAATGATGATCTAAACTTCTTCTTTATGCATATATGATCGATCTGATTTTCTGTTCTATGGTCTGGTGATATCCATGTTGCCTTGTGTATTCTCTTATGTGGAAACATGCTTCCTCCTATAGCCAGTTGATTTGAAGCACAGAAGTTTGCGAATAGTTCTCCATTTTCATTCATTACTCCTAGCCCATGTTTTCCCATGACTTCTTCAAATCCGGTATTGACTGTACCTATCTTTGCATTCATGTCACCCATCAAAATTGTGATGTCTCTTCTTTTTACTTTATCCATAATTTCCTGTAGTTTAGTATAAAATGCTTCTTTCACAGACTCTTCTTTGTCATTAGTTGGTGCATAACATTGGATGACATTGACATGAATTTTCTTTTTAGCTGTTTTGAAAATAGCTGTTATTATTCTGGGTCCCACAGCTTCCCATTCAATGAGTGCTTTCTGTGCTTCTTTAGATAACATAAGAGCTACCCCTTCACTGTGGTGTGAACTTTCGTCTTCGTGTCCTGAGGACAGCACCAATTCACCTGTGATGAGTTTCTTCCTGTCTACCCCCTTCCACTTTGTTTCACACATTCCCAGAACCTCGATTTTGTATTCCCTCATTTCTGCTGCTACTTGTGCCACTTTCCCTTGTTCGTTCAATGTCCGAACATTCCAGGTGCCAAATCTGGAAGTTCTCCTAGAAGAAAGAAGGTTAGTCAGCAACACAGACTCCTTTCGGCTTTCTCTGTGTTGCATCATACGCCTCCCCGCGAGAGGACCTTCCCCTGTCTTGGATGGCTGTGTTTTATTTCTTTATTTGACTTGTCCATATTTGTTGAAGTTTTTTGTGGTTTAAATTTTTTTTTGCAGGATGGGGTAACCGGCCCCATGCCCAACCCTCCTTAGTCGCCTTCTACGACATGCTTGGCAGGGGACAGTGTTACTATTCTTTGCTCCCCTTTCGGGCCCCGGTAACACACGGGTGACTTTTACGATACTTGATTGTTATTTGAATTCAGCGGCAAACGCCGTGGAGAAGGTTCTCGAACATATTTCAAAAAAAAAAAAAAAAAAACTAACCTTGAAAAAGTAACTTTTTCTTAATAATAATGTTATGAATATAAAACCTAGCTAGTTTGATAGCCCGTCTTGAGCAGAGAAATAATATACTTTCAATTATACAGACGGATAGATAATAAGGAAGATATTGACAAAAGACTGTGTTGTTCATATCAGACGAGCGACTGCACTGTTAAAAAAATTTCACTAAAAGTTTCTAATTCTCGTCCTTGAGGCAAGTAACGCAAAAATCGAGCTGTAATTAAAGAGAGGGGAAAGGGGGAGAATTGTGGCTAAAAATAACTTCGGAGGCAGAAGTGTGTAGGGTATTGCATGGCGTTGGTCCAAGAACCAAGCGTGTTTTTTATAAAAAAAACAAGTAAGAGACAGACGGACCAACAAACCGTAATACATACTTGACTGAGAGCTGACTGAAATTTTACTTATGGTTGTAGATTTGAAAGTTAGGGGGGGGGGGAGAGTCTATGATTGGATGAATGAAATCATAGTAGCGGGGTAGAGGCACACATTTTGCCATTCGTTACCAGACTGTCCAGAGACACAGTGGTTTATTACCTGTGGTGTTGTTTCCAGAAGATATTCTATACATTTAGTGGGACGCCATCACATAGCCAGCAGCTCAGCTGAGTTTTGCTAGGAATTAACTGTGTTCTCAACTCTAAATTCTGGTAAGAATGAAAGTATTTCTTTTGTATATTTTAATATTTCGAGTGATTGATACTGCCATATCATATAAAATGATTACGACAAGTAAGTGTTCGCTCTAGGTCCCCAGCCCAAGTTCAGGGTCTAGAGACAAACAAAATATATGGACGCCTAACTAAGACTATGGAGGGCGGATCTATTGTTGAGATCGGTGGGAACATATCACCTATCTTATTGCATAAAAGGAAACTATTGAACATATCTCAGATGCAATGCAGTCTTGGGGGAACTGATACTATATGAAAACAACTGGGTAAGATGTGCTTCGTTGGTCAGAGAGATCTGACCCCCTCTGTGTATTGTTGATGTGTTGTGCTGTGGGTAAAAGTGGTACAGTAAATAGATTACTGACACAGCGCACAAACTTTGTTTCAGAATTGTGAGTTTCTGTTGTGGCACTAGGGTAGTGCCACAAAAGTAATACAAGTTTACTCAAGCTGACGTGTGTGCCGCCTACAGTGATGTTGGTGCTGTATCGCAGTGTATCCCAGCTACCAAGAGGAGGGGCCACCGGATTCCAGCTTCACATATTCTCATACAAGATGAGTAACTCAATGGCCTGCTGATGATTCACCAAAACTCTTGAATACTTATAAAGATTTCCCCGCCACTAATATCCTGAATTTTTGGGAAATAAACATTTTCTAAAGTACATAAGACAATGGACAAAGCTAGTTCTATTCACAGAGAGGGAGTGATGACACCATCCCAACAGCATATCCAGTAAAAAGGTTCTCCCAGAGACACTATAAAATTAATTAATATTAACCGGACTTATAACATACCTTTGTAATCACATTCCATTTTATTATGCCATATATTGATGCATTCCATTTATAACTTCATAACATTTCATATGTTCTGGCCAAAATAAAACCTTGGTCCAGAACAAATAAATTTAAAGAAAAAAATTAATATTTTAAACTAAAACAGCCTGAGTTAGTTCAGTGTGTTATAAATTTTAGTAATATTATTAGACTTATTAAATATCTGTGTGTGTGTGTTTGTATCTTATACTACAACACATTACATTTCAGTACCCTAGACTTTTTAACGTAGCTACATTCATAAGAGAAAAAAAGATATGTGTGAGGTCGTAAGTGGTAGTAAGAAGGGCCTTCTGTAATTCTCATCTACATTTATCTCAGGAGCCTTCACAGCTGACCTCATACATTACACTAGGTAACACAACAACCATACAGTACCATCAAAACCACTACAAATATTGGGGTCTTGTCCAGGGATAATTAGATAATCATAAATATTAGAATTTCCTGGTGGGAGAATTAAACCAGTGGGGACAGATTGTAAAAATTTAAAAAGTGTCCCTTAAAATAAAACGGGAAAAATAAAAAGTTGGTGAATCTTCACAGCCAGTGGTAATTAATTAATTAATTAATTAGAATTACCTTGGCCAATTTAATTAAGTAGAATTACCTTGGTCTATTTATTAATTAGAATTACCTGTCATTAAGTAATTTGATTTACCTGGGTCATTGTTATTTTGTCTGATGGCTGACCTGGCGAAATTCAGATCAGCTGCTGTGCTAACGGCGAGGGAGATGAACATGGAGGGTCAGGTTTTAATTCAGTATGTGACTTCTGAATGTGACAAGTATATTGAAAGGGAAGATAGGAGGTTAGCTGAAGAGAAGAGGTTACAAATTGAGGCTGATAGAGAACTTAAGAGGCTGCAGATTGAGGCTGACAAAGAGGCAAAAGCATTAGAGGCAGAAGAAAAACGACAGCAAAGGGAAGCAGAAGAGAAAAGATTGACTGCCGAAAGGGAGGCAGAAGATAAAAAGGCCGAAAGGGAGGCAGAAGATAGAAGGTTGCAAAGGGAGCACGAATTACGACTAAGGGAGCTGGAATTACAAGGCCATGCTCCTGAAAATGGTGCCAGCCCTTTTGCCTCAGATGCTGCAGCTGGTCAGGGTGCCTCAAACTCAGCTATGGGGTTTCATTTAGACCATTTTGTTGAGAAAGACGATGACATCGAGGGGTACCTCAGTCGTTTTGAGTTATTAGCTACTACATATGGGTTAGAGAGAGAGAGAGGTGGAGTTTAAAGTTATCACAGGGACTGAGAGGTACTTCTTATGAAGTCTTTGCTAAAATGAGTAGAGAAGACCAAGACAATTATGACATGTTAAAGCAGGCTTTGTTATTGAGATACGAAAAAAAATGGTGAATTTTATCGTAAGAAATTTAGAAATGCCAAACTGTTGTCTGGGGAGACATACCACCAATTCTCTGCCAGACTGGAAACCTATTTGGAGAAATGGACTGCTCTGGGGAAGACCCAAGATCTTAAAGAAATGATCATGATAGAGCAATTGAGAGAGTCCATGGCTCCAGACTTGAGAACATTTCTCATGGAACAAGGTGCAGAGAGGTTGGGGGAGGTTTTAAATGTCGCTGAGAGGTATCAGGCAGCCCAGGCAGAGGTAAGTGGCACTAAAAAGAAGCACATAGAAAATTTTAAAGCTCCACAGCAATTTAATAAATTTGATAACCGAGAACAGGGTAATAAAGGCAGGACAAACTTTGATAGGCCAAGAAATGACTATCGTGACAGAAACTCACAGTTCAATGACCAAAAATTTAATGAAAGAAAACCGTTAAACCAAGGAAAAAGATGGTGCAAATGGTGTAAGAAAGACAACCATAACACCGAATTTTGTAGAAGGAAACCTTCAAACATTGCTGCAATGAAGTCGGGGACTCAAAGATTAAAGGTTAATCCTAATGGACAGCAGGAACCTTATCACCCCCCAGTTTGTGAGGATGTTATTTGTAATGGGGTCACCATAAGGTGCCTTTATGATACAGGTTTGGATTATGATTCAGTTGTGAAGTCTAGCCTAGTGGACCCAAGTCAGTATACCACAGAAACAGTGGAAATACAAGGGGCGACTAAGGACATACCACTCATGACACTTCCCATCGCAAGGATAACGGTGAAAACTCGCTATGTGGAAGGAGAAATCAGAGCAGCAGTGATAGATGAACCAATCTACCCTCTGATATTGGGGTGTAGGTACGTCTTCTTGGGGAATCCCGAGAGACCTGTGATCATGGCGACAGTACAGACCAGGTCACAGAAGAAGGAGGAAGAAGGTGAACCTATAAATGCTCATCCGGAGGAGATGAGGAAGGCGCAGGCTGAGGATAAGACACTCAAGCCATGTTTTAAAAAATTGCCCAAATGCCACACACCTCCAAGCAAGGGGGAATACTTTATGAAGAACAAATTATTATATAGGAAGGCCGGAACTGGAACAAATGGTCACAACCAGCTGGT
Organism: Oreohelix idahoensis; assembly: GCA_024509875.1. Taxonomy (NCBI): domain Eukaryota; kingdom Metazoa; phylum Mollusca; class Gastropoda; order Stylommatophora; family Oreohelicidae; genus Oreohelix; species Oreohelix idahoensis. Next base: position 39,678 of record JAMPIV010014694.1, on the reverse strand, counting down.
TCTTCCCACTTCATATAGGGATAAAGTGATGGAACTCGGGCATGCGATTCCCTTCAGTGGTCACATGGGGATCAGTGCCACAGGACAGCGTATAGCTTGTCATTACTTCTGGCCAGGGATAACGGAGGATATAAAAAGATATGTCAAATCCTGTCCAGAATGTCAAAGAGTAGCTCCAAAGCACTGGACTGCTCCTGCAACTCTAGGGGAAATGCCCATAGTGGGAACACCTTTTGAGAGGGTTGCAGTGGATATTGTGGGACCTCTCACTCGGACCAAGAGGAGGAACAGTTACATCCTTACTCTGGTGGACACTTGTTCTATGTGGGGAGAGGCGGTAGCCCTGCCATCAATTGATTCAAAACATGTAGCAGAGGCACTACTTACAATATTCACAAGATTAGGATTCCCGCATCAAATCTTGACTGATAATGGCTCATAGTTCAAGGGGAAACTAACGGAAGAAGTTTTTAAGCTATTTCAAGCCAGACACTTTCATTGTAGTCCATGGGAGCCGCGCTAGCGTAATGGTTACAACACCGCTCTGGCGACCGGGTGATACAGGATCAAACCCGGGCGACGGCATTTGAGGATTTTTCGTCGACCGGGATTTGGACTGGATTAACTCGAGACCTGGCGAGGACATTTGAAGAAGTGTCGTCGACCAGGGATTGGCGGCTCCTGAGCCGACCCAGCTGCAATGGGTACTTCCGAAATCGGAGAGTATTTGCCTGAATGGCGAGGGACACTTGTCTCTGTACAAGAAATAAAGGGATACTCACGTAAAATCAATGTCAGGTTAGACATAAATAATAACCTGAGATTTCGCCTCGAGTATTAGCGGGCGTACGAAAAAAAAAATTTGTAGTCCATACCACCCACAAGGGAACGGACAGGTAGAGAGGTTCAATGGGACTCTCATTTCTATCCTGAGGAAGCTGGCACACGAAAAACCGGATCTGTGGGATCAATTCCTGCCCGCCGCGTTGTTTGCGTATCGGGAGGTACCACATAGTTCAACCGGGATGGCTCCCGCAACTCTGCTATTTGGGAGGCCAATAAAAGGTCCATTAGAAGCTTTATTAAGGACCTGGACAGATGAGAAGGCAGAAGAGACTGTTACCTCATCTTATCAATATGTGAACGAACTGACCACTCGTCTGAAAGCTGGATGGAAACTGGCAAATGATAATTTGAGACAAGCCAGGAAGAAACATGCAGCATATTTTAATAGGAAGGCAAAGGACAGAGAACTAGCTGTGGGAGAGAAGGTGCTTCTTCTACTACCCGGCAGCCAGAATAAATTACAAATTGGATGGCAAGGTCCATATACGGTTCTAGAGAAGGTGTCTAGAACAAACTATAAAATTGACAAAAAGGGGAAGGAGAAAGTTTATCATGTAAACCTGTTAAAGAAGTATCTGGACAGACCACTTCAGGAAAGCACCCCCTTACTGACCTTGGCTATCGCAACTCAAATGCAAAACGAACCACTCACCTCACATGAATACCAATTACATCCTTGTGAAACAGCCGCACAGGTAAAAGTCAGTAAGCACCTGACTAAAAATCAGAGGGAGAGAGTTCAACAGGTTCTGGAGGAACATACAGATGTATTAACAGATAAACCAGGACATACAAATTTGCTACAGCATGACATGAAACTGGTAGACTCAAACCCAATCTGTATGAGAGCCGATTCTATTCCGTTCGCGAAGGAGAAGGCATTGAAAGAAGAAATAGATTATTTGTTGAAGGAGGGGATTATTTCACACAGTGAATCATCTTTTAGCTCCAGTGTAGTTTTGTTGAGGAAACCGTCTGGGGAACACAGACTGTGCAAAGATTACAGGAAACTGAATGCTGTCACAGAAGGACAAGTGGATCCATTACCAGACACAAAACAGTTATTTGCTAGATTAAACAAGGCAAAATACTTTTCAAAGGTGGATCTTAGTAAAGGCTATTACCAGATTCCAGTGAAGCCTGAAGTGAGACCTTATTTAGCTTTTAGCACATCGGAAGGACATTATGAATTTAACATGCTACCATTCGAATTGAAAAATGCTCCGAGTGTATTTTCAAGGATGATGCGCAAATTGTTGGATCCCCTGAATAACCCATGTATCACGAATTTCATGGATGATATTCTCGTCGCCACAGAGACATTTGAAGAACACATTAGCTCTCTAAAAATGTTATTTGACAGGCTTAGGGAGGCGAACTTAACTGCTAGACCAACAAAATGTTGTATTGGATGCAAAGAGTTGGAATTCTTGGGACACACTGTATATCAGGGTAACATGACCCCTGACCCCAAGAACTTGGAAAAACTGCAGAGAGCACCGAGACCACAAACAAAAAAGGATGTGCGATCATTCGTGTCGTTATGCGGATTTTACCAAAAAATGTATCAACAATTTTAACTCTATTTGTGCACCTCTGACTGATCTGACTCGCAAGGGACATCCAGATAAAATTGTTTGGACTGCGCAATGTGAATTAGGTTTTCAAGAGTTAAAGGATAAACTCACTAGCAAGCCTATTCTCAAATTGCCTGATTTGACACAGGACTTCGTGGTGAGAACAGATGCAAGTAATGTAGGCCTCGGGGCGGCTTTGTTGCAAAGGTCATCTTCACCCGATGGGGAACTGAACCCAGTCGCTTATGCAAGCCGCAAATTGAATAAAGCGGAGCAAGGATATTCCACAAGCGAAAAAGAATGTTTAGCGTTAATCTGGGCGATAAAAAAGTTTCAAATCTATCTGTATGGTAGGACTTTTGTGGTCCAGACGGATCATCAGCCCCTGGAGTTCTTATCTCAGGCTAAGCATGAAAACGCAAGATTGTTGAGATGGTCATTATTATTGCAACCTTATCAGTTTGTTATCGAATACATCCCAGGGTCATTGAATGTCGGTGCAGATTTTCTCAGTCGGCACCCCTGTGATCAAGATTAGAGTAGTGGCAGGCGTGAGGAGTAATTTTATCTATGTGTATCACTGGTTTTGGAACTTGCCGTAGTGCATGTTTTCAGGTGGGGAGATGTGTGATGAATTTACCATGATACAACGTTAAAATATCTCCAAATTTAACGATAAAATGTAGGGATAAAAATAATGCGTAAGATACTAGGAGACATGCTCGCCCATGCCCGCCTTTTCCTACCCGCCATTTAAAACTAACGAGTTAGACGTGCAGACGAAACGGTTTACCCTTTGTAGACGGGAGAGAAAACGGAGAACACAAAAGGAAAAATATGACTGAACACGTGTTTGAATACAGCAAGGCTAAAAGACGCAATTGGTAGTAAAAGAAAAAAAATTCACGTCACTAGTTGACACAATGTAAGGAAATGGACAAAAACGACTTTAGCTCGTGTCAGAAACAGTCATTTCTTGGACTTTTACGATACTTGATTGTTATTTGAATTCAGCGGCAAACGCCGTGGAGAAGGTTCTCGAACATATTTCAAAAAAAAAAAAAAAAACTAACCTTGAAAAAGTAACTTTTTCTTAATAATAATGTTATGAATATAAAACCTAGCTAGTTTGATAGCCCGTCTTGAGCAGAGAAATAATATACTTTCAATTATACAGACGGATAGATAATAAGGAAGATATTGACAAAAGACTGTGTTGTTCATATCAGACGAGCGACTGCACTGTTAAAAAAAATTCACTAAAGTTTCAAATTCTCGTCCTTGAGGCAAGTAACGCAAAAATCGAGCTGTAATTAAAGAGAGGGGAAAGGGGGAGAATTGTGGCTAAAAATAACTTCGGAGGCAGAAGTGTGTAGGGTATTGCATGGCGTTGGTCCAAGAACCAAGCGTGTTTTTTTTTTGGAAAAAACAAGTAGAGACAGACGGACCAACAGACCGTAATACATACTTGACTGAGAGCTGACTGAAATTTGACTTTTGGTTGTAGATTTGAAAGTTAGGGGGGGGGGGGGGGTCTGTGATTGGATGAATGAAATCATAGTAGCGGGGTAGAGGCACACATTTTGCCATTCGTTACCAGACTGTCCAGAGACACAGTGGTTTATTACCTGTGGTGTTGTTTCCAGAAGATATTCTATACATTTAGTGGGACGCCATCACATAGCCAGCAGCTCAGCTGAGTTTTGCTAGGAATTAACTGTGTTCTCAATTCTAAATTCTGGTAAGAATGAAAGTATTTCTTTTGTATATTTTAATATTTCGAGTGATTGATACTGCCATATCATATAAAATGATTACGACAAGTAAGTGTTCGCTCTAGGTCCCCAGCCCAAGTTCAGGGTCTAGAGACAAACAAAATATATGGACGCCTAACTAAGACTATGGAAGGCGGATCTATTGTTGAGATCGGTGGGAACATATCACCTATCTTATTGTATAAAAGGAAACTATTGAACATATCTCAGATGCAATGCAGTCTTGGGGGAACTGATACTATATGAAAACAACTGGGTAAGATGTGCTTCGTTGGTCAGAGAGATCTGACCCCCTCTGTGTATTGTTGATGTGTTGTGCTGTGGGTAAAAGTGGTACAGTAAATAGATTACTGACACAGCGCACAAACTTTGTTTCAGAATTGTGAGTTTCTGTTGTGGCACTAGGGTAGTGCCACAAAAGTAATACAAGTTTACTCAAGCTGACGTGTGTGCCGCCTACAGTGGTGTTGGTGCTGTATCGCAGTGTATCCCAGCTACCAAGAGGAGGGGCCACCGGATTCCAGCTTCATATATTCTCATACAAGATGAGTAACTCAATGGCCTGCTGATGATTCACCAAAACTCTTGAATACTTATAAAGATTTCCCCGCCACTAATATCCTGAATTTGTGGGAAATAAACTTTTTCTAAAGTACATAAGACAATGGACAAAGCTAGTTCTATTCAAAGAGAGGGTGTGATGACACCATCCCAACAGCATATCCAGTAAAAAGGTTCTCCCAGAGACACTATAAAATTAATTAATATTAACCAGACTTATAACATACCTTTGTAATCACATTCCATTTTATTATGCCATATATTGATGCATTCCATTTATAACTTCATAACATTTCATATGTTCTGGCCAAAATAAAACCTTGGTCCAGAACAAATAAATTTAAAGAAAAAATTAATATTTTAAACTAAAACAGCCTGAGTTAGTTCAGTGTGTTATAAATTTTATTAATATTATTAGACTTATTAAATATCTGTGTGTGTGTGTTTGTATCTTATACTACAACACATTACATTTCAGTACCCTAGACTTTTTAACGTAGCTACATTCATAAGAGAAAAAAAGATATGTTTGAGGTCGTAAGTGGTAGTAAGAAGGGCCTTCTGTAATTCTCATCTACATTTATCTCAGGAGCCTTCACAGCTGACCTCATACATTACATTAGGTAACGCAACAACCTTACAGTACCATCAAAAACCACTACAAATATTGGGGTCTTGTCCAGGGATATTTAGTTAATTAAAAATATTAGAATCTCCTGGTGGGAGAACTAAACCAGGGGGACAGATTGTAAAAATTTAAAAAGTGTCCCTTAAAATAAAACGGGAAAAATAAAAAGTTGGTGAATCTTCACAGCCAGTGGTAATTAATTAATTAATTAATTAATTAGAATTACCTTGGCCAATTTAATTAAGTAGAATTACCTTGGTCTATTTATTAATTAGAATTACCTGTCATTAAGTAATTGGATTTACCTGGGTCATTGTTATTTTGTCTGATGGCTGACCTGGCGAAATTCAGATCAGCTGCTGTGCTAACGGCGAGGGAGATGAACATGGAGGGTCAGGCTTTAATTCAGTATGTGACTTCTGAATGTGACAAGTATATTGAAAGGGAAGATAGGAGGTTAGCTGAAGAGAAGAGGTTACAAATTGAGGCTGATAGAGAACTTAAGAGGCTGCAGATTGAGGCTGACAAAGAGGCAAAAGCATTAGAGGCAGAAGAAAAACGACAGCAAAGGGAAGCAGAAGATAAAAGATTGACTGCCGAAAGGGAGGCAGAAGATAGAAGGTTACAAAGGGAGCACGAATTACGACTAAGGGAGCTGGAATTACAAGGCCATGCTCCTGAAAATGGTGCCAGCCCTTTTGCCTCAGATGCTGCAGCTAGTCAGGGTGCCTCAAACTCAGCTATGGGGTTTCATTTAGACCATTTTGTTGAGAAAGACGATGACATCGAGGGGTACCTCAGTCGTTTTGAGTTATTAGCTACTACATATGGGTTAGAGAGAGAGAGGTGGAGTCTAAAGTTATCACAGGGACTGAGAGGTACTTCTTATGAAGTCTTTGCTAAAATGAGTAGAGAAGACCAAGACAATTATGACATGTTAAAGCAGGCTTTGTTATTGAGATACGAAAAAAATGGTGAATTTTATCGTAAGAAATTTAGAAATGCCAAACTGTTGTCTGGGGAGACATACCACCAATTCTCTGCCAGACTGGAAACCTATTTGGAGAAATGGACTGCTCTGGGGAAGACCCAAGATCTTAAAGAAATGATCATGATAGAGCAATTGAGAGAGTCCATGGCTCCAGACTTGAGAAAATTTCTCATGGAACAAGGTGCAGAGAGGTTGGGGGAGGTTTTAAATGTCGCTGAGAGGTATCAGGCAGCCCAGGCAGAGGTAAGTGGCACTAAAAAGAAGCACATAGAAAATTTTAAAGCTCCACAGCAATTTAATAAATTTGATAACCGAGAACAGGGTAATAAAGGCAGGACAAACTTTGATAGGCCAAGAAATGACTATCGTGACAGAAACTCACAGTTCAATGACCAAAAATTTAATGAAAGAAAACCGTTAAACCAAGGAAAAAGATGGTGCAAATGGTGTAAGAAAGACAACCATAACACCGAATTTTGTAGAAGGAAACCTTCAAACATTGCTGCAATGAAGTCGGGGACTCAAAGATTAAAGGTTAATCCTAATGGACAGCAGGAACCTTATCACCCCCCAGTTTGTGAGGATGTTATTTGTAATGGGGTCACCATAAGGTGCCTTTATGATACAGGTTTGGATTATGATTCAGTTGTGAAGTCTAGCCTAGTGGACCCAAGTCAGTATACCCACAGAAACAGTGGAAATACAAGGGGCGACTAAGGACATACCACTCATGACACTTCCCATCGCAAGGATAACGGTGAAAACTCGCTATGTGGAAGGAGAAATCAGAGCAGCAGTGATAGATGAACCAATCTACCCTCTGATATTGGGGTGTAGGTACGTCTTCTTGGGGAATCCCGAGAGACCTGTGATCATGGCGACAGTGCAGACCAGGTCACAGAAAAAGGAGGAAGAAGGTGAACCTATAAATGCTCATCCGGAGGAGATGAGGAAGGCGCAGGCTGAGGATAGGACACTCAAGCCATGTTTTAAAAAATTGCCCAAATGCCACACACCTCCAAGCAAGGGAGAATACTTTATGAAGAACAAATTATTATATAGGAAGGCCGGAACTGGAACAAATGGTCACAACCAGCTGGTTCTTCCCACTTCATATAGGGATAAAGTGATGGAACTCGGGCATGCGATTCCCTTCAGTGGTCACATGGGGATCAGCGCCACAGGACAGCGTATAGCTTGTCATTACTTCTGGCCAGGGATAACGGAGGATATAAAAAGATATGTCAAATCCTGTCCAGAATGTCAAAGGGTAGCTCCAAAGCACTGGACTGCTCCTGCAACTCTAGGGGAAATGCCCATAGTGGGAACACCTTTTGAGAGGGTTGCAGTGGATATTGTGGGACCTCTCACTCGGACCAAGAGGAGGAACAGTTACATCCTTACTCTGGTGGACACTTGTTCTATGTGGGGAGAGGCGGTAGCCCTGCCATCAATTGATTCAAAACATGTAGCAGAGGCACTACTTACAATATTCACAAGATTAGGATTCCCGCATCAAATCTTGACTGATAATGGCTCATAGTTCAAGGGGAAACTAACGGAAGAAGTTTTTAAGCTATTTCAAGCCAGACACTTTCATTGTAGTCCATGGGAGCCGCGCTAGCGTAATGGTTACAACACCGCTCTGGCGACCGGGTGATACAGGATCAAACCCGGGCGACGGCATTTGAGGATTTTTCGTCGACCGGGATTTGGACTGGATTAACTCGAGACCTGGCGAGGACATTTGAAGAAGTGTCGTCGACCAGGGATTGGCGGCTCCTGAGCCGACCCAGCTGCAATGGGTACCTCCGAAATCGGAGAGTATTTGCCTGAATGGCGAGGGACACTTGTCTCTGTACAAGAAATAAAGGGATACTCACGTAAAATCAATGTCAGGTTAGACATAAATAATAACCTGAGATTTCGCCTCGAGTATTAGCGGGCGTACGAAAAAAAAAAAAATTGTAGTTCATACCACCCACAAGGGAACGGCCAGGTAGAGAGGTTCAATGGGACTCTCATTTCTATCCTGAGGAAGCTGGCACACGAAAAACCGGATCTGTGGGATCAATTCCTGCCCGCCGCATTGTTTGCGTATCGGGAGGTACCACATAGTTCAACCGGGATGGCTCCCGCAACTCTGCTATTTGGGAGGCCAATAAAAGGTCCATTAGAAGCTTTATTAAGGACCTGGACAGATGAGAAGGCAGAAGAGACTGTTACCTCATCTTATCAATATGTGAACGAACTGACCACTCGTCTGAAAGCTGGATGGAAACTGGCAAATGATAATTTGAGACAAGCCAGGAAGAAACATGCAGCATATTTTAATAGGAAGGCAAAGGACAGAGAACTAGCTGTGGGAGAGAAGGTGCTTCTTCTACTACCCGGCAGCCAGAATAAATTACAAATTGGATGGCAAGGTCCATATACGGTTCTAGAGAAGGTGTCTAGAACAAACTATAAAATTGACAAAAAGGGGAAGGAGAAAGTTTATCATGTAAACCTGTTAAAGAAGTATCTGGACAGACCACTCCAGGAAAGCACCCCCTTACTGACCTTGGCTATCGCAACTCAAATGCAAAAGGAACCACTCACCTCACATGAATACCCATTACATCCTTGTGAAACAGCCGCACAGGTAAAAGTCAGTAAGCACCTGACTAAAAATCAGAGGGAGAGAGTTCAACAGGTTCTGGAGGAACATACAGATGTATTAACAGATAAACCAGGACATACAAATTTGCTACAGTATGACATGAAACTGGTAGACTCAAACCCAATCTGTATGAGAGCCTATTCTATTCCGTTCGCGAAGGAGAAGGCATTGAAAGAAGAAATAGATTATTTGTTGAAGGAGGGGATTATTTCACACAGTGAATCATCTTTTAGCTCCAGTGTAGTTTTGTTGAGGAAACCGTCTGGGGAACACAGACTGTGCATAGATTACAGGAAACTGAATGCTGTCACAGAAGGACAAGTGGATCCATTACCAGACACAAAACAGTTATTTGCTAGATTAAACAAGGCAAAATACTTTTCAAAGGTGGATCTTAGTAAAGGCTATTACCAGATTCCAGTGAAGCCTGAAGTGAGACCTTATTTAGCTTTTAGCACCTCGGAAGGACATTATGAATTCAACATGCTACCATTCGGATTGAAAAATGCTCCGAGTGTATTTTCAAGGATGATGCGCAAATTGTTGGATCCCTTGAATAACCCATGTATCACGAATTTCATGGATGATATTCTCGTCGCCACAGAGACATTTGAAGAACACATTAGCTCTCTAAAAATGTTATTTGACAGGCTTAGGGAGGCGAACTTAACTGCTAGGCCAACAAAATGTTGTATTGGATGCAAAGAGTTGGAATTCTTGGGACACACTGTATATCAGGGTAACATGACCCCTGACCCCAAGAACTTGGAAAAACTGCAGAGAGCACCTAGACCACAAACAAAAAAGGATGTGCGATCATTCGTGTCGTTATGCGGATTTTACCAAAAATATATCAAAAATTTTAACTCTATTTGTGCTCCTCTGACTGATCTGACTCGCAAGGGACATCCAGATAAAATTGTTTGGACTGCGCAATGTGAATTAGCTTTTCAAGAGTTAAAGGATAAACTCACTAGCAAGCCTATTCTCAAATTGCCTGATTTGACACAGGACTTCGTGGTGAGAACAGATGCAAGTAATGTAGGCCTCGGGGCGGCTTTGTTGCAAAGGTCATCTTCACCCGATGGGGAACTGAACCCAGTCGCTTATGCAAGCCGCAAATTGAATAAAGCGGAGCAAGGATATTCCACAAGCGAAAAAGAATGTTTAGCGTTAATCTGGGCGATAAAAAAGTTTCAAATCTATCTGTATGGTAGGACTTTTGTGGTCCAGACGGATCATCAGCCCCTGGTGTTCTTATCTCAGGCTAAGCATGAAAACGCAAGATTGTTGAGATGGTCTTTATTATTGCAACCTTATCAGTTTGTTATCGAATACATCCCAGGGTCATTGAATGTCGGTGCAGATTTTCTCAGTCGGCACCCCTGTGATCAAGATTAGAGTAGTGGCAGGCGTGAGGAGTAATTTTATCTATGTGTATCACTGGTTTTGGAACTTGCCGTAGTGCATGTTTTCAGGTGGGGAGATGTGTGATGAATTTACCATGATACAACGTTAAAATATCTCCAAATTTAACGATAAAATGTAGGGATAAAAATAATGCGTAAGATACTAGGAGACATGCTCGCCCATGCCCGCCTTTTCCTACCCGCCATTTAAAACTAACGAGTTAGACGTGCAGACGAAACGGTTTACCCTTTGTAGACGGGAGAGAAACGGAGAACACAAAAGGAAAAATATGACTGAACACGTGTTTGAATACAGCAAGGCTAAAAGACGCAATTGGTAGTAAAAAAAAAAAAAAAATTCACGTCACTAGTTGACACAATGTAAGGAAATGGACAAAAACGACTTTAGCTCGTGTCAGAAACAGTCATTTCTTGGACTTTTACGATACTTGATTGTTATTTGAATTCAGCGGCAAACGCCGTGGAGAAGGTTCTCGAACATGTTTCCAAAAAAAAAACTAACCTTGAAAAAGTAACTTTTTCTTAATAATAATGTTATGAATATAAAACCTAGCTAGTTTGATAGCCCGTCTTGAGCAGAGAAATAATATACTTTCAATTATACAGACGGATAGATAATAAGGAAGATATTGACAAAAGACTGTGTTGTTCATATCAGACGAGCGACTGCACTGTTAAAAAAATTTCACTAAAGTTTCAAATTCTCGTCCTTGAGGCAAGTAACGCAAAAATCGAGCTGTAATTAAAGAGAGGGGAAAGGGGGAGAATTGTGGCTAAAAATAACTTCGGAGGCAGAAGTGTGTAGGGTATTGCATGGCGTTGGTCCAAGAACCAAACGTGTTTTTTATGAAAAAACAAGTAAGAGACAGACGGACCAACAGACCGTAATACATACTTGACTGAGAGCTGACTGAAATTTTACTTTTGGTTGTAGATTTGAAAGTTAGGAGGGGGGGGGGGAGTCTGTGATTGGATGAATGAAATCATAGTAGCGGGGTAGAGGCACACATTTTGCCATTCGTTACCAGACTGTCCAGAGACACAGTGGTTTATTACCTGTGGTGTTGTTTCCAGAAGATATTCTATACATTTAGTGGGACGCCATCACATAGCCAGCAGCTCAGCTGAGTTTTGCTAGGAATTAACTGTGTTCTCAATTCTAAATTCTGGTAAGAATGAAAGTATTTCTTTTGTAAATTTTAATATTTCGAGTGATTGATACTGCCATATCATATAAAATGATTACGACAAGTAAGTGTTCGCTCTAGGTCCCCAGCCCAAGTTCAGGGTCTAGAGACAAACAAAATATATGGACGCCTAACTAAGACTATGGAGGGCGGATCTATTGTTGAGATCGGTGGGAACATATCACCTATCTTATTGTATAAAAGGAAACTATTGAACATATCTCAGATGCAATGCAGTCTTGGGGGAACTGATACTATATGAAAACAACTGGGTAAGATGTGCTTCGTTGGTCAGAGAGATCTGACCCCCTCTGTGTATTGTTGATGTGTTGTGCTGTGGGTAAAAGTGGTACAGTAAATAGATTACTGACACAGCGCACAAACTTTGTTTCAGAATTGTGAGTTTCTGTTGTGGCACTAGGGTAGTGCCACAAAAGTAATACAAGTTTACTCAAGCTGACGTGTGTGCCGCCTACAGTGATGTTGGTGCTGTATCGCAGTGTATCCCAGCTACCAAGAGGAGGGGCCACCGGATTCCAGCTTCACATATTCTCATACAAGATGAGTAACTCAATGGCCTGCTGATGATTCACCAAAACTCTTGAATACTTATAAAGATTTCCCCGCCACTAATATCCTGAATTTTTGGGAAATAAACATTTTCTAAAGTACATAAGACAATGGACAAAGCTAGTTCTATTCACAGAGAGGGAGTGATGACACCATCCCAACAGCATATCCAGTAAAAAGGTTCTCCCAGAGACACTATAAAATTAATTAATATTAACCGGACTTATAACATACCTTTGTAATCACATTCCATTTTATTATGCCATATATTGATGCATTCCATTTATAACTTCATAACATTTCATATGTTCTGGCCAAAATAAAACCTTGGTCCAGAACAAATAAATTTAAAGAAAAAATTAATATTTTAAACTAAAACAGCCTGAGTTAGTTCAGTGTGTTATAAATTTTAGTAATATTATTAGACTTATTAAATATCTGTGTGTGTGTGTGTTTGTATCTTATACTACAACACATTACATTTCAGTACCCTAGACTTTTTAACGTAGCTACATTCATAAGAGAAAAAAAGATATGTGTGAGGTCGTAAGTGGTAGTAAGAAGGGCCTTCTGTAATTCTCATCTACATTTATCTCAGGAGCCTTCACAGCTGACCTCATACATTACACTAGGTAACACAACAACCATACAGTACCATCAAAACCACTACACGTAGGTTTTCTTGTCTTTTGTCCTAGTAAGTCGAATTATTTCACTCCACCCCACTATTATTCTTAAGAATGCAGTTCAGGAGATTCCAAGAGAAAAGGGACATAACAGTCCTATGCAAAAACTGTATTATATTTGTACAAACAAATAACCCACAAAGAAAAGGCAGAAAAGAAATATGGTTTGCGATGTCTGTCTCATTTCCTGAAAACAGCAACATTTCTCCTGTATTCAGTTTCTTCCACCGAGAAAATAAACCCCCCAACAAGCCCCACAACTAGCCCTCCAACAAGCCCCCAGAACTAGCCCTCAAACAAGCCCCCAGAACTAGCCCTCCAACAAGCCTTCCAACAAGCCCCCAGAACTAGCCCCCCAACAAGCCCTCCAACACACCTATACATTCTTCTTTTACCTTTCAACCTCCAAAGGAGCAAAGGTCGTCAACAAACTTATGCCAAGTCTTCCAGTCACGTGCCAGCATCTCAAGGTCTTTCCATGCCTTCTTCACGTCTGTCTCCAGTTCTCGTCTCCATGTGTTCTTTGGTCTTTCTCAATCTCTCTTACCACGGTGGATTCCAGAACGAGGATTGTCTGGTAATGCTATCAAAAAACTTTCTGAAACAACGCATACATAGGAAACTATCATTAACAGAAATGCCCGTATATAAATGTCAGGCATATGGCACAATTAAAATAAATAAAATAAAATAGAAAACTTCTGCCAGGAATCGAATGCAGAACATATGCTTGGGAACCAAACGTTCTAACCACTAAAACTTCGACGCGTCTTGATATATGAGGTGTTTTTTTTTTTCTTCAATCTTAACTTTTTTATTGATGGTCTCCCTCAGTATTACATTTCTTGGAGACATATCAAACATATTATTAGAAAAGATATATGTGGGTCCGGGCTTCGGCATATTAACATGTTTTATATAACCTTTGTGCGCCAGAAGAGAGCGCATCCTGTAGATTATAATTTGACCTATCCGATGCGGTACATCTTTCAAAATGACTGAAAACTTCATACAATAAATTGTACACACTTTTACAGCAACTCATTCTTGATGAAAATATATCAAGGTATTATCTTTTTCTTCACCATTTTCCCCTTTCCAAACATACATCCGCCACTGCAGATGGCTGCTTTCAGGGAGCCTACGCCTAAGCACAAACTCTTACAGCAGTGGTTTCCGTAATTTTATGTTTTACGTGATGATGCTGTCAGCACCATTTCAACCTCAAGGTCACCTTTAAGTGGAACAGTCCCAACTAAGATGGTTTGGTCATGTCTGCAGAAAGGAAGAAGATCGGCTACCACGACAAGCATGGGAAACAAAGAGCCAGGGATCCAGACCTCCAGAACGACCCAGAGTCCACTGGGAGGACAACATTAGACAATCTTTTAAGGACCGAGGACTAGAATGGAACCAGGCCAGGAGGAAGACAGCCGATAGGATAGTCTGGCGCTCTCTCTTCCAAACCTCTACACCTCACGGTAGAACAGGAACGACTAAGTAAGTCTTCTTCTTCTTTGATCCTTAGCCGCCGACCGTCAAAGCAGTCAGTGGCCATCACGCCTAGTGGCGTCTTGTAGGGCAACAACAAATTGATTCCACTTTGCTCGGTCGGTGGCCATCCTTCGTACAGTGCCCCAACGCTTAAGTTAACTAAGTAAATAAGTCACCATTAAGACATTGCTTTAGGCGAGCAGTACGCCTGTTCTTTCTGTGTATCCATGGAGACCCATGTGAACTACGAGGAACTATTGAAGGATTAATGTATCAGTACAGCAATCCCCCGCTTAGCGCTGTTAATTCGTTCCTGAAAACTTGAGCGCTAACCGAAAAAGCGCTTAACAATTTATTTCCCATAATAATTAAAAGAAATCGTATTAATTCGTTCCCGAAAAGCTGTATCAAAATTAAGTAAAAAATGATGGAAAAAAAATGAGTTAATACAATTGTCACGGCAGAACGTCTTCATTATCAAACGACTGGTTAGCAGAAGGTGTAGTATTTTTTCTGGCTCCAAATGTAGAAAGCACAGCTGTTTGGTCAATGATATTCAGGAGACTTAAAAAAAAAACAAACAAACAAACAAACAAGCTTCCTTTGGCCACCTTCTTTTTCTCTTAAAGAAACACTTTGAAGTAATTAAAATTTTGTTCTGTGTTACGGATACCATAGAACTGCATTCCATTTTGAGGTCATGCTTCATTATGCCAATAATGACAATGCTTCTCGGTCATCCCACCACCCTGAATGAACTTGATGAGTATGTGAAAGTTATATTCCTACCTCCCATCGCTCAGCGTAAGATCAAATGTTTAAAGCGTAAATGGCATAAAATACAAACAGCGTTATATGGAAAAATCGATGATCAATAGCGCAAGACCGAGAATTGCTGTAACTGATTATTTATCAAAGGTTTAGAAAATGTTATACAATGTCCTTCACATCAAGTAACTAATATGTGATTGATAAATGTACTTATACAATGTCCTTCACATCAAGTAACTAATATGTGATTGATAACTGTACTTATACAATGTCCTTCACATCAAGTAACTAATATGTGATTGATAAATGTACTTTCTGTATACCTTCCAGGATACTGTTCATCACATGTCATGGAATTAAAGGTAACGCAGATACAGCCTTAGAGGAATGAAATGCTAGAGATCTCACTTTATAAAAGGTATCAGCTTTACTAGGCGTGGTTACCAGATCCCTTCCTCACTGCTTTGCCTTCCCTAACTCAGGGCAGAGTCAGGTACCCTTTTTTTTAACAGCTTCGTAGATTGGAGCGTCACACGAACTGGTTCCAAACCAGGTTCTTTGTGTCGAGAAGCAAGCACTCTGACCATTTTGGACGCTTACATGGACGGTAAAAGGTCAAGGTAGTCCCATAGCAGATATTGCTGTAGGGGAGAGAAGTGTTAGAGACTTTACCACACAAGGTCCAGCATCGAGAGGTGGGGTGACCAATTCCCTTCCTCGCTGCCTTTTCCTTCCCTAACTCAAAGTCAGGTACCCATTTACAGCTGGGTACACTGGAGCGTGTCGGTACCAAGATTCAAACCTGGCACCTCTGCCGCGAGAAATCAGCACTCTAACCACTCTGTCACCCGGACATTCACGTGGAAGGTAACAGTCCATAAAATAATGTAGATAAATATTTACTAATCACCGATATCTTCTTCGTATGCTTTCAAACGTCGATGTGAATATGGCTTTAAAAACGTGATGGTCAGCCTGATGTTGTTGGCATCTCCATAGACTTTGTCCTGGAGCAGTACAAGTGACGGCCTTCAGTGCTTTCTTTCTTCTTCACACGGTGGACACTTTTGCCGCAAATGTTCAGTTGTCATTTAATCAGTGTCACAGCTACACTCAACGGTGGTTCCTATTTGCACGGATATAATGAAAGTTACGAGCTAGTAAACTCTGTTTACGCTGTTAATTCCTGAGCTGGGATTGCATGTGCTGTTAGGACCTCTCGAACTGTTGATCAGACCAGAACATGGCTTTATGTGTACGGTATTTTACCAGCCACAAACGCGAGGATGATGAGGCTAGTTACGTGTCAATCAGTTTCCCTAATGACGGCTCGGAGGCGGAGACAGACGACACATATGAGACTATCAAATCCAGATTTGATGAGGGTAAGTACACATTTTTTCTCCGTTTTTTTTTACTATGATTACTTTCCCATCTCATTGTCTTTTTTCCTCCTAACTACTTGGTTTGTTTCCCATTCATCATCATCTTCATTATAAAATCTTTGTTCGCTCATGTTGTATCATAGACCCTCCAATGCAGCTGACTCCCTTTAAGATTTAGAAAAAATAAAATAAAATTTTGCCTGGTTATGGCGAGGCGCGTCCCGTTCAGCCTAGTCGGTTATATTAAAGCGCATGTCCAAATATAAAGAGATTTAGGTCTGATTTTTATGTTCCCTTGAAGAAACTTACGCCGCATGTCCAAGTATAAAGACCTTTAGATCTGAATGTTATGTTCCCTTGAAGAAGCTTACGCTAAAGCATAGACTCTTGCAGCAGGTATTTATGTGGCAATTTACTTGACATGAGGAAGTTACCAGCCTCACGTATAACCTCATATTAGTGGCCTTGTATGACATGCCTAAGGGAGCAATAGTCGTTATCTGTTTTTGTCCATTTACTTTGGGAAAAGACCAACACATAATACTCTTCAACTCAAGTGTAAAACCAATCCTATTGTATAGCTGTTAAACATGGATAACTGGGGGAAAAACCGACAACCAAGAAGTAAACAATTTTCATATACTGATGATTGCGCATGTTTAAAAAGGCGAAGGCAGTCCCGTAGTAAATGCTGCCGTAGGGGAGAGAAGTGTTAGAGACTCCATCATAGTAAGTCTCAGTTTATGAGGTGGATGGCTGGATCCCTTCCTCGCAGCGTTTGCCTTTACTAACTCAGGACAGAGTTCAGGTACCCATTTACAGCTGGGTAGACTGAAACGCCGATAGGGTACTATGGCGCTCTCTCTTTTCCAAACCTCTACATCTCACGGTAGAAGAGGAACAACTAAGTAAGTAAGTAGGGCTAAAACGTGACGCTACCTATTTTCAAACCCGATAGCTTTGCCTCATAAAGTAAGCACTCTAACAATACCAGTGTACAGTGGAGTACTAAAGGGGGTGCGAGGGAAGCGGTCCGCCCCGGGTGACAGACATGAAGGGGGTGCCATGGGACACTAATAATAGTACATACTGTTAAAATATACTTGCAACAGTGTTTCTTTATTGGGGGTGGGGGGGGGGGGGTTTGCCAAAGGTAGGATCCGGCCCCCAGTGCCAAATACTTTAAGTGCGCCCCTGCCAACGTAGAACTGATGGAAAGAACAAGTGTGAGGTTTTATTTATATTATTGTTATCATTACTGTTATTTTGTTTCCAGACAAGATCTCTCTCTCTTTCTCTCTCTGTCTCTCTCTCTGTCTCTCTCTCTCTCTCTTTCTTTCTCTCTCTCTCTCTCTCTTTCTTTCTCTCTCTCTCTCTCTCTCTCTCTCTCTCTCTCTCACTCATACACACACACATCTGTGTAATTACTGCCAGAACACTCTTCATGTACCGGCGTGATGCTGACAACATCACGCCTAGTGTGCCGATGGTCAAGAAAATACTGGCATAACACCGTATTAACAATATGCATCAATAGGCGTGTAACGGGATCCTTTACCTTTTAACTCTTCATGTAGCCATGAAGTATTCATCAGCAATACGCTTTTCTGATCCACATGGAGCGTGGGAGCACAACTGCAGCTGGCCCCCTTAGGGAAGCCTGCATCAAAGTATTTATACGTTTTTTAGATATGATCAGTAATATAGAAAACTGGAGAGAGAGAGAGAGAGAGAGAGAGATAACTACAGATATTTTTAAACCTAGTCGGTTATATTAGGGCGCATGTCCAAATATAAAAGACCTTCACGTCTTAGGGCTTAACTACAGATATACAATCGGTAAGAGAAGAGTGACGAGATAACGTAGGCTTTCTGCAAACAGTAATGGTGCTCCCTGCTCCGTAAGGAACGGGAAAAAATAAATTAGTACATACTCTATACATGACATAGATTTTAGAGGAGGTTCACTGCATTATTGGTATTTCTCAAATGGCTTATACTTCTAAGAAGCGTGAGATCCTCTGATCTAAACACATGAACAGTACCTGCATTCCAAATACGGGGAAATAAAGAAACCCATTATGAACAGCCTGCCCGCGTTCATAATAGCCATGTATCTATAGCTAGCTATGCGTTAAATGAAAATGCCACATTTTTTAGCCCGGTGTGGGGGTACGTTTTCTGGCTCCCGTTTCACTAAAAATTCCTGCGCATTGGAATCCCCTTTGCACAGACGACACGAATAATGGAAATCCTAGGCTTGAGAAGTGGAATTGGAGCGCCTATTTTTTACATTGTGTTTTGACATTTTCCGAAATGAATCATGGGCGTATAGTTTGCATGGGAAAGGGGGATTTGTAGGTTTTGGGTGGAAGTCAAATCTGATATTGGACGCTAGCTGGTTGCTGTTACATTTACAGGTATGTAAAGTAGGTTTAGAGCGTCCGATAGTTACAGCACTGGTCTCTCCCGGCAAAGGTACTGGGTTCGATTCACGGTATCGACACGCTCCAGTCTACCCAGCTGTAAATGGGTACCTGACTGTGACGATATTCTAAATACAATAGCTAAATTAAATAATATTATAGTGCATAAGTCAAAAATAAGATAGAAAATAAAATTTGAGTCCAGCGTCTTCTTCCCCTCGCCAGCCGGTACGCGGGTTATGATAAGCCTAATAGCCGAATGAAGGGTACTGTCTTTTCAAATTCGTCCTTGAGATTAAATGTAACACTTTTGCAAGTTCAAGACGACAGAGTGATAGAATAAAAGAAAAGGAGGGGAAGGAATGGAAAGAAAATACCTAGGTTACGCCGTCTCGCGTTGATTTCAAAAAGCCAACTCGAGCGACATGCCTTGGGCGATTTTCAAATTACGATACAAAAACTAAAAAATGTTCGTCAATTTGGTCACGCAGACAGCCTTAGCTCTTATAAAAAATGACGTAATTCTAACGGACTACGGACGATTCTCGTTTTTAGTTTGAAAATAGTTGTAAGAAGAATTGAACAGGTGGCAGTTTCTAGATTTGAACGACTAACATAGAAAAAAAATATGGAATTATGAACCATAATACATAGGGCCATAAAATTATATATTCGGATGCCTTATGATTTCCTGAGCAATAATATGGTGTCAGTTACGCACTAGTACAATAAATAACCAAGATATTGGCAAACAGACTATGAATTGTAAGACTGACTGACGAAAACAAAAATCATGCCTGCTTATTTTTTTCATAGCATGTTTTGAAAAAAGCTTTTGGGAAAATAAGGACTAAAAGGTACCTGTAATTTGATTGGCGGTAGTTGAAAGGAAGGCGAGATAGGATTGGTTGACCTAAAACTAAAAATATATTTGCAGTAGTAAACATAGTAGTTTGAGAGTTTTTTTTTTTTAAAGTTTGATTCAAAATAAGTGAGTTCATGGTCCCATTGGCCCATACATTATATATTATCGGAAACGTAGACTGCTCGTTGCCATTTTGAAAAAAATTTTCTGATGAACAAGGAGCGATGAGAGCAGGCTGGTGCTTTTCAAACTTATAGAAAGCAGTCTGGACAAGGCAGATCTAAAGTGTACCATAAATTGTTTGCCAGTCATCATTCGCTTGTGTATATTTCATTGAAATTTGTGGTAAGATTGATTTTATTAACCTTTTATTTAAAATAAAGTTCGAATGTGAGATACTGCAATACGACTGTAAGTAAGTGGGTCCATGGCAGACTTAGGCAGAGCCTAGAGATTGATCCATCATATGATAGACTATCAGAGAGGTGTAGTACTACAAGATTATATATGATTGTCATCAAGGAGCATAACACCTATCCTATGGTATGGAAAAAGATTCCTGCTGGAATTGCAGAGGCGTTGTAACCATTAGGGGAGAGGAATACTGGTATACATTGTCACCTAAAAATATAATGGTAAAATAGGTTGTCATAAAGAGCTGACCCTATTTGTTTGTTTGTACTGTGCCTGTAATTAATTGTGGAATATTATTGTATACTTGTTATAAAGAAGGACGCATAACCTTCTTATTTCAGGTTTTTTTTGGTACTGACATTAACGTAGTACCAGGCTCGTGGAAACTGTTCGATTCCTGACACTGTTTGCATATTTCGGACACATGCTGGATGCCTGTGGTGGATTTGATGTTAAGAAATGTTGTTGTTATGTACTCTTAGTGTACTGAATGAGGTCAGCTGTGAAGGTCCCTGAATATAACAAATTATTATGGTAAGTTTCCAGGGTACCTTTCTGCTACCACCTTTATGATCTCATTCAGACTTATTCTTGACTATAATGTATGATGACTACGTTTGGTGTCTAGGGTTATGAATATGTAGTGTAATGTTGCATTAACCAACTGAACAGATAAACAACTATTTTATTATCCAACACAACACAACACTACTACGACAATCACATACAAAGTACACTTTAAAGGACTATCTTAAGTAAGTCAGTGGTTGAATGTGGTGTAACGTTAATTTTTTTCAATTTATTTTGTCCTGACTCTATTTGTTTGAATCAGGACTGACAATCAAAGTGAAATCAAGGGAATTATTTACATTAATCAATTTACACAATGGATCTTCTGTCCATAATACAAATATTATTATACTAAAAGTGTGCAGGTGTAATTTTCTAAATTAGGATAATACTGGTATATATATAATGGTAGGTTGTTAGTAACATCCCTCCCTATAGTTCATTTGCTTTTCATTTGTCACAGGTGGAATTTTTTAATTAATATTTTCAGTCTTTATTCTTAAAAAACTAGAGTTCATAGAGGTTGAGCTTCCTGGTGCCGAACAGGCACTTATCTTCGAAGGATAACACCGGTAGTTCTTTTCCTAGGCTCGCTGGACAATCTGTTCCACTTCGTGAAAGGCAATGTCATCCAGCACGTGCCCGAAATATGCAAACAGTGTCAGGAATCACTTAGTTCCCACGAGCTTGTTATTACGTTAAATGACAGGGCCACGAAAAACCCTGAAATAAGAAGGTTATGCATCCTTCTTTATAACAAGCATAAAATAATATTCCACAATTTATTACAGGTACAGTACAAACAAACGAATAGGGTCAGCTCTTGATGACAACCTAATTTACCATTATATTTTGACGTGACAATGTAAACCAGTATTCCTCTCCCCTAATGGTTACAACTCCTCTGCAATTCCAGCAGTAATATTTTTCCATACAATAGAATAGGTGTTATGCTCCTTGATGACAATCATATATAATTTTGTAGTTCTACACCTCTCTGATAGTCTATCATATGATGGATCAATCTCTAGGCTCTGCCTAAGTCTGCCATGGACCCACTTACTTACAGTCGTATTGCAGTATCTCACATTCGAACTTTATTTTAAATAAAAGGTTAATAAAATCAATCTTACCACAAATTTCAATGAAATATACACAAGCGAACGATGACTGGCAAACAATTTATGGCACACTTTAGATCTGCCTTGTCCAGACTGCTTTCTATAGGTTTGAAAAGCACCAGCCTGCTCTCATCGCTCCTTGTTCATCAGAAAATTTTTTCAAAATGGCAACGAGCAGTCTACGTTTCCGGTAATATATAATGTATGGGCCAATGGGACCATGAACTCATTTATTTTGAATCAAACTTTTTAAAAAAAAACTCTCAAACTACTATGTTTACTACTGCAAATATATTTTTAGTTTTATGTCAACCAATCCTATCGCGCCTTCCTTTAAACTACCGCCAATCAAATTACAGCTACCTTTTAGTCCTTATTTCCCCAAAAGCTTTTTTCAAAACATGCTATGAAAAAAATAAGCAGGCATGATTTTTGTTTTCGTCAGTCCGTCTTACAATACATAGTATTTTTGCCAATATCTTGGTTATTTATTGTACTAGTGCGTAACTGACACCATATTATTGCTCGGGAAATCATAAGGCATCCGAATATATAATTTTTATGGCCCTATGTATTATGGTTCATAATTCCATATTTTTTTCTATGTTAGTCGTTCAAATCTAGAAACTGCCACCTGTTCAATTCTTCTTACAACTATTTTCAAACTAAAAACGAGAATCGTCCGTAGTCCGTTAGAATTACGTCATTTTTTATAAGAGCTAAGGCTGTCTGCGTGACCAAATTGACGAACATTTTTTAGTTTTTGTATCGTAATTTGAAAATCGCCCAAGGCTATGTCGCTCGAGTTGGCTTTTTGAAATCAACGCGAGACGGCGTAACCTAGGTATTTTCTTTCCATTCCCTCCCCTCCTTTTCTTTTATTCTATCATTCTGTCGTCTTGAACTTGCAAAAGTGTTACATTTAATCTCAAGGACGAATTTGAAAAGACAGTACCCTTCATTCGGCTATTAGGCTTATCAAAATCCGCACACCGGCTGGCGTGGGGACGAAGAAGCTGGACTCAATTTTTATTTCCTATCTTATTTTTGACTTTATGCACTATAATATTACTTAATTTAGCTATTGCATTTAGAATATCTTCACACATCTCCCCACTTTAGAATAGACTACATGATGTCAGTTCATAATTCGAAATGCACATAGATAAATTTAAATCATTATGCCTGGTGACTACTCTGATTTTCGTTGTACGGGTGTCTACTTAAAAAATCTGCACCTACGTTTTCCGACCCGGGGATATATTCTATGATAAATTGGTATGGCTGTAAGAGCAATGACCAACGTAATAATCTAGCATTTTCATGCTTTGATTGCGACAGAAATACGAGGGGTTTATGATCTGTTTGGACCTTGAATGATCTCCCATAGAGATAGATCTGGAACTTTTTTATCGCCCATATCAAAGCCAGACATTCCTTTTCACTAGTTGAATATTTTTGTTCCGCTGTGTTCAACTTACGGCTAGCATAAGCAACTGGGGTTAGTTCCTCTTCAAGTGAATTGGACCTTTGCAATAGGGCTGCCCCTAATCCGATGTTGCTAGCGTCCTTTCTCACAACAAACTCTTGAGTCAAGTCAGGCAATTTCAATATAGGCTTGCTTGTGAGTTTTTCTTTTAACTCTTGATAGTCCGACTCACACTGAGCGGACCAAATAATTCTATTCGGATTTCCCTTGCGCGTTAAAACCGTCAGTGGTGCACATATCGAGTTAAAATTTTTTATATACTTCTGGTAAAAACCACACAACGAGACAAAAGATCTCACATCTTTTTTTGTCTGTGGCCTCGGAGCTTTCTTCAATTTCTCCAAGTTCTTGGGGTCAGGGGTCATGCTTCCCTGAGATACTGTGTGTCCCAAGAATTCCAACTCTTTACATCCAATATAACATTTGGTCGGTCTAGCCGTCAAGTTTTCCTCCCTGAGTCTATCCAACAACATATTCAGAGAGTTAATGTGTTCCTCAAATGTTTCTATAGCAATGAGAATATCATCCATGAAATTCGTGATACATGGATTATTCAGGGGATCCAACAATTTTCGCATCATTCTAGAAAACACACTCGGAGCATTTTTCAACCCAAAAGACAACATGATGAATTCATAATGTCCGTCCGAGGTGCTAAAGGCTAAATACGGTCTAACCTCAGGTTTTACGGGAATCTGATAATAGCCTTTGCTCAGATCCACCTTAGAGAAATATTTGGCTTTGTTCAGCCTAGCAAACAGCTGATTTGTATCAGGTAATGGATCCACCTGACCTTCTGTGACAGCATTCAGTTTCCTGTAATCTATACACTGTCTGTGTTCCCCAGAGGGTTTTCTCAACAGAACCACACTAGAACTGTACGGAGATTCACTGTGTGAAATAATTCCTTCTTTCAACAAATAATCTATCTCCTCCTTTAAAGCTTTTTCCTTAGCGAAGGGAATAGAATAGGCTCTCATACAGATTGGTGTTGGGTCTATAAGTTTCATATCATATTCCAACAAAGTTGTATGCCCCGGTTTGTCCGTTAACACATCTGTATGATTATCCAGAACCTTTTGAACTCTCTCCCTCTGATTTTTCGTTAAGTGTTTACTGATTTTTACCTGTGCGGCTGTCTCACAGGGATGTAGGGGATATTTATGAGAGATGAGTGGTTCGTTTTTCATTCCCGTTGCGATAGACAAGGTTAGTAAGTGTGTCTCGTCCTGATTTTCTCTTTCCAGATATTTCTTCAGGAGATTCACATGATAGATTTTCTCTTTCCCCTTCTTATCTATCTTATAATTTGTTCTAGACACCTTCTCTAGAACTGTATATGGACCTTGCCATCCAATTTGTAACTTATTACTACTGCCTGGTAATAGAAGGAGCACCTTCTCTCCCACAGCTAAATCTCTATCCTTCGCCTTCTTATTATAATAGGCAGCATGTTTTTTTCTGGCTTGTCTCAAATTATCATTAGCAAGTTTCCAGCCAGTTTTAAGACGAGTGGTCGGCTCGTTCACATATTGATATGATGAGGTAATATTTTCTTCTGCCTTATCATCAGTCCACGTCCTTAACAAGGCTTCCAATGGACTTTTAATTTTACATGCTTATTTTTCCTGGCACCTGTCAGGTCCTTTACATTGGAAGCCTTATAGTGAGGACGTTTTTGCCTTATATCATCACTCACATATCGTCCACTGCCAATTCTTTTCTTGGGGTTTTCTCCCTACTTTAAATTCCTTGTGAGAGATCTTCTCTCTCTTTTATCTTCACCCAGTTCACATAATTCCGACCGAGGGATTGTCGGCTTATTCTGGGATACAACCAATTTTGGCCCTCGACACATAGTTGCCATATTAATACATTCAAGTGAAGACTGGGTGTGAAAAAGGGGGTTCCCATTCCACTTTGTCTACATTTTTAAATTTATTTTTATTTTCAGGCCTGAGTTTGCCCCGTGGCGTTTCTAGGTCTTGATTATTATTTTCCCCACTTGTGGGTGTTCCCTCATGCATTATGCCACATGCTTCTACAAAATTTTCAACGATGACCATTACATCTGGCCAATAATAATTTTGAGCAACTTTTTGGCAGATGGTACCTACTTTCTCGTGGTCCCCATCTTTTCCAACATGTAAGCTCCTTATTACATCTGCCCTATATGCACTTGGAAGAACCAACTGTCCGTGACCAGTGGATCCAGTTCCGGCCTTCCTATATAACAGTTTATCCTTCATATAGAAGTCTCCCTTGCCTGGAGGTGTATGACATTTTGGCAATTTTTTAAAACAAGGCTTGAGGGTCTTATCCTCAGCCTGCGCCTTCCTCATCTCCTCTGGATGAGTATTTATAAGGTTATCCTCCTCCTTTTTGGACTGTGATCTGGTCTGCACTGTTGCCATGATCACAGGTCTCTTGGGATTCCCTAAGAAGACGTATCTACACCTCAATATCAAAGGGTAGATTGGTTCATTAATCACTGCTGCTTTGATGATTCCTTCCACATATCGCGTTTTTACATTTATCCTGGTGATGGGAAGTGTCATGGTCGCTACGTCCGTGGTTGCAGCTTGGATCTCCACTGTTTCTGTGGTGTATTGATCTGCTTGCACCAGGTGAGAACTCACAACTGAATCATAATCCAATCCAGTATCATACAAGCACCTTATGGTGACTCCATTGCATATTACTTCTTCACACACTGGGGGGTGATAAGGTTCCTGCTGTTTAGTAGGGTTGGCCTTTACTCCCTTTCTCCCCGTTTTCATTGCAGCGAAGTTAGGAGGTTTCCTTTTACACACTTCGGTGTTATGGTTGTCCATCTTACATCATCTACAATATAATCTTCCTTTATGAAAAGGTTTTCTTTCCTCACATTTTCTGTCATTGAATTGTGGGTTTTTATTTCTATAATCATTGCGGGGCCTATCAAAATGTTGCTTACCTTTGTTTCCCTGATCTTTGTTGTCAAATCTGTTAGAATTTTGGGGAGCCTTATAATTGTCTACCTGTTTCTTTTTTGTGCCAGCTACCTCTGCTTGGGCTGCCTGATACCTCTCAGCGACATTGAGTAACTCACCCAGCCTCTCTGCATCTTGTTCCATGAGAAACTTTCTCAAGTCTGGAGCCATGGACTCTCTCAATTGCTCAATAAGGATCATTTCTTTAAGATCTTGGGTTTTCCCCAGAGCAGTCCATTTCTCCAAGTAGGTCTCTAACCGTGCAGAGAACTGGTGATAGGTCTCACCCGACAGTAGCTTGGCATTCCTAAATTTTTTTCTGTAAAATTCTCCATTCTTTTCATACCTTAGCAAAAGAGCCTGCTTTAACATGCCATAATTGTCTTGATCGTTCCTGCTCATTTTGGCAAAAACTTCATAAGCTGTTCCCCTGAGACCCTGGGATAACTTTAGGCTCCACCTTTCTCTCTCTAACCCATACGTGGTAGCCAAAAGTTCAAACCTACCTAGAAAACTTTCTATGTCATCATCTTTCTCAACAAAATGGTCTAAATGAAACCCCATAGCTGAGGTTGAGGCTCCCTGACTAGCAGTGGCATCTGAGGCAAAGAGGCTGGCACCATTTTCAGGAGCATGGCCTTGTAATTTCAACTCCCTTAGTTGTAACTCGTGCTCCCTCTGCAATCTCCTATCTTCTGCTTCCATTTCAGCAGCCAGTCTCTTTTCTTCTCTTTCTGCAGCTTATCTCTTTTCCTCTGCTTCTCTTTGAGCAGCCAGTCTCTTTTCTTCTCTTTCTGCAGCTAATCTTTTTTCTTCTCTTTCTGCCTTTTTTCTTCTAATTGGAGCCTTTCAATCTCCGCCTCCCTATCCGCCTCCAATGCCCTAGCCTCTTTGTCAGCCTCAATCTGCAACCTCTTAATTTCTTTGTCAGCCTCAATTTGTAACTGTAATTTTCTTTCTTCCGCTAACTTCCTATCTTCCATTTCAATATACTTGTCACATTCTGAAGTTACATACTGGACCAGCTCTGGCCCATCCATATTCATTTCTTTAGCAGTCTGCACAGCAGCAGATCGAAACTTTGCCAGATCAGCCATTCTGTATTATGCAAACCTTTAAAATTTCTAACTAGACAAATTTCTAATTATGACAACAATTCCTAATTATGACTAAGAACAACCACAGGCACTGATAGCTCAACCACTATTTAAATTCCACAAAAGAATACTTTTGGTTTTATTTTACAGGTAATTAGAATTCCGGGACCTGAGACCCTAATATAACTGATAATATTATAAGAATTTAAAAATCCCGGAAGCGAGCTACCCAATATATGTGGTGGATTTGATGTTAAGAAATGTTGTTGTTATGTACTCTTAGTGTACTGAATGAGGTCAGCTGTGAAGGTCCCTGAATATAACAAATTATTATGGTAAGTTTCCAGGGTACCTTTCTGCTACCACCTTTATGATCTCATTCAGACTTATTCTTGACTATAATGTATGATGACTACGTTTGGTGTCTAGGGTTATGAATATGTAGTGTAATGTTGCATTAACCAACTGAACAGATAAACAACTATTTTATTATCCAACACAACACAACACTACTACGACAATCACATACAAAGTACACTTTAAAGGACTATCTTAAGTAAGTCAGTGGTTGAATGTTGTGTAACGTTAATTTTTTTTCAATTTATTTTGTCCTGACTCTATTTGTTTGAATCAGGACTGACAATCAAAGTGAAATCAAGGGAATTATTTACATTAATCAATTTATACAATGGATCTTCTGTCCATAATACAAATATTATTATACTAAAAGTGTGCAGGTGTAATTTTCTAAATTAAGTTAATACTGGTATATATATATAATGGTAGGTTGTTAGTAACATCCCTCCCTATAGTTCATTTGCTTTTCATTTGTCACAGGTGGAATTTTTAAATTAATATTTTCAGTCTTTATTCTTAAAAAACTAGAGTTCATAGAAGTTGAGCTTCCTGGTGCCGAACAGGCACTTATCTTCGAAGGATAACACCGGTAGTTCTTTTCCTAGGCTCGCTGGACAATCTGTTCCCCTTCGTGAAAGGCAATGGCATCCAGCACGTGCCCGAAATATGCAAACAGTGTCAGGAATCACTCAGTTCCCACGAGCTTGTTATTACGTTAAATGACAGGGCCACGAAAAACCCTGAAAAAAGAAGGTTATGCATCCTTCTTTATAACAAGCATACAATAACATTTCACAATTTATTACAGGTACAGTACAAACAAACGAATAGGGTCAGCTCTTGATGACAACCTAATTTACCATTATATTTTGACGTGACAATGTATACCAGTATTCCTCTCCCCTAATGGTTACAACGCTTCTGCAATTCCAGCAGTAATCTTTTTCCATACAATAGAATAGGTGTTATGCTGCTTGATGACAATCATATATAATCTTGTAGTTCTACACCTCTCTGATAGTCTATCATATGATGGATCAATCTCTAGGCTCTGCCTAAGTCTGCCATGGACCCACTTACTTACAATCGTATTGCAGTATCTCACATTCAAACTTTATTTTAAATAAAAGGTTAATAAAATCAATCTTACCACAAATTTCAATGAAATATACGCAAGCGAACGATGACTGGCAAACAATTTATGGCACACTTTAGATCTGCCTTGTCCAGACTGCTTTCTATAGGTTTGAAAAGCACCAGCCTGCTCTCATCGCTCCTTGTTCATCAGAAAATTTTTTTCAAAAAAAAAAAAAAAAAATGGCAACGAGCAGTCTACGTTTCCGATAATATATAATGTATGGGCCAATGGGACCATGAACTCATTTATTTTGAATCAAACTTTAAAAAAACAAACTCTCAAACTACTATGTTTACTCCTGCAAATATATTTTTAGTTTTATGTCAACCAATCCTATCGCGCCTTCCTTTAAACTACCGCCAATCAAATTACAGCTACCTTTTTGTCCTTATTTCCCCAAAAGCTTTTTTCAAAACATGCTATGAAAAAAAATAAGCAGGCATGATTTTTGTTTTCATCAGTCCGTCTTACAATACATAGTATTTTTGCCAATATCTTGGTTATTTATTGTACTAGTGCGTAACTGACACCATATTATTGCTCAGGAAATCATAAGGCATCCGAATATATAATTTTATGGCTCTATGTATTATGGTTCATAATTCCATATTTTTTTCTATGTTAGTCGTTCAAATCTAGAAACTACCACCTGTTCACTTCTTTTTCTAACTATTTTCAAACTAAATCCGAGACTTGTCCGTAGTATGTTAGAATTGCGTCATTCCTTATAAGAGCTAAGGTTGTTTACATGACCAAATTGACGAACATTTTTTAGTTTTTGTATCGTAATTTGAAAATCGCCCAAGGCTATGTCGCTCGAGCTGGCTTATTTGAAATCAACGCGAGACGGCGTACCTAGGTTCTGTCTTTCCATTCCCTCCCCTCCTTTTCTTTTATTCTTTCACTCTGTCGTCTTGAACTTGCAAAAGTGTTACATTTAATCTCAAGGACGAATTTGAAAAGAGATTACCCTTCATTCGGCTATTAGGCTTATCAAAATCCGCACACCGGCTGGCGTGGGGATGAAGAAGTTGGGCTCAATTTTTATTTCCTATCTTATTTTCACTTTATGCACTATAATATTACTTAATTTAGCTATTGCATTTAGAATATCGTCACAATGCCATTGCCTTTCAAGAAGGGAAACAGATTGTCCAGCGAGCCTATGAACAGATCTACCGGTGTTATCCTTCGAAGATAAGTGCCTGTTTGGCACTAGGAAGCTCAACCTCTAGTTTAACATAAAGACTGAATATTAATAAAAATTCCACCAGTGTCAAATGAAAAGAAAACAAACAATAGTGCGTGATGTTAACCAACAACCTACCATTATATACCAGTATTAACCTAAGTTAGAAAACTACATCTACACACTTATAATATAATAATATTTGTATTATGGACAGAAGATCCATGGTGTTATTTAATTGATGTAAATAATTCTTTTGATTTCGCTTTTGATTGTCAGTCCTGATTCAAAACAAACTAGAACCAGGACAATAAATTGTAAAAATTTAACTTTTACCCAAAATTCAACCACTGACTTACTAAAGATAGTCTTTTAAAGTGTAGTTTGTATGTGATTGTCGTAGTACTGTTGTGTTGTGTTGGATAATAAAATAATTGTTTATATGTTTAGTTCGTTAATGCAACATTACACTACATATTTATAACCCTAGACACCAAACGTAGTCATCATACATTCTAGTCAAAGAATAAGTCTGAATGAGATCATAGAGGTGGTAGCAGAAAGGTACCCTGTAAACTTACCATTATATTAGTTATATTCAGGGACCTTCACAGCTGACCTCATTCAGTACACTAAGAGTACATAACAACATTTCTTAACATCAAATCCACCACACTGACTCAGATCTTTGAGTTACGGAAGGAAAAGGCAGCGAGGAAGGGAACTGGTCACCCCACCTCTCCATGCTGGAGATAGTATGGTGTAGTCTCTAACACTTCACTCCCCCTACGGCGTATATGCTATGGGACTACCTTTCCCTTTACATTTTTTACAGTAGGTTTTAGAAAAGAATTGGCTTGTGTCAGAGATGAAAAGTGCGCGACAAAATAAACTGCTAACTGAGAGCAAGCCAAATTTAGTTTCCGGTGTATATCTTGGGAGACAAACAAATTAACTGCTTCCTCAAGCATGTCGTACGAGGCAAACACTATGCTTTAAAGTTCGTGTTACTGACACTAATCCCGCACTAACGTGACAACAATCAGTGGCTGGGACAAACTGATTACAAACATTCCGAATACGTTCACCTGTGTGTTACCTGGGCCAGAAAAGAGGGCAATGAATAGTAACACAGTAACCACCTTCCGTCCCCCCGCCAGCATGTCGTAAAAGACGGGTTGGGCATGGGACCCGGCTGGCCCTTCCTGTAGAAAGTTATAGTCAGGAAAACTTCAACAATGTAGATTAAGTCAACTACAGAAAATAATTCGGCAATCCACGTCAGAAGAAGGTCCTCTAGAAGGGGGTCGTCCACATATGACGTCACGCTGAGAGGGAAAAAAAGGGGGGGGGGGGGGGGAAAATTGTGTGACGTTATGGGACAATGGGGGGGGGGGGAGGGGGGGCTTTGAAAAAATGTGTCGTCACAGAAAACTAAAAAGGCATACTCGCTTCTTACATAAATTATCTTTCTACTTTTATCCACAAATAGTTAACTTTTATGCGCATTTGTGAACTTTTATCTGCAATAGTTAACTCTTAGTCGTAATAGATAACAACTCCCAGGTGGACGACTTATATCACCTGTATATTTAATTCTCTTGAGGTAAGACACAACTGTACATGGTGGTACTTGTTTTGGAAACCACGGGGTAAGAGAGATACGGGGAGGACGAACAATACACGGAGAAGAGAACTGATGACAGAAATGAAAGGGACGAGTTAGAAATGGAAAGACCTTGATCGGATGGCACGTGACAGGGACACTTAACATGCGTTTGTTGATGCCCCCCCATCTTCTAGGGGAGCTAAGGGGTAATGAATGAGCAAATTTCGAGTGGTTACCAAATTGGGCGGTACTGCTTTCCCCCACCCTCCCCCCGGGGCGTTGGGAGTATCCAGGGGGGGGGGCGATAAGGGAAAAAGGGACAACACAGGGTCGTTCAGTTAAAAGGAAGTGGTTGAGGATTTGTCAAGCTAAATTCAAAAACTATTACTTAATATAACGCTAGTGGTGTACTAAGGGGGTGCGGTCCGCCCCAGGTGACAGGCAGGAGGAAGGGTGCCATCGAACACTGTTATGATAGTTTTTACTGTTTAAAAACATACTTGCAAGTGTGTGTGTTTTTGTGGGAAGGGGGTGCGAAATGTAGGATCCGCCTCGTGTGCCAGATTCTTTAAGGACGCCCCTGTATAAACGCTTACATGTTAAAGTGGTTTGATTATACAGGGCCCTGACGTGAACCCTTAACAAGAGAAAGTAACCCTTACAAACCTTAACCCACCGCTACTCCCACTTCGCTTGTTCCAGTTTCTTATACACCTTATAGCAGAGATTCACAACATAGTGGTACGTTTAGCAGGGGCAACGAGAAGCATTTCAGCGGGTACTGGGAATATTTAGTCATGTGACTGCATTTTCCTTTTCAAGAGCGTCCGATTGGCAGAGTGGTTAGAGCGCTGGTTTCTCGCGGTATAGGTACCATGTTCGAATCACGGTACCGACACGCTCTAGTCTACCCAGCTGTAAATGGGTATCTGACTTTGAATCAGGGAAGGAAAAGGCAGCGAGGAAGGGAACTGGTCATCCCCTCAAACCCTCACATCTCTCGATCACTGGAAGACCTAGTATGGTAAAGTCTCTACTAAAACTTACATTTCCCTACAGGCCAGTATCTAATAAAACTACCTTGAATAACCCTTTACTGTTTTTAAAAATCTAACCTTTCAAACATATTGCAGTAACAGTGTTGGGGGGGTTAAAAAAAGCTGTTGTGGGTTCACTAGTTGTAATCTCTAACACGGTTGGTGAAACAGTTTTAGTAACTAAAACAACAATGAACGGAAATTAAGTTTTATTTTAAAAACTAGTGTAAAAGCCCGTCATAGGACGGGAATTAAATTCAAAAGCACCAATACCTAACGGCAACAAAAGTATTTTAAAAAACCACTGTGCATCACCACAGTCCACGAACTACGTAGCAGCAGCGAAGATCCCGATGTATGTATAAGTGATCAAACATTCTATAACTATTTTCGTGCACACCTTTATTTGCGCATTCTTCTTTGGTAGGTGTTACTATTTTCGGGAGAGCACATATAAGGGAAACTATACAATTAATTTCTAACTTTCACCCAAAGTTGCTTCCCTTAGCGGGATTACACGAATAAGTAAGCATATCTGTACAATTATATTATAATTAAATGAACAGAGCCATTAGTTGTCACTGTTTTGAATTAGCAGTTTCTGTTGTCTTCCACTCTGTACAGTTTTTAATGTAACACCTGGAAATGGAGAGGGCGCTGGGGGATGTGCTCTGTGAGCCAAGGGGGCGGGGACCGGGAAACACTGCTGTACACCATTATTGTCAGTAAATTTATACCTCACACGGATTTTGTCTCTGATCAGTTACTGCCAGTATGTGCGAGACATTATTCTACTTTCCTAATCTATATTGAATTTCTATATTACATTTGTAACCTTAGTCTGAAGTACCCGAGTCAAGTCACAATTTTCGACCAATATGACCCCAACTGCTAGAAATTAGTGGCCAAGTATTAAAATCCCTCTCTCCTATTCTTTCTCATCCCTCTCTCTTTCTTACACACACACCCCACTCTCCTCCCCCCTTCCCCCCTCCCGTTCCTACCTTCGCCTCTCTCAAATTATTAACACACAACACAAACACAAACCACCAATATTTAAATAATATATAATTAAAACCAATATCCTAATCTATATAACAATATATCATAAATTTCTATAATTCCAATAAATAGATAAATATTGAAAAAAAATCTTCCACCCCCTCATGTCTAAAGCCTGTCTACTATACCATTTGTACATGTAAGCAAACTTCTTGTAAACCGGATCCTTTTCATATATACCCACACATCCATTTTCACCCGCCTAATTAATTCTCAAAATACAAAACTCTTCAACTTCAAAAAATAAAACACGAACAAATACAACTTAAATATCTATGATAGTAAAAAAAACACACACATCAAACAAGAGACTAATCGTGAAAAAACTAAACATAAAATACCAAAACCACACCTTCACATTATCTGCAGCTTGGTTCAAGGGATAGGTCCGGAAACTATGTAGGCCTAATCCCCACTCAATGAGGGTTTAAAAAAATCCCCCTTATTTTATCGCGAGTCCCCTAACCCCAAGTCACCAGGGGTCCACTAAACAGGCAAAACTAAAACGGAAAAAAATGAAAACAAAACCCTACATCTTCCAAGCACTGTCCGTAAGGGCGACTAATATCCTGTTGTGTTGGGGGATGGGGCAACGGTTGGCAACCTCATCATGTAAAACTAACTGTCACAGAAACCACAACTGCAAGTCTTTGTGAATTCTTTGTGCAGGCTTCCTGCAAGAGGACCAGCTGCTGTGGTGGCTGCAACACTCCGCTAGGAGCACAGAACGAGCGAACTTTATTTTCAAAGGGTTCAGAATTGGGCGCGCAGGCCCGTCTAACATTCTGCCCTTCCACTCTCACTTATCTTGCATACTATACCATTTCATTCCCACATGTTACTTTAAGCATTAAATTAAAGGCATACAACATTATAAAGGTTATATAACAGCATACAATGACATTATCCAATCATAATCAAAATAAAGAATTGTTTTTTTTTAAACAAACAAGAACGTAATGAAAATAAGAGAAAAACAACAAATGCAAACAAACAAACAACAAATCCAAAACATCTATACAGTAAATCAGACAATAAATCGAGTTTGATCACATTGGGGTAGTATAGAATCAGAACTCCTGAAATATTTGAACAGTCTGCTATTAAGAAAGTAGGAACTCCGTGTTTTTCTTTGCTCTCCCTAACTCAAGAGCAGAATCAGATAGAACGAACGAACGTACGTACGAACTTTATCTTCAATTGGTTTAGAATTGGAGGAAAAGGTTGAAGATGATGAAAGTGTCGTGTGATTGACCGCCAACGATGTGGTCCTTTTTAATTGGGGTGCTTAGTTGGACGTATTGCTTAGTTGGATGTTTCTTCTTCTTCCTCGTTCGCCCTGAAAAGGACGGTGGTTGCGTTGTGTGTGATTACGCCGTAGCTGTGATATCTGCACCTTTCGGTCGACACATCCGACTTCAGCACGGCATTTTTTAGAGACCGGGTTTGCCTTCCCATTTCGATCCGTACTCGCTCAGCCAGACTGCACTGCTGCAGACTGTTTCCAGGACCACCACGTGGAGGTGGAGTACGGTCTTGACCAGCTCTGGTTCGCTGGTCCTGATGCAAGCAATCAAGCTATGAGTCGCTGACTGCATTCACTATTCCCCAATCTTTGGGTCCCCTTTGGATGTTTTGTCTTTTCACGATTGATAATCTCGAAACTGAGGAAGTGGCGCCCTTTTGGACCCTTCTGCTTCGATTCCCCCGGTCCTGCTTAAACTGCTATGTTACTATAATCAGGTTTATTATTTACTATTCCATCCCTTCCAAACTGTAAGGTAATTAACGACTATTTTGATCCCGTAGGTGACTGGGGTGAGAGCTCAACCTGAAACCCCTTGGTAATAAAGGCCGGGGGCGTAGGTACGTTGGACTTAAGAGCAAAAAAGCTGGGGGGTGGGGGGGATGGGGGGGGGGGGGGGAACCATCAAGTGTGGTTTTCACGTTTTCCTAACCACTCATTTAAACATGATACGGGGTTGTCAGCCCCATGCACAACCTCATTTTAAGAACTATCCTTGTACCATGCTTGAAGACTCCTATTCCCCCCTTTGTCTCTTCAGAGACATCCGGAACTACGCGGGGATATATAATATAAATAGGAAAATAGGTTTTGGGCGATAAAATGATGAAAATACTGTCTGTGACCATTTGTGAATAACTTTCTTGACACACTCGCAAAGAAATCGAACAACCACCTTCTGATTCTAAGTCAGGAGCTGTATTTATTCATACAACCCATTCAGTTAGCCCAAATCCTAAAAACAAATAACCGCAAAGCAAATTAATGAACCCCTGCAACATTAAACAAATAAACCAACAAACAAACCCAGCCCTGCACTGTAAACTCAATTGCTAATCTCCATACCACTGTGCCAAACTTCTGCTAACTCCGGGGTAAATCAAAACTCACAAAACAATTCCCAACTACTCTATCAAAATCAAAACTTTTCCCTCGGCCTGTAAGTTGATAACTGTTGGTTATCCAGTTGTTTTTAATCCACTATGCCTTGCTGTAAAAAAATCATATACAAAACTGACCAACCTGAAAAGATACTTTTATAAACAAAAAGTTATATTAAAAACCCAATACCTAACTAATCAAATTCTTCGGTGCTAATGTTGTTGAGTCCTGAAAAAACTAAACTCCCACAAAATCTACCACAAAAATGTCACGGTATCACCTCCAATATCTGCTTTGTCCGTTTACCCTAACTAGCCACGTAAAACATTTGCCAATGCCTACCTATTACACCTCAATTTACCCAATTTGTCACTAGTAAAACCCTCCTCATCCCTGCATCAGTAGTCAACTCACTTTTCAACTGTACAAACTATAGTGCTAACGC
The DNA here is from genome assembly GCA_024509875.1 of Oreohelix idahoensis. Classification (NCBI taxonomy): domain Eukaryota; kingdom Metazoa; phylum Mollusca; class Gastropoda; order Stylommatophora; family Oreohelicidae; genus Oreohelix; species Oreohelix idahoensis. The sequence continues at coordinate 2,917 of JAMPIV010014694.1, read as the reverse complement.
TATGATATGGCAACATGAGAGTAGTCCACCATAAAGTTAAAACCATGAATTCCTAATCCTTCTGTTTGGATGTTCGTGTTAGTTTCTCGACCCCCCCAGTTTGGTTGTAATGTCTCAATGGGCTCTTCCAGTCCCTTCAACCACATTGAAGTACCACCATTTTAGACTTCACACCACATCCTTCAGCTCCTTAACACCTGCTTTAATTTCTGCTGCCCAACTGCAAACAATTCATTTCTTCCCAAAACCTATCCTGATGTTCAAGTTCCCCAGGCAGTCTAATAAAAAAATCTTTATGAAATGTCAAACAATAAATTCGGGATTACTGCTTGCTTCAGTTTTCGAACCTCCCCAAAAAATTTCAAAACCACTGCTTCCCAAGCTTATCAGCCCTCACAGCTTCTGTAACCTGCCCAGTCTCCACCCACACTCATGCGCTGTTTTTTCTCATCATCCTACCCCACTCATAAACTCTCACTTTTAAGGGGGACATGTTTTTGGAAACAAAACCCCTTCAAGATGCTCTAAGTCCACTTCTTGAACCGACGGGCACCGCAACGGGCATACTATACAACAACTACGTCCCCGTTATCCCCTCAACAAATGACCACAACACAATGCCTTTATAGTGATTTTGGTACCATACTGTGTCCTCCTTACGCCTTGGGGCAAGTCGCCATATCTCAAACAAGCAATCCCCGCCAAAACACCCCAAAAGATTGCCGTCACCCTTCTATGTTTTCTTGGTGTAAAATTTCCCACCCCACCTTAGAAGTACAATCACCGGCAAGGGATATATGCCTCAAATATCTTTTTTTTTTACACAATTTCAAACCCGGATCATCACTAAACTTCTATTCTTAACATATTTCAATGACTATTCACTAATATTTCCTAGCGGTTACAATTGTTCAGGAAGTGCTCATCCAACCCCAAATAATTTCTCAGATGAACATGGTACCACATGAACCTAGCACCAATCTCTGGACACTACTTATCCTTGTTGGTCATCTTTTTCCATTTAATACAACTTTTTTGTTTTTGGCCATTTATTTAATTCTTTCAAATACCCTCCATATCAAACAAAAACCTTAAGACTTTTTTTTTCAATTTATAAATAAGCTTATCCCCACTAATTCTCTCAGCAATCTCTCTTCTTAAAAATATCACCCATTATTTCTTATTTTTTTTTCACAATATATTGTTAGGGCTCACCACATCTTACAAAGAATACTTTAAAATAATACCTCACTTACATTTTTCAATCCACCACCCCCCTAATCCTAATTTATCTCGAGCATCTAAACCGACTCATACGGGGTTTTGACCAACATAAAAATACCTAACCTATGTAATTCCAATACAAAATCAATACAAAATTAACAACCAATATTTTAAAACCATAAAAAACACCGATTATAATAAACAATCAAAATTATATAATCTTATAAAAAACCAACATAATTATAACTAACATATTTAAAATTATATTCAAAAAACATTATAAATAATCTATCTTATTATCAACCTTATTTTTAACAAAACCACTCCATACCCCAAATAACCAAAACAAAATCACCTATAACCAAACCATAAAAAACCCAAAAAATAAATCTTACATTTATACCATTAACTACAAACTCTACTTACCTATTAAAAACAACCCTAATCAATCCTCCCATTCATCTACCACATCCCACATGATACAAAATTAACTTCAACCCACACTATCCTCAAAATTCCAACCCAATTCTGTACAAACAAATCAAAACATACTCACAGTTAAAACACTTAAAAACTACCATAAATTCCAGCGAAATACCCTATTATCCATCCCGCCCCGTATACCTATAACTCACCAACCCAACTATTTATAACCCTTTAACACACGCACACTCACAATACTACTTACACCACTTCTCCCATTAAATTCATACCCCCCCCAAAACTACCCCCCTCACACACCACCCCTTCTCCCCACCCCCTCATCGACAAAAAAAATCCCTTTCCACCACATCCACAACCAAACCCCAACCACACTAACAACTATACAATTAATATTCCCGCAACTTTTCATCGTCATATTATTTATCATCTACCCACAATTCCTTTCAATCATCACCAATCAACCTGTTTGAAACATCCCTTCTACTTTCCAACTCCCCCTTAGCTCACTCCAATCCCTACCGCAATCCCCACTAATATCCCTTCATTCACTTCATTAACACCCGACCTCCTACACCCTTCGCCAACACCAAAACCCTTCATACACACATACTAATACATATTAACCCATCATCATAAACCTATTCCTCATACAACATCAAATATTCACACGATCCCTCACCCTACTACCATCCCCCACTAACCAACTCCCCCTTAACTGCCACATCACCACGCAACCATACCAAAATGACCTACCCCCTCTCACACCTCCACTAACCACTCCTCATCCCCTCGATTCCTCAAACACCATAAAACATACACACATTCCCCCTATAACCATCCGACGTTCACCCCTTCTCAAACATCATCCCCAAACCCATAATCCTTATTTACTAATCAAACTATGCCTTCCCACTGAACCGCCTACAAACATACCAAAATCCACAACCCTACCTCAACTACCCCCATCCACCCAATTCCACCAACATCCAACTTTCTCAAAATCTTTAAACAAACATTCCCCACCCCCCCCCCCCCCCACCCCCCCCCCCCCCCCCCCCCCCCCCCCCCCCCCTACTCTCCAAATTAACAACACACCCCATACAAAAAAAACAAATCACCAATCTCCTCCTACCCCTCTACCTATTCCCCCACCTACTATTTACAATCAACCCCAAATATTACTTATTCCACAACTACCTATCCCACATTAACAACAAATCAACTCACCCCTACCACTCCCACCTCCCCC